>CM034147.1:942533243-943133243 GCA_019776745.2 Taxus chinensis
AGATGGAGATATAACAACTAGTTGAAGACCTAAGCATAGATAAGAGGTACATGTAAACTAAGTATAAAAATATTCTATTAATAGATTAAATCATTGTAAAGTGGTGCATGAGAGAGAGAGAGAGAGGATGCAACTAAATATAGAATGGTGTGGAGGCTAAGTAATCTGTTAATAGCTCACATGGAGATATAACAACTACTTGAAGACCTAATCATAGATAAGAGGCACATGTAAACTAAGTATAAAATATTCTATTAAATGATTAAAGCATTGTAAAGTGGTGCATGAGAGAGAGAGATGCTATGTTTGTAATATATTATTATGCAATGGATGAACTGTTATGGATTTCCATCAATAGGAGAGATGAATGAGGTGTCATTGGCATTCAGATCTTGATATTAATTTTACATGTTATGGAATGAATGATCAAATCCCCTAGTTACTATTATATTTTTCAAGATTTTTGATATATTTTATTCTTTTATGTTGCAAAATATGATATCCTAACTATAAATATTACATGATATAACAAAGAGGGATTTGGTAGGTTACACATACTTTGGATGAGAACTTATACATAATTCCTAGTGATGTGTTAGTGTTCCTGATTAAGTGGTGCTAACAAATAATACTACATTTTGATTCCATTTTTGGGGCCTCTTTTAGCTCTGATCATCAATATGTTGCGTGTGCATGGTGTTTTGACTATGATTAGAGAATATTAAGTGTTGGGTACATAAGGGCTAGGATGAATTTTCTCAGATATACATTAGTGGAAGTAGTTTGAATTCTCAAAAATAGGTAGAGGACAACCTATATGATGATTTGTATGAGAATTTCTTTAGTTTATTTACAAGTGAAGTATATGGCTGGTTAACAACATACTTTTAAGACAATATGATAAAATTGGGAAGAAGGTTCATGTGGAGTTAGAATAAATATGAGGCACTTGCTGATTTGGATGAACCTTGGACATGTGAAATAGATCATTGGTGGGCATGCATTTTAAGGAATTTGTAGTACGTCATCTCAAAATATTCATGTACAGAAGAGGAATAACTTTAGTTCCTATAATAACCCATAGGATCTTATTTATGCATGCTCCTATTGGTCATCAAAAATTTTATGATTTAAATCAAATTGGAAAATATTCCTATAATAAGCGAAAACCCCACTGTGCATAGGGGAAGGAAATGGTTTGAGAATGATAGTGGTAGTTCAAGTGGAAGATAGATAGAGAGAGAGAAGAGATATATCATAGATATAATTATCCACAAGAAAGGGAAGTTGAAGAGGCACTTAGATTGAGAGGAATGAAGCTAAGAGGAAGTGATGAGAACCTTGAAGAAGGTTAAGGACTACAATACCATGTCCATCATATGTTAGGGAAGTGTAGTAGGACCCCCTTAGAATCTGATGAGATTAAGTCTGATGAAAGAATAAAAAACCATTAGCGTGCAACTAACCCACCCCAAATCCCTAGCTCTTGTTCCTGGTGTTTGGAGTTTGGAAGTTTTAAAGAGGATCATCAAAGTGACAGTGAAAAAGAAGGAAATTAGGGATGACCACATTGGGTTAGTATCATCTTAAGAGGCACAATAGATCAAGGTAATGGATATGGCAGCACAACAGGATCACATAGTTGGACAACAATTTCTTTTGGAAGTTAATCAGTAGGTGTAATGTCAGGATAAAACATTGGCACTCTACTCTGTGGAAGTAATCTAATTGGGGTAATATCAAGAAAAATAGTTGGAATTTAATTATGTTCTACTATGTCCCTACAAACCAGTTCTTCATCGATACCACCATTAATACATACAATAGGAGGCTTGCAAGGATTTAGTCCTCCCTCGAGTAGAGGAAACCCTAGTGGAAGTTAGGGATCATGATTTTGTCTCATACTTAGTGCAAGAAATATAGGAAAAGGAAGTAACCCATTACCAGAACAACCTTCTCATATTTTCTTTGAGATATCACTTCATTTATCAAAGTATTGAGGTTTGGAAGATGTAGTAGAGCATGTGCACAAGTGTGAACTTTTATGTAAGGCCAAAGGAATTAAAACCTCAGATAGGAAGGTGAGTTAATTTTCTACAACACTTTAAGGCTACATGCATGGTTGGTACATGAAGTATGACCGTAATCAAGTAGCAGTGGTGTATGATGTATTGTGCACCACCTTTCAAGCTGAATTTCACATGAAAAAATTTAAGTTGTATGGCATGAGTGGACTTAAGGAATTTAATCAAGGATTAGTTCAAATTTTTAGGGAATATGAAAAATATTTTTATACTTTTCTATCCAAGATTTAATTTGAAATCCACAATAGTCAGCATGTATAGAATTTTAACACCATTTTGAAGGGAATTATCACATAAAATGTTCATAGACCCAAGTAAGGATTTGAAGGAAGTAGTGTGTGTAGAGGTGGTTAGAACCATAGACACTAGAGTAAGACCATTCTGTAAATCTTATATTGTAGCCATGGATACTCAGGTAGATAGGTTATCTTACAACTCATCACATGACACTTGTAGTGGAATTCGGTACACATATTATGACATGGAGGGACACACGAGGGATAACTATCCATTTGAGAGAGTACACACATTACTCTTGGCTTGCGATATTTGTTACAAGAACCATGATGTATAAGGATACCCACTGTTTTCAGCGTACCACATAGAAGAAGGTGTTGATGTATTATAGGATTTGTGATGCACACACACATGATACAAATAATTTCCAGTTAATTGACCACATTCATGAAGCCTATGATATGGGGTTATGTCAGGCTAGCAAAAAAAGTAGCTCACATAGACATGAACGAGAGAATGAAAATACTAGAGTTGTAAAAAATAACGACACATGAAACAATGATAATGAGGGATATCAAGGAGAATATCATGGAAGAGGATAAGGAGTTTGTGGAGGTAGGTTTTAAATGTGAAATACATGTAGGTCACTAAACCATTATCAGTGTGAGTGTTTAAAGAACTATTCTTGTGAGTAGTGTGGAAAGGGGAACAAAGTAGAAGACCACCCAGATGTGTTTACACACATGTGTAAAAATAAGAATAGGGGAGAAACAATTATTCATGTTGAGTGCTCTATGCAAGAAAAAATTCAAGCATAAGAATTTAGTTGTGATAGACTATCAACCATGATTGGTTACTATGTGCACGTGAACAAAGAAAAATGAAGTCACTCATTAAATGGGGTGATAATATATAACCAACTAAATATCTAGACATATCGAAAAAAACATTTTCTAGGAAACCATGGGATAGATTAGAGAACTGCAGGGGGAGATACAATGCCTAAAGGAGAAAGTTAGAGATAAAGAGTACACTAAATAGATTGAGGTACTTGATAAGGATGTGGATGACCTTAAGGACCTGTGTATAATGCTTAGGTAGGAGTAAATCATACCTCTTTTAGGAGAATGGTTATGGGAGAAAGTGCTGAGTGCAAGAATAAAGAGGGATAGAAAAATCTTACATGTTATTTACCACCCCATGACCATGAGTATAATAAGGAGACTACTTTATATGCAGTTATAGATGACTGGTTGGTGAGTAACGTTTTGATTGATACATGTGCATAAGTCAATATTATTACACTAGATGCTTGGAACCGAATAGGAATACCACCATTGCAACCATCTTTGAGCGTGTTGAACATGGCCAAAAAGATAATGGTAATTCCCATTGGAGTCTTGAAGAATGCAACCATCATGATTCAATGAGAAAAGTTTAGAGGAGACTTTGAAGTACTAAAATTATTAGATTAAGACACATTTCATGCACTACTTAGCTGCCCTTGGTGCTATGTGAACAAAGTAGAAATTCACTTTAACAAGTGGTACATCAAATTTGAGAATGAGGAGGAATGTGTAGTAATCCCGATGGATGGTAGAAATATTACACCCTACACCGATCCTGTCAATGAAGAGGACCTTAATCAAAAATACACACAGACAACCCACATGTTGTTTATAAAAAGTAAACTAGAAACTAATCAACACTTTCACCTAACATAAAAGGTCAAGATGGAATAAAACTAGTTTAATCATGAAAAAAATTAAGGGTATCTTAAGCATGGGTAGTTTAAGTACAGGTTAATCACAGAAAAACCTAATATGTTGGCTTAATTTATATCTTCTAAAAAAAGGAATATACAAGACAACAAAGACATGAACAAACATGCAAAAAAAGACATAACAAGACCATTTTGTTGGAAATTATGGCAAGTGTTTTTGTCATTGATGTCAAGTGGCATTGATGGAAAAGGATGTTTAGGTGACATAAGAGTTATTATGAGGTGTTATTAAGAAAATAAGATAAATTTTGATTAGTAGTGAAGTGATGATGTGTCATGAATTATTTTAGTGGCATGGTGTTTAGGTGCGTGGTTCAAGCTAGTATGATCATGGTGTGAGCTCCAAAGGTGGTCCAATGTTTCTACATGGTATAAAATGTTCATATAAGCATTTCAAATGTGTACAAGGGTCTGTATGCTGGTGAATAGGTCAGTTAGTATGAAGTATGTGTTGATAAAATTCATTCTAAGCCTAGTTCTATACCTAGTTCATAAAAATAGGTATGGCTACATGATGAATAAAGTAGACTAGGCTAATGTAAGAATTTTAAGAGTGTTTTGAGGTTGCATAACATGTGTGAAAGGTCCACAAGATCAAGATTTAGGTGTTAAGTGCATGTTTAAGGTACTTTTGAAGTAAAGCATTGAAGATAAGGCTAGAATGGATGGGAAATCCATGGTGTGTGATGAGTTTCATAGGTGAAAAGGCAAAATTGAGCATTGGAGAACATCAAAGAGGATGTTGTAAAGGTTTGTGTATAGTTTCAAGTTACATGTTAAATAAGAAAGCATGAAAACCTATTTTGAGCTCTACCGAGCTCTCAAAATTGTCATTTCCATCTCAATAGGAAAATTTGGATGCTCACCAACACATGTGAGATTTTCATGGGGGTATGAGCCCTTGTTGGATGTTATGGCATGAGGTCATTTACTCAAAAGGAATGAGGTCATTTAATCAACAAACATTAATGAACAATTGTTAACAAGATAAGTGGGTTTAAACCCTAGGTTCAGAGTGCCCTAGGAATTATGATTGGAATTCTCAAGAAATGGGATGGGAAGGCTAATATGATGACTCATGCAGGTAAAGGACTCTTCAGAGATACTGTTAGTGGAATTTATAGGTTTTAGAGGTGATGATATGCTACAACAAAAAACTTTTTTTTAGAGATTTACTGGTACAAGAAGGTTTCATGAAGTGAATGAAACTGTTCTAGATACCTTGGCATGTATTCTAAGTGTCCATGAAAATATTTATACAATTTCTATGGAAATAATGGATGAAACATTTTGTCCACTATGGTTAATTTCCTAAGGTTTAAAGGGCTAAAAATTGTCATATAGGCCTTCAGGTGTTTGTGTTGGAAATGCATATTGTTGCAGTGATTTATAGGATTGAATAGTTGGTAGTTGTATGTCATGTTATGCTAGAGATCTTGGTATGGTCTGATGAGGTGTTTTCATGTTGAAACACTCATGGCTTAAACTACCCTATTTAGTCATGTCACGATGGCTTATTTAACAAGTATGTAAGATCAATTTTATTCATGTTACCTATGCATGTGAGTACTTGAGGATGTGTATCAAGTTTCCCTTGTAGTTTTCTAAGTGGTGCAAGAGTATGTAAATTTACTTAGAGGTGTTTGAGATTAGATTCCTCAAGACTGGTTCTTGAGTCATATGACCTGGTTTGAGTAGTTTCAGATATTGAAGTGTTTTGTGGTCTTGTGCCTTTAATTGGAGAATTCCATGAGTTGTGTGAGTTTTATGAGGTTTATACCTTCCTATTGATATGTAAGTTTTTATCATGAATAGGTTTCTTGATGTTTGAACCAACTTAATTTTGAAGCTGAATATTTAGGTGCTAGAGACCTAGTTGGTGGTGGTTACTTCTTGGTGTGTTCTATGGTGAGGTTAAAGGTTTCATAGTTTCTTGAGAATATATATGGATTCTATATGTTGTGGGAAATACTTTTGGAGCTATTGGAGCAATGATAATGATGTTCTATGATTTGAAATTTAAATTTGTGATTATTGGAAGAGATGAGAATGTTTTGGGCCTAATTAAGAAGAGTTGGCGTGTTTAGGAATATGCCAATGTATATGGTCTATTGATATGATTTACAAGAGAGTTTAGAATGTGTTTTTATGTTTCTCATGACTGAAATTAATGGTATTAGGAAACCTATGGTTTTTTATGGGATGAATTAAGTATAAAAGTAAGTTGTATTAGCTCATTTGAACTAGTTGTGCAGAGAGAGGAATGATCAAGTGAAAGGATACTATGATAGTATTGTAAGGAGTAAAAAAAGAGTGGATATGAGGATGATACGGTGAGTAAAGTAGAGGTGAATAATCTATAATGTCACTTGACCTAATCAAAATTTGATGATATATGTATGAGTGAAGAAGGAGAGACAAATGTTTGAGTAGGTTTTGATTGAATGGTACTGAACAATTGTGTTGAACTCTGGTGCATTGGTGTTTTCATTGATGTCAGGTGGAATTTATGGAAAAGGTGTAAGTGAGGAAGTGAGGCTGATTAAGGGGTATGAAGATTTATTGGTAGTGACTTAATATGTTCATTAAGCATTTTGGAAGGTTCTAGGATGGTTTCTGTTTGTTATAAACTTGGTTTGTGAGGTAGGATCGCATTGAAGATGTGGATATGGTTTGTAAGCTTGGGTTAGGTGTTCTACATGTCATTCATGATGATTCTAGCATGTGAAAGAGTTTTTGGAATGAGAAACATGTCCAATGTTTGGATTCACAGTTGTAATTGGCTCATTTAGGCCTATTTCTAGATCCTAATGAGGTGTAAGAGCTCAATACAGGTCATGAAAATACCAAGTAAAAATTGGAGGAGCCTAGGAACATTTCTTAGGGAAATTATAAGTAGATTCAAGGTTTAATTTAACTTTTGGAAGATAAACTCATATTCTCACCAAACTTCCTTTAAGAACTAACAGTGGAAGTTGAGGTAAATGAGATAGGTATAATATTGATAGGAATATTTATGAGAAATCAACCCATGGATCATGTAGATGGGCGTGTTTTAGTGCTACATGTAAGGTTTCATCAAGTTTTAAAGAATATTGTGAAAGTCATGCAAGTTTTACTAAAACTATTTTATTGAGGAATACAATCTAAGAACCCAAGATTATTAGCATCCAAAAAAAATTATAGATCCTCCTTTAGATAAATCATAGAAGGAAATATTTAAGAGAAGTAAAATATTGAATTTTTACAAATTTTTTGAGGGAAATTAGACAAGAAACAAAGAAGTTGTGTTCATTTTTCTAATAGGTTTTCTCTCTCCTCAAGCCTCCTTCTTGAAGCCATAGGTACAAAATGACTTCCTTAGCCTCCAAATCAATGGAAAATGTCATGAAAACCCATAAAAATTGTACAATGCCTCTTATATGTGATAATTATGAAATTGGTGTTCTCATGGGCGACGTTTTCATACAAGTAAGTATGACTTTATTTTGGATATTTTTTTATTAAATAATGCAAATTTTAAAGTGCTAAGATAAATACCATGCTGATGAGAAGGTATATCAGGTATTATTGTAATTCATAAAGATATTTCAGAAATATCCTTGTTTTTTTAGTGGAATTTCAAGCAACCTTCTCCTTCCACCATTGAAGGGCTTATCAAGATAAACTTGTCATAATGCTTCAAGGAATTTGTGAGTGTGCATACTATTGAGATGATAAATGAATGTCATCACTCTTTATAGATCAAATACATATTTTTTAATCTCAATAATGCATTTTTTGAGTGACATGAAGGTGTAGTTTACCTTTCTCCTCATTTTATCTATATATACGTCGCCAAGAAAATTGTGGTATATACTATGCTTAAAATTTTTCCTATTGATATGCATACATTTAGGTAATTATACGAGATTATCATGTTTCTTATAGGTATATACATGGGTATTGAATAATAAGATAGAGAGAAGTTCTGAAATTTAAAACCGTGTTTTCATGTTTCAAGAAACCATATTCTTAGTCCTGAAACTGAATAATTATTTGATTGTTTTCCTTCAATTGATGATTTCTCATGGCATGGTGGGTTAAAAAATGGTTAAATATTCCATGATAATCTCCTTAGATCCTTTTAATATAATATTTCATGGATAGACTTGTCTCTCCTTGAAGATCGAGGTAGTTTTCTTGTGAAAGTAAAAAAGAAAGGACTATATCTCTTCAAAAAATGTTGAGTAGGTTTGAAATAGTTTATAGAATCTCAAATGATGGGGTTACTCACTTAGATTAGCTCTTAAGGAATGAATACTATGTAAAATATTTCAAAACAAGGAGCTAGGGTTTATGTTTAGAAACCTTGACTAAGCACAGTATGGAGACCAAATCACAAAACAATGCACATTGTTTGGAAAGTTTTGTTCAATGACACATTCTATGAGGAAGTTAAAGTATGATATGTCTCATCTTAACTATGAAAAATTTCCTCAAGGATTCATGTCATTTTTAGACTCTTTTAAATCCCATGAAAGCCTCAAAGTATATGACTAGGGTTTGAAAATCAAGATCTTAACTATGTAAAGTTCTAAACATAAAGAAAATATAACTTTGTTGACATGAAATTAGACAAAAATTTAATATGGTGATTTTTTCTTCATTCTTAGCTATCTTGAAATGTTTCCTTGGAGTTACATATGACCGAGAAAGGTGTAATTTTGTTAAAGCCTTGAAGATGCATCTATGTTTCAAAGATAAAGTGCATACATTTTTTTAGTGTTTTCTCCATGAAAGATATGTAGTGCCATGATATCTTAGTTGGCATTAATAACTGAGTGCTCTCAAGAAAATCCTCTCCAAGCTATAAACCAATTGAATGCTTAGATCTATGACATGTTAAACTTGTTCCAGACTATAACCATGTTCTCCATGACTAGGTACAATCAAAGGTATCTTATTTTATTTGATCTAAATGGAGCTTGAAATGTCAATGGTGAAGAATGAGGAATTTTAGGGAATATAAGGATAGCTTAGAGGAATTTTTAAACCCTCTACTATGTGTTAACACTTAAAAAGGTGTAATTAATATACAAGACAAAGTTTCACGGTAGAGAATATGGAAGAAGTCTGAAAAACCATTACAAATCATAGCATCAAGGATTGTTTTGAAATTTTGTTAGTTGTGATAGTTGTTAGAGATCTCAGGAATCCTCATTTATAGTTGTTTGTATTCATAGAATTCTCAAAATAACCTACAGAATGTAAGTGTATAACTGATCTCTATCAGTTTTGATAAAGAAAATTTGAAGACAATCTTATTTGAAGTCTATTTCCCTTCCATGTACGAGTTATCTAGAGATAAAATTGAAGTGCCTTAGATTATGAAGATGAAAATTCAAGTGATGTAGTATTTTGTTGACTACAAAAGGCTAAATTTTTGAAGTGGTAAGGTTTTGAATCTTGGGAAGGATTTGAATATATTGAAAGTAAAAGAGCATACAACAAAAATATGTGTTCTTAAGATGAAGAGAAGGTGAAGAACTTAGTATAGAGAGTCAAGGATTATGAGAGGACTATATTCATGAAGTAGAGAATGTGATTTAGAGAAAATACCATATTACATTGAGAAGAGAGTGGAGATGAAATTAGTAGGAAAAGGCATAGGTATGTTGATGATGTATATTACAGAGATAGGTGACCTTTAGAGTGAAGAATAAAAATATACATGAAGAATATGTGCAGATGTATGAAGGAATGATGCTCATGAAAAGAGTAAGATCATAAAATTAACCTTGAAAATCAAGAAGTATGTAACAAATTGAAATATTAGAGTATGACAAGAAATTTTGCATGAAAACAGCCTTGTATGAAAAAGGTTTATAGCAAAGAAATCAAACATAGAATAAGAATGAGAAGAGAAGAAAAGTAAGATAATTTATTGGCCACTCTTAGTTCTAGAAGATAACAAAAGAAATTTAATAGAAAAATCTATATAATTCTAAGTTGTAACTTAGCATATGGGGAGTTGTAGCATCCATTTAAGTTGAAGCTTATAGAAGGTCAATAGTTTTTGTCCACAAAACTTGGGAGTTAGAGATTCCAGACAAGTAGCAACTTGTACAAGAATTGGTAGAAGCTTGGTTATATTTTGGAGTTACAAAACCATGTTGAGTAAATGCTTAACTTGAAATAAATGTAACATTTAAAGGACATTCTTGTCCTAAGTGAGTTCTTATTTCAATGGATTTTTTTCTAGTTTGGGTCACATTAAATTTTGTCTTTGTGTGTTGTCTCTCATTCCAGCTTCTTGTGGATGTTGGTTTGGTTCTAATGATACACATTAAGTGAATTAATTTGTTAGGTAAAAATTAAACAAACATTGATTCAACCCCCCTCTTAATGTCATAATTTCTAACAAAGTGATCACAATCAGTTGTTGGAGCAATAAGTACTTCAAGTGATCTTCATTTCAGGTGGTTGAGTTGATGCTTGGTCATCTCAGGGGGTTATATCCTCTTTGTAGAGTTGGTGCTCTACTAAAGCAGGGGTTGATTCTCCTTGTATGGTTAGTGCCCTACTAAATTAGGGGTAGGTGATCCTTGTGGGGTTGGTGCCTCACTAAACAAATGCTTTGTGTTGTGTAATATATGTGAAGGTTTAGTGGATTTCCTTCTCTTTTTCGGTCTCCCACTTCATATTTGGTGTTCGTGTGTTCTCTTTGATTTCATGTATTTTTGAATTATCGTTATACACTTGAGAAGATCACATTGATTATGTACATTGAATGAATGCTTTAAATGATGTATGTAAGTTAAGACAAGTAAAGTAATTTTTTTAAAGGATTGATTCGCCATCCTCAGTCATTGTGCTTCCAACACCTTTATCATTAAATTAGATGGGATATTGATATCATTTGAATAATATGATATTCTATTATCAAAAGGTATAATAAATAACTTATTAATAGGACTAAATTATTTACCCAATAATGTTATCTCACCTTTATCCGATGGAGGGGAGTCTATTAATGAGAGAACCTTTTGAAAAAATGAAAATAAGTGATGAATTATTTATGATATCATATTATAGACATTGGTCGTGTAATGCAATTCATCTTAGAAACAAAAACCAAAATAAAAAAATCACAAAAAGTATATACATGACTAAAATATTCACAAGATATGACACATTTACATAATTTTGAGTCCAAATAAAGATATATATATATATATATATATATATTAAAGAGAAACAAATTTGTAAGAAGAATAATTATTTTCAAGATAATTTCTAACAAGATTCATGATCAGATGAAAAATCCAACATGGCTATCAATCTACAAGCATCTTAATATTGAAGTAGAAATGAATTTCAACATGTTTAGGATATGACATAATAAATCAAATAATGCTAAAACTAGACATATCTGATGTATCATAATTTCATACTCAAACCTCAAAACAATGTCATCATAACACCTGATCACCTTTGAAAAATGTGTCCTCCAAGTCCTTATATAAATCCCCCTTTTGAAATAAATTAGTTACAACTGATTTGTCTTCATATTTTAATTAAATTTATTATAAATATTACACTTCATATCAAAGTGAAACTATTTTATTTTTAATATCGAATGAGGAGGACTCAAGTAACTTTAATTTAAAAATAAATGATGACTCTCAAACATGAGGAATGAGAAAAAAAAGGGAAGGGGCCCACTTGACATTAAACACAATACATAAAATATAAAACATAACCATTAGAATTTACTTCATTTAAACCACATAAATATTATATCAAAGTGTTTCACCATTTTCTTTACCTTTTGAATGAAAAAACAAATAAGGGTAAGGGCCAAGGAGGAATACCTGTTAAATATTTGTTGGTTGGATGGTTGTTACACATGCTCTGAACTTCTTAATCTCAGTTTCAAATTGTGAGAGATTTCTTTTGGCTAGGAGGAACTATCTGCTAATAGAAAACAAGACCACAAAAGGATAATTTAATGATATATGACAGTGGACTGCCTAGTGTGTGCTAGATCTAGGGAAGTGTGATACTCCCTAGATGGCTGTCAATCCACTGTTTAAAACAAACTTAATGTGAGAAATAAGTAAATTCCTACTGTAGTTTATATGATTTAGGTATCTCATTCAAGCACAATAAGAAAATCTAATATAATAGGCTAGGTTATAGTTAGATCTGAAGGGTAGCTAGTTGTCAGGGTGTTGGAACCAGTCAAGGTTAGGTTTTGGGTTATTCAGGTCACTTGGTACAAGGTAGGTTGGCTCTGTTATTGGAAAAGGTGTAAAACATAGAAGACCGTATAACCATCAATTTAGAAGGGACCGATGATGGTCATGGATAACCGATGATGATAAGGTCGGGGTGAAATGAATTTGATAAGATTTGATTATGGGGATTGAAATTGAGATAAACAGAGATGGAAGGGTGGATGGGGAGGTCTGTAAAGATCTCAGGTATACTTAAAGGGGTATGGGAGGTGAAAATGGGTGATTTGGTGCTGTGGGTAGAGGAATGGCTGAGTCTACAAACAGGTAGAAGATTGGAAAAGAACATGTAAAGTATCAACTAATAACAGAATATAACAAGACTATTATTCTGAAATAGACTATGTTGGTAAAAGGTATACTTATTGTGGTACATAATTGATGGCTGAATGGTGATGGAAGTTGATCAGAAGAATGGTGTTTGGTGTCACAATAATGTGCTCTCTTGAATGCTTCTGTGGATGCAATACCTCTGGATCTATCTTGGTGTTGGCTGTGGATGTATGGGTGCGTGAAAAGACTCTTGTTCTACTTCCATGTAGCTCTCTTCTCATTTCCTCGTACTCTCAGAATGTGTCAACCCAAAAACAAGGTTGTTTAGGTGAATAAATGGTAACCGACGATGGTTATCAGGTTAATCGGCATCAGTTTAGGTGTGATCAGTGTCGGTTAAGGTAGGATTCCCTAGGTTTACTAAAATGGAATATCTTTCTAATTTCTTGGGCCCAGTTAGTTTGTTTTCATGGATTAGAATGGAAAATTCCCTTCTAATGAGTGGGAATGTGGTTAGAGAGATTTTAGGAATTGATTTTAGGGTTAGACCAAATCTTAGCTCATTAAGGCAAGTAAGACTTAGTTATTATTGGTTATGGAAACATGCCAAGAATAAGTCTAGGGTGAGGTGGCTTGATGAGGTGTCTAGGTGAGGTGGTGGGGTAGAAATTAAGGCAATTAGATAGTAAATATTGTGAGGATATATATTAATTTAATTTAATTAATAATGATGTGGGGTGGAAGGGGCCATGGCTAGGTGAGTATGTTTGAGCTAGTTATTTGACTGAGGGACCAAGGGGAGTGTTACCCAATTTTGGTTTCTACATTTTGTCCCTTTTTGTTGCATATGGCTTGTATTGGTAAGCAATGCTAACAAAAATAAGATGTGGTTGCCCCATGTGTGAGTGAAGGTGATCCCCCTCAAACTAGGAACGGATGAGGTAGAAGACTGAATCTATGAGTGGTTTGATAAAGGTGGATGTGATGAAGAGGAAGGTGGACAATGGGGGTAATGGGGTAAAGGTTTAATCAGGTAATCAAGGTAATGGGCTAGGGTCAAAGGTAGCAATATTCAAACACACACACGTATAAACTGTGGCAATGTATCAGGTTAAAGAGCATGCAAAATCTACATCATCTAAGGTCGATAGGTTTATCCAAACAAGGTTGAGGTGATTCTCGGTATCCAAGATATAGGATATGGTGCGGAAGCACTTCGTAGGTTAGGTGACGGGAACGTTTAGGTATTTCTATGTACACCAAAGGTTGGGTCAGGATAAATGGCACAACATTAAGCAAGTAAGGTCATTAGGTCAAGCAACACAGGTCAGTGTCGCAAGGTATAAAGCACATGAGGTCATAGGTAAGTAAAAATTTTCCAGGTCTGGGTAGCAAGGTCACAGCCTGGGTAACAGTGTCGCAAGGTATAGCGAGAACATGAGGTCATAGGTCATTAACAATGTTTGGGTCTAGGTAGCAAGGTCAAGGCACAGGTAGGGCTGAGGTATGGGTAAAATAACAAGTCCCTAAATGCAATTAAGGACAGGTATAGGTAATTTAGGCTTGGAGGTAGGTTGCAATAAGGGTGGGTAAGGCGAAATGGTGGCTGGTTGGTTAATTTGGGTCAAAAATGGGGAAAGGGTAGTTGATAAGAGTATGACGAGTAACCGATGCCAGTCATATGAAAACGTTGACGATCTAGGTAAACAGACCACCATTTTCTCGAGCACACGACCGATGTCGGTTAGAGTATAACCAACCATGGTGTGCTAGGGCACATGACCGATGTCGGTTTAGGTATAACTGACATCGGTCAGGTTGACGTGGGTATATAAAAAGAAAAAAGTTGTATAATATAGATTCATTTTTATGTTTTGGCTTTTGTGAAAATGACAGAGCGCTGAATGAGTTGTGCTTTGTCGGGAGGAAAGGATGAGGGATGATATCCTACTAAGGTGGAGAGATCCTAGTTGGTGAGAGGGTCTAGGTAGATGGGTCCATGAGCACAGGGGGATCGATTGTGATTGGGTGGAGGTCAGGAGGATTGGATTTGGTGATTAGACATGGTAGAGGTAGGAGAAGGTTCAGGTGGACCACCGGTGCAGTGGCCAGACGTGTCACCATGACAATGACACTGAGATGAGGTAGGATTCTATCCAATCCTGTATTTGTAATTTAAATAGGCTATTGAAATGGGGTTGGGTGAAAATTTGGGCGTAAGGTTATTATTGGGAATGTATGGGTAAAAAGGAAGGAAATGAGGGGTGGGAAGGTCCAATGTAGATTAAATAGGATGGGGAATGAAGCTAGGATAGGTTTGTAGGTTAGAGTGGAGGATTAGGGTAGTTGAAAATTTGGGAAAATGGGTGGGTTTGGATGTATTCGGCTTTGTGACGATTGATGGTCACGTGTTGGGATGTTGGTGGTATTTGGCCAACATTGGTCAAGTAATGGGTGATCGATGTTGGTTACACATGACCAATAATGGTCATTGTTGACTGGTGTTGGCCAGATTTATGGGAAAATAGGGCAGTAGAGAGAAAGGGTAAGAGATAAGGATATGTCAGGAGATGTAAGGGTAGGTTTCATGAGAGGAAAATAGGGGAGTAGGTATAAATGACATGAATATAGTGGTCTAGCAAGGGGTAAGTGGTTGGGTGGGTACGATAAGAAGTGAGGGTTGGATACGAGGTTTATGAGGTAAGGGGTGTGTTTGGTATGGTAAGGTTCTGACAATATTGTGTTTTGTTGGGTGCAGTGCAAGGGACTAGTTACGGATACGGGATAGGGTACCTCCCTTGCTCATGGAGGTACAAGGGGGTGCGACAACTGAGGACTGGCACCATGTTACAGAGGTTCGCATGATTGGGGTCAAATGCTACTGGCATGTGGTCTAGGAGCCAAGTTTGATGGTCTCTCTCATCGATAGATGGGACTCAACAACCAATACCTTCCATTTTCCGATGGGTGAGATCACAGTCACCTTGGAGGATGTGTATAGGATCCTGCGTCTACCAATAGTGGGGATGAAGGTGTATTCATATCTCCTCAAATTCCTCTAAGGAGTTGATGATGACATGTGGTTAGTGAGGGGATGGTGGAGATGAGGTTCTATAGCACCAATATGAGCTATCGAGATATGTATCGGGCCCATCTGGAGGAGATGAGACTAGTAGTGTTGTTGATGGAGGCAGTTTGCTATTTTGCATTTCTGGATGCGGAGGGTGGGAGATCCCCACGACCATTGATGGGGGTTTTGCATGACATGGTGGAGGATAGGACTCATTTTGCATAGGTGCACCTGCATTCCTAGTTCAGTTATATAGAGAGTTATGGGCTTATGGACAGTTACAGAGATTTAGCATGTGTTGTACATTCCTACTCCATTGTTGGGTGTATGAGCACATTGTATGTGTGTGTGCAGTTGGTATGCCCCGAGATGATGCATTCAATCCAGGTTTTGTTTGAGTGGGCTTCAGGCGATGGGTGCTTGTGATTGGGGAGCATCGAGTGGCTAGAGTTACACACGATGTAGCCTATTACAGGTGATTGCTAGAGGGGTTTTTCAATGTATGGACATCATTTGGAGGCCCTATGTGGGTTTTCCATCATATGGGTGGATGGCAGAGGAGCTACAGGAGCTATAACTTCTCTGGTGGATAGAGGGGTGACATGTGAAGGAGAGCACGAGATGATACATGTGGACAAGGTTAGACGGAAATTTGGGTTGCTTCAGGATATACTGCTAAGTTTCCCGCAATATAGGAGGGATAACATGGAGAGGCCTCTACCTCTACCACATCTGACAGTGCTGACAGGGTAGGAGGAGAAGGTGAGAGAGATATCGATGATATCTAGTAAGGTGATGATTTGATAGCCATATGTACCTCCTTTTTTGTATAGTTGATTTATTTTTTATATATATCGGCCTAGCATGCCGAAGAGAGTGAGGATGCCCTACATGAGAGTTTTTGATATTTTTGATGATATACCAGGCCTAGCTAATAGGTCGAAGATGGTGAGGATGCCATCTACAGTGCCCATTTGAAATGTTTGTGATTATTATTGGGATATATGTTCACAGGTGTATTTTTATACAGACGTATCTAAAGATTTATAGATAATGGTGTTTATAGTATGGATGGTGTATATTTTTTAATTTACATTGCTCTATATAGATAGGTAGAAATCAAGTGGATTAGGCTTGATAGAGTCAAGGTCATTTGTAGGCATGGTAGAGTCTTTATAGGTCTATAGGCATGGATTGAGTCAAGTCTATTTAGGCCTTGACACCACCATGGATAGTAGCTCATAGGCATGGATTGAGTCAGGTTTGTTTAGGCATGGATTGCGTCAGGGCTATTTAGACATGGTTAAGTCAAGTTGGTTATCCTATGGTTGAGTTTCTAATTCAGACCTAATTTGTGCAATCAATGATGGTGTGAACAAGTGTTAAGAATGATTTGTAGGAAAATGGTATGATTATGGTAAGGAAACTGTAGACAAGATGAAATGAATGTATGAGTGATGATGGTAAAGATGTGTAAGCAATTGTTAGTTTATCCTTGGTTTAATTTCCAATTATTTATATAAAAAGGAAACTAACTAGGGTAGAATGTGAATAGGAAAGGGGAAGATGGCACTTGGTTAGGGTAGAGAGTTGCCGAGCTAACCTTTAAGGGCCCCCTGCCCTCTAAGTACTACCTACATAGCTCCGACAAAAAGGGACCTCGGGCTGAGTATAGCTCTCCCATAAGCTAGGGAAGGTTATGATGAAGTAGAGGAATGGATTGATAGGTGTTTGGCACATGTGAATGTAGGTGATAGGCATTATGTTTATTTCAGGTCATAGGCATGATTGAGTTGTTTTAAATGATAAGTGTTGACCTGAGCTGGTCCTGTTATAGGAGAATCAATAGGTGATGAAGAAGGTAGAAAGGTAAGAGATGGAAAAAGAACCACCAAATTTATAAGAACCCTAATGAGTTTACCATACCCCAGATGGGCTTATGAACGTAAGACCTTACATGCCTTGCATAATGGACTATGCTAAGGGTGAAGAAAAGTCACATGATCACGAAATGTCACATTTGCGACAAGTCCCTTGTAGGTAATGAGGAATTTAGGCAAAAATGGGTGGAAAGGTATTGAGAATGAGAGGTTTAGCATAACTTAGTGTACGGATCGACATGTTTTTCGGAACAAGTAAACCAAAAATCCAAAATAGGCAAGTTTCCATGAAGAAAATTTCATCTTTTTCTTTATTTGTTTGTTTTTACACAAGATTTGATCAATGTGGTCAAAGATCTATATGGGATGGGTAGGTATTTAGTCTCGATGCTTAGGTCTTACGTGAAGCTGATCGATGCGACATAAGCTTCTGAATATGTTATTATGATGTTTGTAATGACTATAATCATAGCTGTCCTTCATATGTAGGAGCATTCTATTGATAGTGGTAGAAGGCATACTCGATAGTAGAATGTCCCTTTTGAGGGAGTCATCTTTTGCTAGAATTTTGATCCTCAAGGAGCTGGTATCCCTTTTTGTTTTTAAACGTTTAACCATCCATGAGAAATAGACTATAGAGGATGACTAAGTTCTTGTTTAGAAGACAAGACTAGTAACACGCAAAGATTAACTAGTGGGAAGAGGTGGTCTTTGAGTGATGAATGACCATGAGGATTCCATATTGAAGAAGACAAAAAGTATCCATGAGAATCATGCTATGAGTAGAGCCGTGGTACTCATATTGAAGACAAGACTAAAAGGTGACGTTAGTAATCACATGATGCTTGTTTAGTCAATGGGTATCCTAAGGAAATGAGAGTAATCTGGAAGATAAACATCGACTCAAAGAGAAATGAGTGATGCAACTGACAGAAAGTGATATAGGACTTGATATGGCAACAATAGAATGGTTTTAAGATTGTGAAGGAATTAAGGGTCTCAGGTTTGGGTTTACCTTTAAATGAAGAAAAATGCATAAGCACCTGATCCATAGGCTATGGGTACCGAATGATACAGAGGTCTGAGCTATCTTAGTTTAGAAAATTTCCCCCATTTAGGATTTTCTCGATATTTAGTTACATGTGTGATTTTCCTTTAGGATTAAGGTCACCAACTTGAAAGGTTCATTCATTGAACATGGTTTACATCTCAAAGGTAACATTTCATAGATTTTTGGTAGTCTTTGGACCATGGTCAGGAGAGTTGAGACGATGTTCATCTAATAATTCTAGTTGTGCGATTACGATCCTGGCGAAAGTCATCATCATTGAGCATGTCTTGATAGTGAGATGCAGAGAAGATGGAATCTAAAATCGCGTAGAGAGGTAAGACAACCTCAGTACCGTAGACCATTTAGAAAAAAGGGGGTAGGCAGTAGTTAAAGATGTGAATATCTAGTGCGATAAGTCCACAAGGTGAAAGGAATGTGCGTATGAGAGGGCCAATCTTTCCTAGTATCATTGACTAAGGTCTTCATAATACCTTTTGGTCAGAGGTTTTATTAGTTGATTCGGCAATGACCACTTGGTCATTGCAGTTTAATAGAGGTGATGAGAAACTCAGTATGGATGTCGAAAGCATCACTAAGTTGGATGACAAATCCTTTCCACCCACACTTGTGGAGGAAAGTGTGAGTGAAGCGGCAGGTTAGTGAGGGGGTGTCGATCGGATGAAAATGGTTGGGTTTTGGATAGAGGTTCAGGTTTATAGGTGGCCATATCGAGTCCCCCATATGTTAGGTTGGTGCGAAGGTGGGGAGGGCCATAAGGAAAAACATCACAATGCTGGATGTCATAGTTGGGATGTTGGTGGAGGTTCACATACTCTTGTGGGGTGAGGAAGGTATCAATATTGTATAGGCAGTATTCCCCAGAGTGAGGCGTTGAAAAACACCTTCTAAGGGATCAGTAGTTGGTATGTGGGTATGGGTATAGATGGCTCACTAGATGTTGGGGAAATAAGTGTATTAGTGGTAGAGGCTACAACTACAGTGGAGATAATAAGGTTAGATGCAGTAGAAAGTAGTGGTAATTTTGGTGGATCGGCTCGTGGGTGAAGGTGAAGTTGTGACGATGGCATGGATGCCTTGACTGACACAAGCACATCATTGGGCCGATATAGCATGTTACAGGTCTTGAAATGTGATGGGTCAGGTGGGATGGTGTAATTATGTCCCTCATGTTCAAATTTGAGGCATCGATGTAAAGTCGAAGGGACACAACCCATGACACTGGATCCAAGGTCAGCTGAGCAGTAAGTTATATTGGAACTCTCCTTCTATAACATAGAAAAGTTTTGGGATAGTGCGGGGGCCCATGCAGTACATGGAGAACAATGGTACCCAAGGTAGAGGTCATGGCATCATTGAAGGATCACAACATAACTGGGTTACCATACATGTAATTGGCAGGTATCCACATTTGGTCATATGCATGGGAGGAGATGATGTTAATGCTAGCACCACCATCGATCATAACATGTCGTATGCGTATATTATCAATAAAGACATAGATGAAAAGAGTGGGGTTGAGGGTCATCAGACTTGGAAGGGAGTGATCTCTTCATCTGAAAAGCTGAGGGTGGCCACTTGGTGAGTGGGTGGAGGTGTAGAGGAAGGTGAAGACCTAGTGAGAGAGGCTACATGGTGAGGGGTAATGATGGAGGCTACGGGTGTGGGGTCATTTGGTAAGACTTTTATAGATTGAAGGACCTCCATGAGGGCTTGATGATGTGACTCTGAGGTTTGGATAAGGTCGTATAAAGACATTTTGAGGGGGGATTGGTGTAGTTGTTTTAGCATTGTGCAATGTGTGACCCCATCAGAAATAGGATATGCAGGACCACAAATGATGACTTTGGGTATGGGTGTGGATGGTATGTTGGGTATACAGGGTTGGTTGATGGGCCAGTTGATTTTTCCTTTCCCTTGTCTTTCTGAGCAGGGGTGGCAATGTTGATCATGTTAATCTGAGGGAAGGTGGATGAAGAGGGTGTGTCATGGAAGGTATAGCGGCATGAGGGACAAAACCCTAGTGGGGGATATGATCCTTGTGAAATTAGTAGGGCACATTGGCATTTTGGTGGTGGTTTGGCCAACTCTCTTATACAAACCATGTTAATCTCAAATCTTAGGGGTGGATCAAAGAGTTATGGGAGTGGATATTTTGGTGGCTGAGTAGGTAATGGGAGAAGATCTTTGGAAATTGGTGAAGGTGAAATGGGGTCCTCGACAAAAAGATCGTCATCATCAAAATTTTCTTCGGGAGGACATAATTGTACTAGGGAATTTTTTAAGGCCTTACAGTTCTCTACATCGTGTCCTAGACACATGATGATAGGCACAAATTTTGGTTTCGTCAAACCCTTTTGGTTTGGGTTTGAGTGTCATAAGGTTAAGAGGTGGTATTGTGATGATAGAAGTTTCGATGAGATTGGTTAGGATTTTGGCGTAGGACCCTGCTAGTGGATCACAATGGGAGGTGAATGTGGGTTTGGGTACATGTGTGGCTGATTATGGAGGAAGATTCTTTATAAGAGGGGGAGTAGGTTGGTCTACTATTTTTTTGTGTGGTGTTGTATTAGGTGTTGGTCGTATTTCTATTTGGGTAGGAGCATGGTAAAAGAACTGATAATGGAAGGTTTGGTTGGTTTAACTACCTTATTGGAGGATAGTATATTTTTAGCTTTAGGTTGCATCATTTTTGGGTAAAGGTGACATGGGCGTATGAGATGTGGAGGGAAAATCCAATGGTGTAAAAGGGAGGGTTACCCATGGGGGTAAACGGGGTGCTGTGGAGGTAGGTGGTGTGGGTTAGGCAGGAGACATGAGTGAAAGGAAAGAAGAGTGTCATGGGTAGTGAAAAATTTATTGACAGTAGTGGAGTTATGGGTGTTAAGAAGGTTACAGGTGAGGGCAGAAGTTATGTGGGTCACTTGGGTATATTAGAAGGTAAGTGATGGGGAAATGGGTTATTGCATTCTTGGTTTACCAGATGGACAGGAGGTTTCATTGGTTAGGGTCGAGGGGTGAGGTCCTACGATGGACAGAAGGGGTGAAGGTGATGAGGGCATGGTAGGCAAGGTTGGGGTATGAGATCTAGGAGATTGGATCTTCTTTTTAGGGGCCAGTGTCAGTTTAGTGTTAGTTTTAGAAGATGTTGCTAAATCTAATTTGATGGGTGGGTAAGTAAGGCTAGCTGTCAATATGACCCCTAAGGTAGTGATAGGTTTAGGTAAGGGAGATGATATAGGTGTGGGTAGGTGTTTGGGTGTAGATGTATGTTAGGCTACGGGCCAAGGTGTGAGTTGGGCCATGGGCGGTGAAGTGTAAGGTATTGTAATAGTTGTGCTTTTGTTTGGTTTGGTCCCTCGAAACACTTTTGGATAGATAGTGGAGGTGTCGGTGAGTGATAGCTACATTTGTGTTGGAACAAGAAGTAGAAGGTGTCTCCTAAAGTAAGGCTCTATCAACATAATCCAGGTACGATTGAGCCAAGTGTGAAAATAGTGTTTTTGTAAGTGGGGTTGACATGGATTGAGTGGAAATACCTCGTAAAATGTGTTTGAGATACAAGGAAATGGCTAGCCTCGAGACTCTGTGGGCAGGAGAGACGAAAGCAGGTCAACAGGATCTTGAAGGTCCAATGGTGAGTGGTCATCTAAAAGGATTGGTACTTCTATAGAATCCTCCATGGGTAGAGGATAGGATGGGCTAGATGAAGTGGAATCTCCTTGTGTTGGTATAGGAGGTAGACCTGCATCTTCTATAAGTAGGAGAGGTGTCACTGACAATTGTTCAAATATTTGAGGGGTCAAAGAAGGCATGTTAATTATAGGATCTTCCACAGGTGAAGAAGGAAGTGAATGTTGTTCCTCTATGGGTGGAGGAGTAGATGGAATAGGCTTGGGTGTAGGTAGGGGACCTTGGGCTAAGATTTCATCTATGGAAGGAACATGAGGGAATTGGGAAGTAACTGGCATGCCATCGAAAATAGCATGAACTTCTCACGAAACGTTGCTATCATTTTTTGAGGTATCACCAGCTGGGTTAGAAGATGGGGCATGATTAGGGAATTGATTTTTAAATATGTGTAGGTTCTGGTTATTAGGTGCATTTGGGCTATCCAAGACTAGATCTTTGTTGTCTAACATTTCTTAGAAAATATTCTTGAAGGTGATTTAGTTATTGTCGTTATGACCTTTGACATGATGATAGTTGTAGAAGTCATGTTCCTTATACCATGCAGGCATGGGTCACTCAGGATCAAAACCATTATGTGGTTTTATAGGTGGAAGGGTAATGGTACTAGCCTTAACAAGATTTTCCAACAACAGAAGAATAAGATTCTCCTATAGAAGTGTACTTTCACTATTCTCGTCTAAACTGGAAATATTGGACAGGAGAGAGATTAGAAGGGGCTTTTGCTGAGATTTGATTGATGAGGGGGACCATCCTTGAGAATTATGGCATTGGCAGATCCTTTGGGTTTTAAATAGTTGTTTTGGGGTTTTGAAGATGAAGAAGCATCATTTGATTTGAATGTGATGTTCTTGTTACAAAGTTGAATCTTCTTTTCTTTGATAACACAAATTTCTAATTTCTGTGCCATAGTGAATGCCTCGTCAAAATTGCGAAAGGTCTATACCTATAGGGTTAGTGAGATGTGTCTAGCACAATCCTAAGTAAATAGCTCTATGAGTTTGGTTTAAGGTAGTTAAAATGTGAGCTAGTTAATTAGATGTGTCAAGGAGTGACGAAGTCAGCGATAGACTCATCATCATACTGTTGTGTGGAATAAAGGTTAGTCATCGTAACCTTATTAACAATGTTGATGGAGAAGTGATCTAGGAAGGCTTGGACTATTTGATTAAACAAGTAGATGGAGTTTCTTGGTAGCCCACTGTACTAGTCCAATATAGGTCCTCTCAGGGACATTGGGAAAGTCCTCATAAGTAAAGCATTATTGTGGGTAATTAGGTAAAACCCATATTTAAAGGACCTCAAATGTTGTTGTGGGTTTTCTTTGCTATTGAAGTGGTTGAATTTTAGCATTTCCCAATATACGGGGTATGGTTGAATAGGAATGGATGGGTAAATAGGCTCATTAAAAATTTCATCATATGTGAGGGAATTGCATGAGCCAGAAACCGATGCTTCTAGTGTGTGTATCTTTTCCATCATTAACTTGATGAGGTCATTAGTAGGTTATGGTGGAAGGGTTCCTCCTATGGCATAAGGGGATTGGTATTGAACCTGTGACATGGGTGAAATTCCATTGTATGGTGATGCCAAATAGGGAGGTTGAGAATAGGGGACCGACATAGAGGGTATGTATCTAGAATGGGTGACAGATGAGATAGGGGGTTGTTGATAGTATGTGTATATAGGTGGGATGGTCGTCATGACTCTAGTAGTGATTGGGGGCAGTGTTTATGGGATGGAGAGGATAAGATTTATGAATGGAGTAGGGATCAGTGACACCACAGGTGGTTATGTTGCAATGGATATTTGTGATATAATGGGTATGGACTTGGCTATGGCCTAGGTGGTCGATGAGGGGACAACAAATATGATAGACATGAGTGATACTGAAGATGTAGCAATCATGGTGGGTATGGGTCCTAGCTACGAAACTACTAGGGGTAAAGTAGGTGAGGGTAATGCCGCATTATTAGGGGATGATGAAGAAGCAAGAATAAGGGTAGGAGAGATGGATAGAGGAATGTTGTTTATCAACTGACCTAAGGAGTCTCGGGTGGAAGAATGGGAAAGGTAGAACTGTAAGGCCATAGGATTCTGATCAAGGAGTCGTGTAAAATATTTGTCACCTATAGAAATGGTGGTAGGTAAGGTTGGATCCATGGGTGAAAGGATAGAAGGTGGTAAGGGATTAGGTGGGAGTGGTTGACGACTAGTGTGGAATATGAGTGTGTTAGTTTATCTACGAGTTAGTGCCATGTGAACAAGTATTGACCTGGTAAGACTATATTCTGTAGATGACACATAAAACAATAGGAACAAAGAATAATGGGGTTCGAAAGGTGAATCTGGTCAATGTCTAGATCTAAAAATCAAACACAGGAAACCGACGACAGTTAGGTTGATCGATGGTTTTTGAGAGAAAACTGATACCGGTCACTATGGAAGAAAACCAGTCTCAAAGAATTTTGGATATGTATTGGGGAAATTTTGTATGATAGTAGGTATCAATAGGGGAGAAATATGATGATTCCCTGAGGGCCAGAAACATAATAGAAAGAGTGATGAAGGCTATTCCAGGTAAAGTAACTAGAAATCCAGAAGCTGACACTAGTTAGGGTTTAACTGATGATGATTGTTGGACCAACGTTAGTGACTATGAATTAGAAATAAATGAAGAAATATGGTTTTGTGAATTAAATTATGTAGGGAATCAAACTCATAAACCTTAGAATGAGGAGATGGGGCCCTGGCACACTCAGACAAAGTCAAAATACTCCAACTATAATGATGGAGTGTGTAAGGAAGAAGAAAAATGGAGAGTCATAGTCTCACACCTCAAAACACAAGTTGAGAAGAATGCTAAGAAAATCCTGATCTTAACAGTGATTTTCTTATTTTTGTTTAGCTTATGCTATTTAGAACTAAATGTGTGGATTTAGAATATAATTTATTGGTTAGGAAGGCATCCTACGAAGAAGGATATCTAAAAGGAGAGGTTTCGGGTATGTTGTGGTAGGGGTGGGCCATCCTCTTAGATGATGACTCGACAAAGGAAACAAGGTGGGGAATACCTACCAATCTGATAATGTGTTCATAGATAGGTGATCCTAGGTAAGATGTTGTTTAATAAATATGTGTATATTTCAAATTTTTGTGCAAGTTTTGGTAAGACACAAAGAGAAAGAGAATGTGATTTCTATGATTCTTTGTGTCAACCATCAGCTGGGCATGACTTCTAGCATTTAGGTTGCCCTCATTTTAATGTGAGTTAAATGTAGTAAATTAGAATAAAATGTAACCAATTTTAATCCCAAATTGAAATATTATGTTCAATGACACAAATGGTGAATAGGAGAGGGTATGCTATTTCATTAAATGCAAAAAGCAAGAAGAATGGTTCATTTTAAATGCACCAAAATAAAATGTCTCCTTTAGAGTAATTAGAAAGAAGAGAAGATTACCAAGGAAGAAGATTAATGTATAAGCTTTTTGAAGGGAAACAAACACACAACTTTTTCCTACGAATTAATAAATGTAATAGAACTCCTGATGGGTCCCACTAGGTGTGCCAAAATGTTTCACCATTTTATTTACCTTTTGAATGATGAAACAGATAAGGGTAAGGGGAAAAGAGGAATACCTATTAAATGGGTTGGTTGGAGGTTGATGCACCCGTTCTGACTTCTCGATCCAGTGTCGATTGTGAGAGATTCCTTTTGGCTAGGAGGAACTACCTATTATAGAAAACAAGACCACCAAAGAATAATTAAATAATATCTAATAGTGGATTTCCTAGCGTGTGCTAGAGTAGGGAAGTTTGATTCTCCCTAGATGTATGTCAATCCACTATTTAAAACAACTTAATGTAAGAAATAAGTAAATTCCTATTTTATTTGATATGATTTAGGTACCTCATTCAAGCACAATAATAAAATCTAATATAATAGGCTAGGTTATAGTCAGATCTGAAGGGTAGATAGTTTCCAGGGTGTTAGATCTAGTCAGGGTCAGGTTCTAGGTTGTTTGGGTCACTTGATAGAAAGTAGGTTGGATCTGTTATTGGAAAAGGTGTAAAACATATAGGCTGATACCGGTCAGGTATAATTGATGATGGTTTAGAAGGGACCAACGATGGTAAGGTTGAGGTGAAAGGAATTTCATAAGATCTGATTGCGAGGATAGAAATGGAGCTAAATAGGGATGGAAGGGTGGATGGAGAGGTCTGTAAAGGTATTTGGTATACTCAAAGGGGTATGGGAGGTGAAAATGGGTGATTTGGTGGTGTGGGTAGAGGAATGGCTGAGTCTACAAATAGGTAGAATATTGGAAAAGAACATGCAAAGTATAAATTGATAACAGAAGTAACAAGGCTATTATACTGAAATAGATTATGCTGGTAAACGGTATACTTACTGTGGTAGAGACTTGATGGCTGAATGGTGATGGAAGTTCATTAGAAGAATATTTTTTGTGTCACAATAGTGCTCCTTGGAATGCTTCTATGGATGCAATACCTATGGATATGTCCTGGTGTTGGCTGTGGATGTCTGGGTGCATGAAAGGACTCTCGTTATGCTTGCATGTAGCTCTCTTCTTGTCCTTCTTCTCTCAGAATGTGCCAACCCAAAAACAAGGTTGTTTAGGTGAATAAATGGTAACCAACCATTATTTTGGGTTAACCGGTGTTGGTTAAGGCATGATTCCTACTGATATTCTCTCCTTTAGATCCACAAGGATGGAAGGAAGAGGATATATCACTAGGAGTTATTATTAATGATTTAAACCCTCTTAGAAATTAACTAATTACTTGTAAATGAAAGGAAATTGATTTATACTCTATTTGATATGATGTAAGAATGATAAATTCCAGCAATGAAGGAAATAAAACAATAACTCCAACCTAGAATTCACAGAACAGAGGTAAATCTAGCTGTGTGATGACTTATCACCTCACTTTATCCTTTCTTTCTTTGTGTGTTCATATGAGTCCAAGAAATTGGGAATTCAAAGGCAAAAACAAGATAATCTGCTTGATAAATGGTAGCTTGAAGGTAGTCTAATTGCAATGCAGGCAGAAGAGTGGTAGCTCAAGTTAATGGAGATTAGATATGTAATTTCTAGTAGGATTGTGGCAGTAATACTATGTAATATACACAAAATTCTCAGGCCATTTACTTGAATACAAGAATTTATTATATAAGAATTGGTTGGGATGTGAATTCATGCATAAGGAAGCCTTGGATTACCCAATCATTGGGTGAAGAGGTAGTTTAAAATAATTATATCTATTTAAAAATAGAAGAGGGAAGGAATATCATGTAATCCAGACTATTTTTAGGTAATTTGGTTCATAAATGTACCCTAAAAGTCAAGTTAAGTGAAATCAGGTGTGTTAAAATCATGTATGAAGAGTTTTGAAAAAAGTGCATAGGACTGCCACCCTTACACAAGGCGGTGGTCATGGGACTGCCACCCTACCTAGGTGGTGGTTTTAAAACTGCCACCCAAGCAGGGTGGTGGTCCTGACAGTAAAGGCCAAAACATGCACATAAATGAGCATGAAGCTAGAAGAAAGCGTGGAAAATGTAAGTATGTCTAGGCTATAAATATGTACTGTGAATGGGTTTAGGAACATGAACACCTTCTAAAAGGACTTGAATCATCATTGGGGACTTTTGTAACCATTTTTTGATAATGTAGCACATGTATTTTGGGTGTGTACAATTTTCTCAGGAGCTTGTGTTTGATTGGATGCTTCCTATGTAGATGAATTTTTTATTGCATCTAGTAGAGAAAATAGACTTTGAACCATAATTTCCTAGATCAGAAGTCCATTTGCACAAACATTTTTATTGTGAGTTTGAGAACAAGGTTAACACCATTCATAGTATTGAACTAGATTATTTTAGACTAGTATAATATCTCTAGAAGAACTAAGATCACCAAGGGCATTCTTGAACATTTAGGGACTTGACATTTACGACTAGATTTTCGGCTTGATTCATACACGTGATCTATTTCCTTGAAATGATAGATGCATTTGACTCAACAATATTGATCCACCGTGTTTGGTATGCTAAGGTCAGTATTGAGACCCTTTTTATCCTCTTGATTACTAGGAGGTCATTCCCAAAAGTTCATCTAGTGAATCCGACTTGACGATAGACAAATAATCATTTAGAAGGACACTAGGTGTAGTCAACCAGTTGGTTGGCCAGAAGTTAATGGAATAGGGGAAATGGTCTACTGATTGCTCTGAGCAGTTCAGACTATAGACTGCATGGGTGCCCTAGGTACAATTTTCCTCGCTTAGATAAAACATTCCCCAAGTACCTTATTGTTCATCTTAGACAACAAAAATATTCCCTTACTAGTATGACTCTATAGACTTGTTCTTCTACACAGTATCTGAGTTCCAGTTAAAAAAATTTCGTCGATCACCCAGTGTAACTGATATCATGTTATCCAATGAGGAAGCTACATCAGTTACTGACTTCTCTTGACATTAGTTAAGGGTAATTGGCATTGGTTTCACATGCATGAATAGTTATAATTGACATTTATTTCATATTAGATTTATCTTCAGTTGTATAAGTGAATTTAGTCCTTCTATTTAGATTAACACTAGAAACCTAAAGTACCCCATTTAGGTTGTAGATTTTTGTATAATCATAAAGTTAAGGTTTGGAACCCATCATTCAATTTATCACACTTTATGAGTAGTTCCCCCATTTTCCCATGGAAAAACCTCACAAGGATAATTATAGAGATCCCACCTTAAAGTACATCACATCCAATCACCTGTGCTAACCGCCATTACAAGATCTTAGATTATACTTCTAAATGTGGCTCATGAAGATTGGCCACTAACTTGGCTGGACATAGCTCAAACTGGGTCTATAGCCATGTCCTAACTCAACCTCCCACCTGTATGCTTCTTACCCATTTTTGTATTTTTCTAGATTTTGTTTCCCACTGCCACTATACCATTAATATACCCCTACAACTTTTGTATCGCATAAATGACAAACATCCTGGTACTGGAGAATCTTTGTTTCTAACCTGTCTGTATATCACAGATCTACTCACAGATGAAATTCTGATTGAGTTGCAGACAAGCCACTTGGAGAAGACTCCCTCTTTAGATTCTATGTTTTTATTTTATACCCCGTTTTCTCCTCTTATTTCTACTGGACCCTGCTTCCTCCTAGGATTATCTATCACCCTAAAGATTTCCTACTTGTCATTCGATGAGACAGCCACTGACCCACAAAGAACATCTTCGATGAAGAATGGATGTTTCTTGATAGAAAGGCTCATTTTTTCTAGACGATCACCTCTTGTTAGCCAAACTCTTTCCTCGCAATCTCTAGGACTACGCCATGCATTGGTTCTACATAGTTTACCCCTTCCTTATGATCACCTCCTTTGGACTTAAATCTACCAATGATTTTCTCACACAATTCTTCCATCAACAGTTTGATTCTAAGATGACCTACGCCCAATTAAGTTGGAATTTAAACAATGGACCCAAGGTGAGAACTATGCATCAAGTTATTTCCTATGCTAGAAACATAATATTTCCAAACTGGCTAATGTAGCTTTCCGATTATGAGGTTACAAGTGAATTGACTTTTATTACAAATCCTCTTTACTCAGATTTCTGGGATAAATATGGTAATGGTCTATTAGTAATACCTTTTCCTCCTTTGACCAATTGTGTCATAACTCTTGATGATGTGGTTAGTATCATCCTAAACTTTTCTCTATTGGTAAGCTAAAGTATCAAGAAAAATTCTCCTCCTCCTCTCGAATTATTCCAACCAAGACACAGTATTTTAACCTTCTACGTCTAAGCCTATCGACATCTAAGATTCATAGTCAACACTGGGTTATCACCTTTTAAGGATGACACTGATCCTAGCCACCTCAGCTTACATTTACGAGGTATCCCTATGGTCCCACACTTCATCTGTGTAAAGAAAGGTCCTTGATAACAAGGATTATCATGGCTCCCGGAAAACCACTTAATTTATCCTTATCATGGCCCAAGAGGATGCATATTACTAATGAAGACTTCCATTGCGATTACCATCGCTATGTAGTCCACTCTACTAACCATTGGATACATATAACTGAGTCATGGGTTTTAAATATCCAAGATCTAATTGAGAATGTAACCCTAACTCAAGGGTTATTTCCTAAACCTACTATCACTCCTCCGACTAAGGTACATTTTGGATAAAGTCAAAATTATTTAACATAAGAATCCAACCATGCATGATATTAAAGGCTACAGACTGCTTTTTTAAGTTCATGCTTACAATTGCCACACCACCTCTCGATGTGGGAGCACTTGATATTGTCAGATCACCAGCACTAATATGACCAAATCCCTAATATTATCTTATTTATCTCATGACAATTATGTGATCACTGGTTGCATGGTCACACTCACTATCAAATCTTGGATACAGTTACCATGCCCTTATCTTGTTGGAGACCCCCATCAAGGAACACTAAGCTAGTAACATTGTATTCCTCTATACTATGTAGCACATGTTCCTTATCCGTTTTAATATCTATTGGTTACCCTCTTGGATCACAAGTATGTGACATTTCTATTCAAGAGGCCTTATGAGTGAAAATGGTTAATGTATACCTATGACAGGTAAAGGGTCCCCTCACTCAAATTCTGAAATCCCTGTAGCATCTTTACTCAAGCTATCCACAAATATGACCTACTTATTGACTTAAATTGGATCCATAGAATCCCAGATTTCTACAAGTCTCCATCAAAAACTAAGAATGCCTTAATTAGATCATCTACAAAAAACAAGTGTGGGGTCTCTTGTTGTCCACTCAAAATTCCCCACCCTGATGAATAGTAAAAAATTTCAAAATTTTGAGTTTAAGTGTCTTTAATGTCGAGCTGGTGGTGTGAAAAGGCCGTGAAATTGAGAAAAGTCTGAAGTTTTGCGTCATTTTGTAAGTATTTCGGGCCTGTCAGAACATTTTTGTCCCACCTGTCCCAAGTTCTGAAGTACGGGTCTTCTACTCTCTGACCGGCCGAAATCCCCGAATTTGTCCCATTTTCGGGCCCGTCGGAAGCTTTTTGTCCCAAGTGTCCCAAAACTCAAAAGTGCACTCTGTTCCCCGATCGGCCGAATTCGCCCAAACCACATCCTTCACGCAATTTCATGTCCCAAGTGTCCCAAATAGAATCGTCCAAGTTGTTCCATTTTCGGCCGATTCGCCCGAATCGTGTCCTTCACGCAAATTTTTGTCCCAATTGTCCCGAGTTCAAAAATTGCAAGTCTGTTCCCTGATCGGCCGAAACACCCGAACCGCATACTTCGGAACTCTTTCATGTCCCAAGTGTCCTGAGCTTTAAACCGTGCGAGCTGTTCCATTTTCATCCCAAACACGGCCAAGTCGCGTACTTCAGAGCTCTTTCATGTCCCAGATGTCCCAAGTTCAAATGCGAGCCTTCTGTTCCACTTTCGGCCCGAACACGGCCGAACCGCGTACTTCGCGGAACGTTTTTGTCCCAGATGTCCCAAGTTCAAACGGGCCTTTGTGCGTCCACTTCTCGGCTGTCTCCACCCGAATCAGCTGAGCCGTGTGTTTCTCGCTTTCATGTCCCATCATGTCCTAAGTGAAGCCAAAAGTGTCAAGTTCGTTCCAGTTATTTGCCGAAACTACCCGAATATCCTGCGTACTTCGCACGTTGGTTCGTCCCAAATGTCCCATTAAATGCACATTGATCTCCCTGTCTCTCACCTCGAACGGCTATGTAACGAGCAAGCCACCTTTCGCGCATTCTTACATTGTCTCACATGCTACCCAAGCTCGAACCCTAATGCAATTTGAATACTTGCACGTTTCCCGCTCTACCTCTGAATATTGCTAAATCCGAGCCTGAATTTGCGGTTTTTTCCTCCTAGATACTATCGATATGGAAGATCAAAGTTTTAGAGTAGGCTTGGGGGAACTGAAGAGTAGCTAGCAGAAAGACGAAGCTATTCAAGACGCCGGTTATATCAGTTTTCAAAGATATCCATTGTCATCTTCAAGATGAAAATTCTTGTGTGTCCCTCGTGGCAAAGACATAGCTGAGACGTGGAGAGAAATTCAAGCAGCGGTTTCTGAAGTTGAGTGGGTCCCTCTCAGTGACCGGCCACCTGTCTTCTTCTCCTTGTACGTTGTCTCTTCTTCCCTTTCTTTTTCCAGTTTTCTTTGTAATAGGTTGAGGTACTGTGATTTGGCGGTCCTTAACTATTCTTTAGTTAAAAGAAACAGTTACGAAGAGTAACTGAATTGTAAGCTATATAATGGTATTTTCTTACGCCATTCTGAACAGGAGGAAGAACTGGGCTTATTTTCTGAAAGTGTAAATAGATCGTAAAGAAATCAATATAGAAGGGCTTTCTATTCTTCGTCTATCTGATCTTTGTTATCTCCTGAGCTTTCATTTATTTTCTTTGTGAAGATCATTTGTCTCAAGTTCATTAGTCTTGCCGATTGCATACTCTTCGACTTTGCAAGATTGGTGATCTTGTATAACCAAGAAGGAACTTTTTGTCCTTGATTAATAAATCTGTGTTACGTTAAGAAACTTTGTGTTCTGGCAGATGTTATTTACAGAAATTTGTGTCTCTAAATTCCTTTTTATTTATACGATATGAATGATCTTGTTTCAATTCACTATGACTTTCGCATACATAAAGAATTACTTTGATATCTATAATTTTGCATGTTTCCTTTCTGCTCGTTCCCGTCACTCTCATTTCCTCAGTCCTTTTGTAATTGATGATCCTTCATTAGAAAACACTTTCATGGTATCCAAGTTTAACCAGACAAATCATGTCCTGTACATTTGTAAATAAGTTCATTTCTGAATAAGGGAACCTCTCCCATTAAAGAGGAGGGACTTCTTGTCCCCTGACTGTTGCTCTTCTTAAAATTCCTATTTGATGACCAACAGTTTTTGGTGACTCCGCTGGGGAAAATCACATTCCAGTTCTGTAATTTTTCGATCATCTTTTGATCTGGCGACTCTGCGTTTTACTTGAGGGAGAAGGACCCTTGGTATTGAAGACTCTCAATTTCAGCTTTTGGAGCAGCAGGGTTTTCCTCTTCCTTCCACAAGAAATAGAAGGACTCATTCGACAAGCACACCACCTGTTCAAGACAGAATTCCTGCGGGTGGTATTCCTTCAGAGCCTGCTAGTCCCTAATCTGTCAAGCTTTGATCCTCGCTGGTGTTAAAGTTCTTCTCCAAGCCATTTTTCCAAGAATGGCGGCACCATTACCATTGGGGTCATCGTGTCTGGGCCCCTGGCCCTTGCTCAGCCTCTGCATGAGTTACCCAGAGGTAACCGAGAAGAACTTCCCCAAATTCAAAGGTGTTGGAAAAGTGCATCCTGACGAACACATTGCAGCCTTCGTTATTGCATGTGGAGTTCTGGGAGTCGAATATGAAGACGTCTCCGTAAGGCTGTTCGTTGAGACATTACAAGATAATGCTGCTGATTGGTTCTACCACCTTCCGGCTGGTGCTATCACCGACTGGGACCATAATGAGAACTCAGTTCAAAAACCGTTTCAAGCCGGCAGAAGATGTGCATGCTTTGCTTGCCCAATTTTCTTAGATGAAGAAAGATTCACAAGAACCTATGAGAGAGTTTGTGGCCTGGTTCAACAGACTGATCAACAAAATTCCTGTAGCCTGCTCGGCCTGTTGATCGAATTCAAAAGTGTTTCTTCCTGAATGCTCAATCACCCAAAGTTAGTTATGCACTAAGAAAGGATAATCTCACAACATTGGTCGAGGATCAAACTCTTGTTGTTAGTATCGAGGATGACTTAATCATGTCAGGGAAGTTGAGAAGAGACCCTCCCAAATCCAAGTCTGCTGCTTCTTCCTCCTCCACTCCTGGACCTAACACTGATCCATTAGTTCAGAAACTTGCAAATGATCTTATTTATATAAAGAAACAACTGGCTTAGCACGCTCCTTATGTAGACGTTTCGAGAAGAAATTTCCAGCCCAGGAATCATTTTGCCTGCTTCTCAAAAAATATTAGCACTTGAAGGACCTCCTGTTAGAGTCCCTATCAATGCGACCTGTGAGGTGGAAGAACTAGATGATGATGAAGATAACGAAGCTTGCGAAGAGTTTGCGAGAGAATTTGATGATGAGGCAGAGGAACTTGAGGGATCTCGAGTGAATTTCTTTACCACCGAGGGCATTGATGATGGAGATGATTATGATGAAGTGGTAGCAGACATGAATAACGAATCTTTTGATGTCATGACTCGAGAACAGACAAAGTCAGAGGGAGAAGGTGACCCAGCCCACCTAAGAAATCCAGGGAGCAGTCGGCAAATATTCCCTGTAATTGCAAGAAGAGGATCTCCTATCCCTACTTCATCTACACCAAAGGTGAGTCCTATCAATCCTAGTTACCAAAGTTGTTTCTTCTTTTTCTCCTAAAGTTGATAATCCTAGAATATCAAATGATGATGGCTCGTCCACTTCTAGATCCTTTGATATTGTTAATCACCTGAAAAAGACCAAGGTACAAATCTCAGAAGCTGAATACTATCAAACCCATCCCAAAGATTTTTCCAAGATGATTCAATTTGTTAATTCCCATTCCAAGATCACCTCTAAAGGTCTTTTGCCTACTCCTTCCGTCTGCACCACAGCCTAGGCTGGTAGCTGCTGTCACCTCTCCTGGTGACAAAATTAAACCTTTTTATGTAACACTTCTTATAGCTGGCCATAGGATCAGTAATTGTGTCATTGACTCAGGAGCCTCAGATAATGTAATGCCTGCTAAAGTAGCTCATGCTTTAGGCCTGACCCTCACTCGCACTTATGGATCCTATTACTCCATGGAAAGTAAAGAAGTGCCCCTGGTCAGGAGGATTAAAGATGCACAAGTGGCTTTTGCTCCCTTGCCTGAAAAGAAAGTGTTGGCTACTATCTTAGTAGCAGATATCCCCCCCTTCATACGGGATGTTGCTAAGTAGGAACTTTTGCAAAGACATGGGTGGAGAAATCCAAATGGACTGGTCGCATGCACTCGTGCCTGTCAATGGACAAATGAAGAAGTTGTTTCCCGAGAAGCAGTCTGAGTATATTGTGCAGAAAACAAATGATCCTAGAGCACAAATACTCTATGAGGATATGGGTCATGGCAATTACATGATTATGTCCCCTGATGAAATCCAACTTCCCAGAAGTGTCACCTAAAGATCCTAATGGTATTTGGATTTTAGAATTTGATGGAAGTTGTTCCTCGGCTGGTTTTGGAGCTGGTGTTCTACTGGTGTCACCGGAAGGTTTCCTTCATCCTTTTTTCATTTAAGTTGCAGTTCAAAAATCCTAATAACACAACAGAGTATGAGGCTATCATTCTTGGACTGTAAGTGGCCAAAGAACAAGGTGTGAAAGAATCTTCCGGCTCGTGGTGATGTAGAATTAATTGTAAAGCAAGTCAGGAGCCTTTATCAAGTAAAAAATGGAAGGCTGAAGCATTACCGGAATCAAGTCTGGGATTCTATTGAATTCCTGGATGCTTTCTCCATTGAAGCAGTGCCTAGGGAGATGAACAGCAGGGCTGACTCACTAGCTAGTCTCAGGATCTCTACTAATTCCTCATCCTGATTTCTCTCAGGATAAGTTCACTATTGAAATGGTCCATCAGCCTAGTGTACCTAACAATACCAATAACTGGCAGGTTTTCAATGATGATCAACATTTGCTTTCCTTCCTGGAACTCAAGGGAAATTTCGAACAACTGTATTTTGAGGGAAGTGACAACCTACCTCGTGAGAGTGTGCCCTTTGACAAAGCAGTCGCCCAAGGGGAAGAAACAGGTCAAGACGGATGCATCAATCTCAAAGGAAACAAGATTCCTAAAGGGTTGGTAAGATTGGAGGAACTATTTGATAAGCATGACAGGTATGTGAAATCTAGAGCTTCTTCTGGGCCTCAGCAATCAACTGAGTACGATAAGATTGACATTGGGAGTTCTTCTGACCCCAAGCTCGTGAACATTGGAAAATGTTACACAACAGATGAGAGGAGAAAAGCAATTGATCTTTTGAAGGAGGTATAAGGATGTTCTCGCTTACTATTATGAAGATTTGAAAGCTTTCAAACCAAAAGATATGCAGCACTCGATTCCTCTCAAACCAGGAATTAAACCTTTTAAGCAGAAACAGATGCAGTATAATCCCAAAATAGCTGACACCATCTTTCAGGAAATTCAGAAGTTGTTGAAGGCTAAAATCATTTTTCCCATTCACCATTCAACATGGATTGAAAATATTGTGCCTGTTAGGAAGAAAAATGGTGAGATCTGCATCTGTGTTGATTTCAGGAACCTGAATCAGGCGTCTTTGAAAGATAATTATCCTTTTCCTATGATGGATCAGGTCTTGCAAGCAGTTACAGGGTCTGAAATGTTATCCATGCTTGATGGATTCTCAGGATACAATCAGGGAGAGATTGATACTACAGATCAACACAAGACAGCTTTCACTACTCCTTGGGGTACCTTTGCTTACAAGAGGATGCCTTTTGGGATCATTAATGCTGGCCCACTTTTTAGAGAGCCATGGATCTGGCTTTTGGAAGCTTGAAAGGGAAGTGTATTGTCATAAATCTTGATGACCTGACAGTGTTTTCCAAGACAAAAGTGGATCATTTTGATCACCTAGAGACAGTTCTGCTGAGATGCAGAGAGCATGGGATCTCTCTGAACCCTAAAAAATCTATCTTTTGTGTCACTGAGGGAAAGCTTTATTAGGGCACATCATTTCAAAGGATGGTATTAAGATTGATCCTGAATGAGTTCAAGCCATCCAACAAATTCCTCTCCCAACTAGCAAAAAGGGCGTGCACTCCTTCTTTGGTAAGATAAATTTCTTCAGAAGATTCATCCCTGATTTTGCAGAGTTAACTTTGAATATTTCTCAGATGATGAAAGGGAAGCAAACATTTGGTTGTTCTTCTAAGGAAAGGAATCCTTTGAGGGTATCAAGAGACCTATCGCTAAAACTCCAATTTTGGCCTGTCCTGATTTTAGTAAAGATTTCATCATCTATTGCTATGCTACAGATAATACCTTGGCTATTGTCTTAACTCAAGAAGACTCTAATGAGCATAAACTCACAATTGCATTCATGAGCTATATTCTGAAGGATCATGAGTTTTAAAATACACCATGATGGAGAAGCATGCTTTTGCAGTGGTCAAAGTTGTTAAGAAGTTTCGTTTTTTTTATATCCTCAACTCTCACTCCATGGTGTTGGTTCCAGATACAACTGTTAAGTCAATTCTCACACAACAAGAATTTGGATCCAAGAGAGGGAACTGTGTTGCTAAGGTCCAAGAGTATGACATTGACATCAAACCGACCAATCTGGTTCATGGAAAAGGCCTTTGTGAGCTCACTGCGGAAGGAGCTAAACATGAGTTGCTGGAGGAGAAAGCTGACATTCCTACCATTCTGTTCCTTAGCTCAGTTGATGAATGGTATGCCGACATCGCCCATTTTCTCACCTATGGGGAATGCCCCTCTCATTTAATTTCCAAGGAAAAGAGGACTATTAAATTGAGGTCAGTGCAATATGTATTGTGGGAAAATGCTTTGTTCAAGCGTGGGTTAGATGGGAGATTTTTGAAGTGTGTGGACAAGGAACAACAGAGAAAGTTTCTCTCAGCTTTTCATGATCAGGCATGTGGAGGGCACTATTCATCAATGGTTACAGCTCATAAGATACTTCGTGGAGGATACTACTGGCCTTCCTTGTTCAGAGATGCATCCAAGTGGGTTGATAAATGTGAGGCTTGTCAGACTTTTGTGGGAAGACCTAAATTGGCTTCTTTGCCTCTCAAGCCAGTTGTGATTGAGGAACCATTTCAACAGTGGGGTTTGGACTTCATTGGTACACTTAATCCTACTTCTAGTGCTGGTCACACTCATGTGCTAACTGCCACTGACTATTTCACCAAATGGGTGGAAGCTATTCCAGTCAAGAGTACTACTTCTGAAGTGGTGTGCAGCTTCATTAAAAGAGCACATCTTGGTAAGGTATGGTGTACCTAATAAGATTGTAATAGATAATGCTTTGAATTTCTCTTCAACTGAGATAATGGATTCTACTACGGGTATGGCATCTCCCTGGCTCATTCTTCAGATTATTACCCCCAGGGAAATGGGCAAGTGGAATCCACTAACAAAAATCTGGTGACTATCATAAGGAAGTTGGTCAATGAGTCTCAACGAAAACTGGCACAAGAAGCTCTATGATGCTCTTTGGGTAGACAGGATTACACCAAAGAGAGCTATTGGAATGTCTCCTTTTCAAGTGGTATATGGAGTAGAAGCTCAATTGCCAGTGACAGTGGAAACTGCCAGCCTTACACCTAATGAAGGCATTGAAGATACTAGTTTCAGATATGGTTTGGACAAGAGAATTATGTACCTGTACAAACTAAATGAGGACAGATTGATGAGGATATCTGTTCACCAGCAGAAGGTAAAGGTCTTGTTTGACAAGAAAGCTAGGTTCAGAGATTTCCAAGTTGGAGACACCGTGTTGTTATGGGACAAAAGACATGAACCTCGTGGCAGCCATGGAAAGTTTGATTCCCTGTGGCTCGGACCTTTCAAGATCAGACACTTTGCTAGTGAGAATTCCTTTTATCTTGATTACATGGATAGTTCTTCTCTCCCACTTCCTTATAGTGGGTAGTATCTCAAGTTATTCAAGTCCTAGGTGATTAGGGAGTCCCTTGTATATTTGTACAGTGTTTTTGCTTTTCTTTCCTTTTTGTTTTGTGTGTTGCCCTCTGTATTGGTCTGTTTTTGACTCCGTTGCCCAATGGATAAGGTACTGGTCTGCTTCCCCGAGTTTGTCTAAGTTCTTGCCTTGTCTCATTCCTTGAATTTATGCCAAGTCATCCCCAGAAGGAGCCAGCTGTTGTCCACTCAAAATTCCCTGCTCTGATGAAAGTAAAAAAATTTCAAAATTTGAGTTTAAGTGTTTTCTCTAATGTACCAAAGTCATGAAACTAGAAAAGTCTGCCTGTACTAGTTTTGGGTCATTTTGTATGTATTTTTTGTAGGCTTGTCGGACATTTTTGTCCCGCGTGTCCCAAGTTTCCGAAGTACGCTCTGTTCCCCGATCAGCCGAAATCCTCAAACCACGTTTACTTTGCTCTTTCATGTTTCCAAGTGTCCCAAAATTTTCATGCGAGTTGTTCCATTTTCGCCCGAACCGCCCGAGTCGCGTACTTCGGAACTTTTTGTCCCAAATTTCCCAAGTCAAAAAAGTGCAAGTTGTTCTATTTTCTCTTCGGAACACGTTGTCAAAAAGTGCAAGTTGTTCTATTTTCGGCCGAAACACCCGAACCGCGTACTTCACTCTTTCATGTCCCAAATGTCCCAAGTTTAAACAGGCCTTTTGTTCCATTTTTGGCTGAAACACCCGAACCGCGTACTTCGCTCTTTCATGTCCCAAATGTCCCAAGTTCAAACGGGCCTTTTGTTCCATTTTCGGTCGAAACACCTGAACCGCGTACTTCACGCGTTTTCATCCCAAATGTCCCAAAATGCATTTGTGCGTCTTCTCCCTGTTTCACCTGAATCGGCCAAGCCGCGTGTTTCGCGCATTCGCGTCTCACATGTCCCAAGTGAACCAAGTGTCATTCGTACCAATTTTTGCCACTCTACCTGAATATCCTGCTTATTCAAATTGGTGGGTATGCATTAAATGCGCATTGATCACCCTTCTCTCTCCTCAATGGCTATGTAACGAGCAAACCACCTTTGTAATTCTTACATTGTTTCCATGCTACCCTTGCTCGAACCCTTGCAATTTGAAAACCTGCACGTGTCCCCTCCCTCTGAAATTCCTTTCCGAGCCTGGTTTGCGGTTCTGTCCTCCTAGTTGCTATCAATATGGAAGATCAAAGTTTTGGAGTAGGCTTGGGGGAACTGAAGAATAGCTGGCAAAAGGATGAAGTATTCGAGACACTGGTCATCTCTGCTTTCAAAGACATACACTATCATCTTCAGGATGAGACTTCTGAGACATAGCTGAGGCGTTAGAGAAATTCAGGCAGCGAATTCTGAAGTCAGTGGGCCCCTCTCAGTGACTGGTCACTTGTCTTCTTCTCCTTATTCTTGTCTCTTCTTCCCTTTCTTTTTCTATTTTCTTTGTAAGAAGTTACAGTATTGTGATTGGCGGTCCTTAACTATTCTTGGTTAAAGAAGCGGTTACGAAGAGTAACTAATTTGTAAGCTATATAATGGCCTTCCTTACACCATTCTGAAAAGAAGAATTTGGCATATTTTCTGAAAGTGTAAATAGATCATAAAGAAATCAATACAGAAGGACTTTCCATTCTTTGTCTATCTAATCTCTGTTACTCCTAAGCTTCCATTTATTTTCTTTGTGAAGATCATTTGTCTCAAGTTCATTAGTCTTGCCGATTGCATACTCTTCGACTTTGCAAGCTCGGTGATCTTGTATAACCAAGAAGGAACTTTGTGTCCTTGATTAATGAGTCTGTGTTATGTTAAGAAACTTTGTGTTCTAGCAGATGTTATTTACAGAACTTTGTGTCTTTGAATTCCATTCTTATTTATCCAATACAAATGATCTTGTTTCAATTCACTGTGACTTCGCATACATAAAGAATTACTCTGATATCTATAATTCTGCATGTTTCCTTTCTACTCGTTCTCGTCTTCTCATTCCTCTGTCCTTTTGTACTTGAACATCCTCATTGAAAACACTTTCGTAATATCCAAGTTTAACCAGAAAATAATGTTTTGTACATTTGTAAATAAGTTCATTTCTGAATAAGGGAACCTCTCCCATTAAAGAGGAGGGACTTCTTGTCCCCTGACTGTTGCTCTTCTTAAAATTCCTATTTGACGACCAACAGGACCAACCCAAGTAGCTTCTCATAGAGGATCTCAATACTACGTTACTTTTATTGATGATGCCATAATAAAGGTATGAGTTTATTATATATATTGTAAATATGATGTTTTTTAAACTTTTAAAAGCTAGAAAGCCCTTGTGGAAAATGAATCAAATTCAAAGTTAAAGTGCCTTATATCTGACAATGGTGGTGAGTATTGTAGCAAGTCTTTCAATGATTATTTCTCAGTAAATGAAATACACAAAGAAAGGAAAGTTCCTAGAACACCATAGGAGAATGGTGTTTCAGAGAGAATGAACAAGAAAATCATGGAATACGCCAAAAAAATGAGGATACATATTGTATTTCCCATACAGTTTTGGGTGGATGCAATAGAAATGGTGGTTTATTTGATTAACGGTGGACCTTCAAGTCCACTGAAAGGTGTAATACCAGAAGAAGCTTGGACTAGAAAAGAGGTAGATATTTCTTTTCATAGAGAATTTGTCTCAGAAGCTTTTGTGCATATTGATAAGGAAAATAGAAATAAATTGGATGCTAAAATTAAAATATGTACTTTCATTGGTTATGGCTTTGGTTATTTTGGATTCTAATTTTGGTATTTTGAAGGATTTAAGATAATTAGGAGTTATGAAATTGATTAGAATGAAAATAAAATGTACAGGGATCATTTTTTAGTACCCAAAGGTGAACCGATGGATAATTTTATGGTTGAAAATTAACTCTCGAATTCAAAATTAACACCTATAGGTTTACAAAATAATTGTTATCAGTTTACCCCTAACCGACATCAGTCTCATGTACTGACATCGGTTATAAAAGAGACAAAACCATGTTAGTCACTATCATAAGTAGATAAAAATCTACAGGAAGAGCATATTAGACCTTCGACGCCCCAAATCTCAATGAGAAGGTCATAAAGGGTAAGTAGAACTCAAGAAATATTTTCACCTTCCTTGTCTTATTTATTATTGACTAGTAGTGGTGAACTAGAAATATTTGAAGAATCAATTCATGATAAATCCCACAAGATATGGGAGCATGGCATAGACAAGGAGATGGAATCTTTAGAGAAGAACCAAACATGGAATTTGCCTAAGTTGGAAACAGGTAAAAGAGCATTGAGGATCAAGGAATAAGAGGGTGGATAGAAGAGATACAAGGAAAGGTTTATGTAATAAATGGATTTACATAGAAAGAAGGTATTGAATTTGGTAAAATATTTTCTCCCGTTATTACGATGACTTCTATTCATACTATATTGAGTTTAGTTGCAATATAAGATCTATATTTAGAGTAACTTGATATCAAGACAAAATTTCTTCATGGTTATTTAGAGGAAGATATTTATATGAATAATTCACTTGGGTATGAAGTCAAGGGAAGGAGAAATTTGTGTGCAGATTGAAAAAGAGCATATATGGGCTCAAGTAAGCTCCAAAGAAATGGTATATTAGGTTTTATAGTTTCATACATGAGCATGGTTATTTGAGATGTGAATTTGACCATTGTGTTTATTTCAAGATGCTTAGAAATGGGAGCTATATTATTTTATTATTGTATGTGGATGATATTTTTATTGTAGGATCTAGTTTGTAGGACATTGGAGAGCTTAAAGAAAATTTAGCTCACACATTTGAAATGAAGGATTTGGGAGTTGCAAAGAAAATCCTTGGCATATAAATTCAAAGAGATAGAAAGAACATGAAGTTGTATTTGTCTTAGGAGCATTATATCAATAAGGAGTTAGAAAGGTTTTATTTACAAAATTCAAATCCTATAAGTACACCTATGGATGGAAGATTAAATTTGAGAAAAGATCATTGTCCTACATCACATGAGGAATTTGAGTAAATGGCACGAGTTCTATATTCTTCAGTAGATGGTAGCTTTATGTATGATATGGTTTATACCAGACTAGACATTGCACAGAAAGTGGGATTTCTAAAGAGATTTATAGCTAATCTAGATAAAGAGCACTGGAAAGAATTTCAATAGATTCTCTAGTATTTTTGAGGGACATCTAGCATATAATTATGATATTGAGGGTCAGATACTTCTTCACGTGACTATGTGTATTTAGACATGGCTAGTGATTTAGATGGTAGGAGGAGCACCATTGGATATGTTTTCATAGCAAGTGAGACGAAATTTAGCTAGATTTCTAGATTGCATAAGGTTGTGGCTCTATCTACTACAAAGGTTGAATATGTTGTAGCTATTGAAGGTAGCAAGGAGATGATATGGATGAGAAGGTTGATGGAAGAGTTGGGAAAGGAGAAAGAGGATTACAAATTGTACAGTGATAGTAAAAGTGTGATTCATTTAGAAAAGAACTCAATGCTTTATTCTAGAACAAAACACATTTAGTTGAGATATCACTTCATACGAAAGGTATTGGAGGATGGGAAGTTGATGTTGGAGAAAATTCACACAAAGGAAAATCATGTGGATATTCTAACAAAGAAGTTGGGAAAGGAGAATTTAGATCTCCAATCCACTTTTGTTGGTCTTCAAGTTTGAGACTTGAAGAGGGAGAAACAAAAAAAAGAAAAGGATCAAAGGATGGAGCTATATGGTAGAGTGCATCAATTTATCTCCAAGTGGGATACTTTTGAGTTGTGGAGATCAATTGCTTCACTATCATACTTTTATAGACTTGCTAGAATACATAGTAATTGGTGTCGATTGATGAACTAATTTTAGTCACCCATGGACCAGTATCGATCAAGAAAGGAGGAACCATCATCGTTTAGGGCTAACTAACATCGATTAAGGATAACCGGCATCATTTTCCTGTGCATGAATACTATAATTAAGTTGTGGGAATTATATCTATTTTTAGTTGTAAAGTGAATCTAATGGTTGTAATTGTATAGATAAAGTTCATGTTATCCAAAATGTGCACCTACTCATTTTTTGTGGCTAACTCCTCTCATTTTTTCCTCTTGTGCCTTAGTCATAATTTTTACTTTTTAAGCACTCAAAACTTTCTAGAAATGACACTATTCAATAGAGATCTTTCTCAGCTTTCTAGAAAGGTAAAGTTTTCCTCCTAACTCCATATATTTTTGAAGTTATGGCTTGGCGAAGTTTTTTGGAAAAATTTTCCTTGAGAGGCCCGCGGCCAATGAGATGCCGCCACGTGTCATGGAAGTGGCGGGGGTCGGAGGAAGACTTGGAATTTTCACCAAGTGTTTGGAAAAATTTCAAATGGACGATTTTTTCCTGCATGTCCGTTGGTGAATCAGGTGATGCCACGTGTCCAAGGGGAAATTTGAAAATTTTGGCTAAGTGTTGGCGCATGGAAAATTTTGAAGGAAGAGCCCGCACCCAATAGAAACGTGCCATGTGTCCTATGAGCTTAGAGTTGTGGACCATGGGAGGAAATTGGGATTTGTTCCCAAGGTGTTGGCACAGAAGTAAAAATGTTTTGAATGGCCTGCCACGAATGATATGTCGCCACGTGTCCTGGAGTGGCGGGGCAAGGGGAGAATTTGGGAAATTTTCCCAAGGAGAAAATAAAGGAAAATTCAGAGAGGAAAAGCCCGCATGAAAAATTAGAAGGGGAAAAACCACACCCAATGGGGTTTTGACATGTGTTTAGGTTAAAAAATATCAAACGGCCCATGGAAAATAGAAGAAAGACAGGCCCGCATCCAATTAAAACTTGCCACGTGTCCCAAACTCGTCGGACCGACGGGGAATTTTGAAAAAAAATTCCAAAGACAAAAGCAAAGGAAAATGAAGCAGGATGGGCCCACACCTAATAGAAATGTGCCATGTGGCTCGTGGAAAGGTGGAGTGTGGGGAAATTTTTGGACAATTTTCCAAATGACCAAAAAGGTAAAAAAATTCAAATCTTTGCGCGCCAATTTGATTTGGCCCTGTTTTTGTCCTAAAATTTCAAATGGCCATATCTTTCAATCCAGAGCTCAATTTTTCATGTTCTTTATATCAATGGAAAGCTGGTGAAATTATCTACAAGATTCTGGGGTAATTTTTTCATTTTTATGGATTTTGGAGAGATAAAATTGAAAAACTCCTCTAGCACATGGTCATGGACAGAAATGACGTTTCAACTACCGTTTTTAATGAAGAATGGCTTGCATTCTCTCCTAGCATGGTTAAAAATGTCATGGAATGGGTCTGTAAGGATTCCCATGTTTTTTTGATGGAATTTTGGTTAATGGTTGAATCCTTTCCATGTTTTTCTCATGTTTCTCTCTCCTGGGCTTGTCCCTTGCACTGTAAAAGCCAGATTTGGCTCATTTTCAAAGGGTTGAACATTTTTTGTGTATTGCAGGTCCCCTTTCTCCCCTTGGAAGTTATTTTGGTGGAATATTAGACCTTTTCTAAGAACTGAAACTCATTTTTTCCTCCCAGGTGTTATAATGCAAGTGATTTTGATGTTAAAATAACAATACAGGCCCTATGATTAATTTTTCATCCTCTACTGGTGTTGTTTGACTAATTTCTGATTCTTCATTATAGTTATCAGTTTGTGCATGTTGTTTTATTGCATTTTATGAATTGTTTCAATCTACAGAAGTGAGAAATGCTCACCACTCCTTTGGTGCATCACCTATTAGCATTAGTTTTATCTTTTTTGCATTCTCTATCTCTGTCTCCTTTGGAATTTAGGGTAGGGTTAGGAATATAGACCTCTACAAATTGTAAGTGATAAATATAACCAGATGAATTGAGGAACCAGCCTCTAAACTGGAGATTCCTTTCTCATTTTGTAACTCCTACAACTTGGGGAAAGGATTCAATGTTGTGCAATCACACTGGATGCTAGTATGATCAAACTAGAAATCTGATCAACATCCAGGGGGGTGCTACAGATTTGTGACAACAGTTCCCTAATATTGTAGATGCATATATAAGCATAAAGCTAGGTTTTATAAGGTATAATTTAATTGAGAATAAAGAGAAGTTTCTTTTTTATAGAAAAGAGAAATTTGTAGAGAATAAAGTACAGTACATCCAATAAGGTATGAAATATTGTAAATCTTCATTTTATTTCCTCTATGATAAGAAATTGGTTGTTTCTTGGTGGATGTAACCCACATTGAGTGAACCACGTTAAATCTTGTGTATTGTCTCTTCTTATTTATTTCCATATTGATTGATTTTATACGTAAATCTAATTAATATATTTATACAATCATTGTACTAACTATTAGAATTTGAGGATTATAATAAATATGGATTTAATCAACTTACATATTACATAAGTAAATAAAGAAATATTTGCATGAAATAAATAACACAGGTGACATGGTATTAATAGTGGAAAACCCCAATAGGGTAAAACCCACTTTGAAAATATCTTTTTACTTCAGAGAAATTATTTTACATCTAGTAAGATCGCCTCCTCCTTTGAAACCCTATTTACCAAGGGTAAAAACAAATCATTTGATTTACACACCTTTGATATATTTTGTAAATATATTAAATGAGGACCTAAAGTTCTTTTTATATAAGGTGATTGGTTATGTCTCCCGACCCACCTTTTTAACCTAAAATGATTGACACATACACTTAGGTTTATAATACTTAATATTATAAATATAATCATTTCATGATATTAAATATTTAACCTAAAGTATATACATAGGTTAACATATTTAATAATAGAAATAGAAATATTTCATATTATTAAATATTAACCTATATATTAGTGATGGACCCATATATATTAAAGGTCGGCCCGACCACTTAATCATTATGTTTCAACACTCCCCCTTAATATTAAGTGGGATAACATAACATATGCCAATAGATTACCTACCCATGGTACACTACATGATTTATAATCCTTAAACCATAAAATTTTTAGGCTAGTATATCGGTTGAAGGAATTATAACATCTTCATCATACTCAAACTACCTTTTGATACAAAAGGATTTGGAATCCCAAAGATCATCCCATGATCAATAGCTAAGTATGATTTGTGAGTTTTACATGTTCTCACAGGTTCTCATAAAAGGTTATTGAACCCAAGCATATATGAGTCTTTCACAACCAAGGACCTCCTTAACAATATGCTCGTACTAGATGTTTACTAGGAAACTCAATAACACTAAAGATTTTACTGAAGACTGTCTTTAAGATCTTTCTACACTTCTTTCTAAAAATAATCTGAGGAGGTATACATGCCCAAAGGTCTTTTTTTACACTTTTCGAAGGTATTTCTTACAAAAGGTAAGTTCCATTAGGAGGTGACATTGTTATACACACTCCCCCTCAATGGAAACTCTGACAATCCAAGTTTTTCACGAAAGTGACAAAACTTTATAGTGCTTAGGGACTTTATGAAGATGTCAACAACCTGCTCTTCAGTCAATGTGAACTTGATATTTATCTCATCACTTTGCACCTTCTCGCGGGTGAAATGTATATGTATCTCAATGTTCTTTGTCCTTTGATGTTGAACTGGATTCTAATTCAAGAGTAATACAACTTTGACCACCACATAGAAGATAAATACTTCACTTAGCTTACATGTGTATCTTTACCAACAGCTGTTACAATCACATGGCTTATTTACTTCTTTAATTGTACTTCTCTTCCTTAGTAGAAGAAATGAAAACTGTTGATTGTATTTATTGTTCCAAGTAATGGTTCCTACACTAAAAAAACTTGAATATATATCCAGCATATTTTATAACACAACATCAGTATGGTTAGAATCACAAAATCTATATAAGATAGCATTTTCATTCTTATTATAATGCAACCCATAATTGATTGTTCCTTTTAAATATTTAAAAATTCTTTTTACAATATTCCAATGATCTCTAAAAAAGTTTCCTGCATATTCATTGAAGTAATTCCTATTGTATAAGAAATATCTTATCTATTTATAATTAGATAAATCAAACTATCAACTAACAATATATATAAAATATGATCATCATATTTCATATGTAGATTTAGGATCAATGTTTATTCTAACTTCCATTGAAGTAGAAAATAGTTTACAGTCAATCATAAGAAAAAATTTCAATACAATGGTTACATATTGTGTTTTGAAAAATAAAAATAGAATGAAATACAATCATACAAATAACATGATGTGATAGACCTAGCTCATTCATTTCAAATTACTACTTCAATTTCTTTTTAATCCTATGAATTAAATTAGAATTGTCACTAGACATAAGAAAATCATCAACATATATACATATAATGATAATGATAATATGCAAACATTATTGCTTAATGAATATATCATTGTTAGAAGAAAAATTAACAAAACCTAACAGATTAAAGAATGAAAAAAAATTCACATACCACACTCTAAGATCTTGTTTTAAACCATACATGGATTTCTCAACTTATAATCATAGTTTTCTTTACTAGTTTCTTCAAATCCTTTAGGATGAAACATGTAAAGTTTTTCTTTTAAATCGCAATTCAAAAAAAATATGTTTTCTTATCCATTTGGTAGATTTCCCACCCAAATTGAGTGGCAATTGCAAATAAGGCCCCAATAATATTCATTTTAGCTATAGGAATTACCTCAACGTAATCAATTTCAAGTTTCTGAGTGAAACCTCTAGCAACAAGTCTAGCTTTATGTTTGTTAATACTACCATCAACATTATATTTTACTTTGTATATCCACCTAGACCTTATAATACTCCACGGTTCAAGTTCATACAAGGTAAGTAATGGATGGTACATATGATGGATTTTGGTCATTTTCATAAAGTTAATATGATTTAAACTTTCTAACATAGATTGAGCCCAATTTAATTTCTTATCTATGAAGATAAGAGTTTCAGAAATATCTATAACATCAAAAAATCATCATGAACATTTACTAAATTAGAATCAAAACCATAATTTAGAAGCATTTAATGAAGTAAATTGAGGAGTAGAAGACAACACATGTAAACATTTTCACTAGATTATATCTAAAAATTTCATATAAGCTTCGATAATTAACATGTCCTAACCTTTCATGCCATAGTTTTGAATTATTCAAACTTTGAGATAATAAACAAGATGCAGAAAAGAAATCATCAAAAATATACAAAAATTTTATTTGAATTCCTTCATCTATTTTACTCTCATTACTATCTTTGATATACCAAGTATCCTTTATGCATGGATTCTTGTTGTCTCCATACCTTTTTCGGATGTTCGATATTACCAATGTGTAGAAGGTACTCATTGTTCACATTGCATAGAATCATAGAAAGATTCTCATGCATTCATTGCAAGAATATATTCATGTTATCTACAATTTCTTAACAACTCGTGGGAGAAAACTTAGATCCAGAAACAATCGTCCATAGTTTTTTTGCCATAATTTTTTTTTTGACCCAAATGTTGTAGTTGGTTTCATTCAGGACTTGGGTTTTGTCAAGATAGAAATAGTTGGATGCCATTGTTTTCCTAAACTTATAAAACACACCCCATTATAATTTACAACGTACCATCGAGTTAGATACATATTTATCGATAATAAAAAACACTTTTAATAGAATCATATATAAATTTGATAGATCTAAAGAAACTATTTAATCATAACTAATTCCGTCATTATAATACATACTAATTAACCTCCTATGGTCAAAATAATAACCTGCAATATAAAGGGATCTACATTATATCCCAGATCTATCTAAAAATATTTTCGACCATATAGAAGTGAAGAAGATACCCCTAAGAATGCATAACAACTTCAAATTTCTGAAAAAATTAATGTAGACAAAAATCTGGCCATCTTAAATTTAACGTCTAAATGACTGTCATAATGGCTTATTTTTGGTCTATCGTGACGGTCATTTGACATTCAATTTTAACACAATTAAAGTTTTTTGGAACATACAAGATTAAATTTGACGTCTTAATGACCATCATATTGTCTTATGTTTGGTCTACCATGATGATCATTTGACTGTCAAATTTAATGAAGCCAAAACTTGTTGTGTAGTTCCATAATTTCTTCTTTTGTATAATATTAGGGAGGTTATATTTTAACACATTATAATAACCTATTATAATTTATAATGTAAAAATATATACACTTTTTAAAAACAAAAGGTATATATTTTATAGAATGTAAATAAAAAACAACATATAGTTAATAAAAATTATAAACTATAATATATATTTTTATATAAAAAACACATAACCATTATTAAAGGGGTTTAAAGGACATAGACTAGGTTAAAAGAATTTTACTAGATGTAGTAGATTTATGAGATTATAGATTAACCAACATATTTTACAGAGGGAATAAGTAATTTCATCCGACCAATGAAATAAATTCAAATCCCTATTTTCATGAATCTTGTCTCTTCCCTTCATTTACTCTTAATTTTACCCCGCAAATATTTAAAACTATGGAAATATTGTAAAATATTTTATATAATTCCTACAAGCTAATTTTTTTTAAAAACTTTTATGTGGCTATAACTACTAATATTTTAATAAATATTTACTACACTTCACGTGGGCAAACCCCTTTTTTAATTCTCCATTTATACTTGAGAGTTCCATATTTATACCTGAGATATTATCTCATTTTATTCTCCACTCTCACTCTTATATAAAAGAAAACCTTTAAATAGGTTGATTTATATAGTTTTTATAAACTATAAGATATAAATGAATGTGGCTGCCCCCTTACATGGATAATATAAATGGTTAAGGACACATGCTAGGTTTTATTTAATAAGTATTAAGATTTAAAAAGTAATCCCTTCATGGCCAAGCAATAAACACGGCCCCCCTTACTAAAAAAAAAGTAAACACTTAGGTTTTTTTTTAAACTTATATAAACCACATCTAATAAAATTTATATTTTAAACGGTTTAAACTAACCATATATATAATATGATTCAAACTTAGGTTTGCTTATTTTTTATTTAAAATATATATGCCTAAATTTATAAGTTAAGTTTAAATATGATTTAAACTTAGGCTTAAAATATGGTCTGTTGACTCTTCTCTCAATCCCATGTAATTTTAATTTCTTATAAGGATGTCAATATATAATTTTTTTAAAACTATATAAATTTTAATATGATGTTTATATAAATTATTATATAAACCTTATTCTATATTATATAATTTTTTATTTAAAAATAATAATATAGTTTTCAAATTATATAGGATATAGTTATAGATTAACTATAAACTATAATTTTTCAAATCGAATCCTTTTAGAGGGGACCAAAGAACACGAGTATTGAAATTATAGAAAGCAAGAAAATTATTCATATAGTAATAAATTCTTTCTTTTTTTATATGTGATTTTCACACAGGTAAATATTTGAAGCCCTTTTCACCTGTGCACACATCAATCTCCAAACAAACATTAATTCCATATAATTTACAAAATGTAAATTAAAATAAGAATCATATCATATTACATCTCCCCCCTAAAAAATTAGGGATTTAAAATTGAAAAGCACTATAATTTTTATTGAGAATTTAATTACACAAATATAATGCCAAAATAAATTGGAAAAAAAAGAAGGTGACCAAAACCCATACAAATTGAATAAATAAAATACAAAACATTTTATCTTAATTTATTTAATTTATCTCGCTCTGTTACCATGTTAGAATTTGAGGATTATAATAAATATGAATTTAATCAACTTACATATTACATAATGTTATGATAAATATTCAAATAAAGAAATACTTACATGAAATAAATAACAGAGGTGACAGTATTTATAGTGGAAAACCCCAAGAGGGTAAAAACCACTTTGAAAATAACCTTTTACTTCAGATAACTTATTTTACATGCAATAAAGTCACCTCCTCCTTTAAAACCCTATTTACCAAGAGTAAAACCAAATAACTTGATTTACACACCTTTGATATATTTTCTGAATATATCAAATGAGGACCTAAAGTCCTTTTTATATAAGGTGATCGAGTATGTCTCCTGACCCACCTTTTCAACCTAAAATGGTTGACACATACACTTAAGTTTATAATATTTAATATTATAAATATAATCATTTCATGATGTTAAATATTTAACCTAAAGTATATACCTAGGTTAGCATATTTAATAATAGAAATATAAATATTACATATTATTAAATATTAACCTATATATTAGTGATGAATACATATACATTAAGGGTTGGTCAGACCACTTAATCATTATGTTCCAACACTTATTACAACTTCATAGGCATCAGGCAGTGTGGTCCCTCCCATGGATTGGATCATAATTGTTATTTTGTTGTTGAAATCTCATAAATAATACCAAAATGCATTATTAGGAAAAGGATTTATCGATGCCAAAATCATGTTCCAAGTCTTTTGAAATTGAAATTTGAAATCACTCATGTACTCTTGAGGAGCTCTTTTTATGGTAGCGAGTTGTCCCTTGAGTGACATGTGGTTGCTCTTATCCTTGAACTATTTTTAGAGTTTATCCCCCAACTCATCCTAAGTGGTTATAGTTCCAGCCTCTAACCCACGAAACCAATGAAGTGTTTTTCCCTTGAAGGAAGTAGCAAGGAGTTTGACCATGATGTTTTCTTCTGTAACAATATGTACTGCAAAATTTTTGGCCACATCAATAATATGTTCCATAGGAGTAATATGAGTTTCCCCTATGTAAAACGGTATAATTTTGAGTGCAAAAGTAGGTATAGGATCTCATTGGAATAATAGAAGAGGGTTACCTACATTGAATCTATAAAACACTTGGTTCCTTTCCATTCTACCGAGAGGCTGATTCTTCGTAGGTAGGGGTAACCTTTTGTAATGAGGAGTTGAATGACCTCTATGTGGTGACGCTATAGCTGATGATGTTGAAATTCCTCTTATTCTTGGAGGAGACAAGAATAACTCAACAGACTGATAATTTCCTTCTCCTCTCACAAAAGATCTTGTCTGAATTCTTTGCATATGTTAACACACTAAGATACAAAATCCAGAGACATGGACTCAACATGTACTTTGATTCATGCAAGTATGAAGAGAAGTACCAACTCTTTTCCCACCGGGAGTGCTAAGTTTATTTATCATGTGGATCACATATGTTGGGCCTCATAATATTTTCTAAGTACAAGAAGTTGTGTGGGTGCATGGGATCTATATAAATAAGGGTGTGCAAGGTGAAGCTGTGCAAGGTAGGGTTCTAGTAGGGTTTAGTAGAACACATGATGCATACTTGTAAGACAAGATGGGTTTTGGGACTTAGCCATATTCAGTGGTCTAGGAATCACATGATAAAAATGTGACCCATCTAGCATATGGAGTGGATAAGGTGCTAACCTGGAAGCTGTATAGTTAAGAATGGAATATTCCATGCATGCTTTGGAAGGATCCAGAAAGACATCATTGCAAAGAGTGGAGAGCTCGGATCAAAGGAAGCATGCTCCATTGGATGACCACATGGACACTTGGCACTCGATCTGTTATCTCAAGAAGGACTGGTGGTGGAGACTAAGGCTATATATAGAGATGTTTGGGTAGAAGAAAAGACAGAGAGAAACACATGGAGAGTGTAATCATAAAGCATTGGATAGGCAAAGCTCTGAAAGAATAGTGAAGGATCCTTTGGGTTGAGATTAGGAGAACTGTATGAGTGATGTCATATTTAGAGGGATGGGTATGTAACCAATTTCATAATGTGGAAAGCATAGCCTACGGTCCTAATGTATGACTCTGACTTGAATGTTATGTTGGTATACTATGGCCTTAATGAATGTACTATGGTTATTTAGCTTGTTAACATGAATATAAGGTTCTGTTCTAAAGGATATATGTTTTTCATGAGCATAAACCCTAGTAAAACTCCTTTGTAATATGAATCAATTTTTTATTCTATTTGGTACTTCCCTTTTTCTATCCGAATAGATGCATTTATGTGATAAATCATCCTTATATCTTAAAATGAACACATGGTTATTTTATTTCCTACATATAAATATATCATTAAGGATGTATTCTCACAAGACTCATATAAAAGAGGGGCTTGATGCCCATGCATGCCTTGGGTGAGTGCCCACTGGGTGATAGGTTGGCACACATGGGATTAGACTGTTGTTCTAGGGGTATAAAAATGACTACATCTCAGTTCCATTTTTGGGACCTCTTTTCAAAGTCGTTGTGATAAATGACATACATCTTGGTCCCTATGATGCATGGTGACTAAATGTCTAACCCTAGAAATTATTTAAGAATTGTTCAAGAGCATGGAGGATGAGTTTACTAAAACATTCAAAACCGGACCTGATTTTGATGCACGTAGATGGGTAGAAGAGAACCTATACCATGATTTGTACGAGACATTCTTCTGTTGTTTTCCAGTAGAACTATATGAATGTTTTTCAGCATATGCATCTAGATCAAGTTGGTACTATAGATCACGCATATGGACCCAAGATGATTACAAGAGTCTTTAAGATGTAGAGCTAACTTGGATGCGTGTTGTTGATCACTAGTGGAAAGGAGTCCTGACTAGTTATACTTTGGAATATGCCATTTATGTGTATTCTTGCCCAGAGGTTTCCGATTTAGAGTTTCTGAGGGATACAAGAGGATCATTTTTACATGTTATCCCCCTTGCTATGAAGATCTTGATCATTTCCCTAAGTTTAGAGGCATTTCCCATGCCCGGCTAAGATTTTTTGAGCATTGGGTGAGGAAGCTAGGGTGGAGGAAGATGGAGGACATTGCAGTTGAAAAGGAAAAGGAGGAGAGATGAATTAAGTATAAAAAAAGTTTGTGAAAGGGAGATGACTAGACAACATAAGGTTGTAAGTGTGATGGATCTATGGAGGAAAACATTGAGGGAAGGAGTTTAGGTTCACGCAGAGGATGTGGAACCTGAGTAATCTATGCTACCTCATCTTAGCAAGCACAGGAGAGAACCCTCTTCAATTTCTGATGATATTTCATCACATGGAGAAATTTTTATCCAATTTTGCACACATTGAAACATTGGACAATGATGTCCTATTTCAATCAAATCACGACATTACAATTAAAATAATTTTAAAATTACATAAGTGAGCTCACCTAGCATTGAACTTTCACTTACTGTCATACCGAGCGTGAGTATAAATGACATCATTACTGATTCGAGTTAGAAGTTGTCAAATAACTCTGAAAGTATTTGAGTTACATTAAAAGAAAAAACTCAGAGACCCAAGTTAAAACCAAGTGTATCAAGTGGCTCAAATTGAGCTTGGTGACAGGGTAGATGTATCAAGTGTACATTTATGAAAGTTTGAGGTCATGCTAATGTCATCAGTGGTTTGTTGATGAAATATTGTTAATGTAGGATCATCAAGGGTTACCTCTACTCAACATCAACTACTTGAAAGGAATATTTTAATCTCATAGATCTAAGTCACAAGTCTATCTCATTAAGTGAGATGTATCTCGGTGCTTTGGAGTTTTACAACCAACTTAGAGGATATTCATGACCGAGCTGAGCCATGCCATTAGGTTATTTTGATGATTGTGATCATGGTAAAAACATCGTGATGGTAGGGAAATTCATTAATCCATACATGAAAAATAAGGAGATTTTTTCCCAGGGGAGATGATCAGATGGTAAGCCATTGTAAGACTCCCACGCATGGGAACCATTTTAGTATATTACCATGTTCAGAAATTTGATGATGGCAAGCCAAGTCGGTATTTCTGCACATAGGATAAATTCGTCCCAATTCCCATCATGGAAACTTTGTAGTGGTAAGCCATCATGAGGTTTCTGGGAAGATAAGAAGTCTAAGTTTGTTGCTGATTTACGAGGTGATTTTTTAGGAGATTTAGAATGATGGATGGTTGTGGTTGTGATGGTGAGCCATTCACCAAGATATGTGGAAGTTCATCAGAAAAATTTAATGGTGAGTTAGAAATTAGAGGTAGTGTAGAATATGGTTAGGTTTTAGGAATCATGCACCTAGAAGAGAAGAAATAAGTTTTAGAGTTTGTGGTCATGGGGAGGAAAATATAAGTTAGTACAAGTGAATGGATCAGCTCATTTATCTCACCGTGTGAATGATAAATTTATCATCTCAACTAGTCACTCAAAAATTCAAGCATGTTTCTTAGGAGATCTGAAATAGCTTAGCATTGAAACACTTGAGCTCACTCAGAGATCCATCTTATATCTCATACTGAAGTTCAATTAAAATATTAATCCTGATTATACCCAAAGGAAATGATGTTCGAGTTTACTAATAGCTTGAGTGAGATCACTTATCGCATAATGGGTCTTAGAGACATGTTGTAGACATGATAAGATGGCATGAGAAAACAGGATATGACCAACCTCATCGTGACAGATAGAATGATATTTTCACAACTAGGATTTGAAGGCATCACTTTAATGGACTCTAGCCTGAAAGATCCATGTCTTTGTAATCTTGAAGCTCAAATTGATTGTGTCAAAGATCAAGGGAAAAAAATTTTAAGCAATCCATGGAAGGAGATCAAGCATGATCATACAATGCTCTAAAAATATGTGTCGAGGTTTGGAGCTTGACATGATATAAAGGGCTTAAGCATGTATTCAAAGATAATCCCCTTGAAAGACTATATGAATTTCCTAGGGTGCTCACAGGAATCAACATCATCAATCTTAGTAAGGTGAAGAGGTATGCAAATGTGAACCTGACCAAGAAAGTATTCATATTTCCCATGGATACAAAGTAGAGATTAGCTTGAGAGAACCACCAAATCAAAGAAGAGTTTGACACTTGAGCTAGTGCTTGAGTTCATAACTAATAAGCATATATCCATTGTTTCTAAGGGAGGAAGGAACTCAGATGTGTAAAATAAATATTAGCTCAGTATATACGCATGTGAGAGGTTGAGTTGAACCAACTGGGTTCATGGGTCGACATCCAAAACATAGTTCATGCAAGTGAGCCAAGTCACAACAATTATGAGCTCAATCAAGATAGTCGAGTCAATGCAAGCAGGATTCAATGGAGCTCATGATATGAGAAAGGAAGTAGAGAGGGGTTTTTATTTTCATCATTCATATGTAGAGCTCAGAATATCTGTGTGAAGGATCTCAGCTCATCGAGTTGATCCATGAAATGAGATATATCTCTTCACATATGAGCTAGCCAAGCACGGGTTGAGGCCGAGTCAATTGAAGGATCTGAATGCATAGGAGGGATCAACCAATACATTGTGAGCTTGTTGAAGGGAGCACCATCAATGTTGTAGAATGATGACCAAGTCACTTGGTTGTAAGAAAACAAAATAGAAAATCTTGAGAGGGAGCTCGACATCATGCAGTGAGCTACACGGAGAATCCAACCAACTCAGCAAAAGGAAGAGGTAAGCATGATGGATAACCTGGTGAGCTAGGTCATGGGAGATAATTTTCTTAGTGGCGAACATGAAAAAAATTATGTGGAGGAGAACCTTGAATCAATCCAATGGAAGCTAATACCATGAAAGCCAAACAAATTCATATCGAGCTCGTTGTTTAAAAATTAATCCATGGGTTCATTATGGAGGTAAGCCAAATTGAATAAGGAATAAGCTTGACTAGGCGAGCGGTCATGGAGAGAACTCAATGAGATTATTAGAGTCAAACTATAACTTGGAATGGATAAGCGTAGGTTTATATCTCACTTAATTGAACTGAGCTAAGCTACCAAACTCAACAACATAGAAGAAATCCAAGTTAGGATCTCAACATTGTATGGATCTTTCTAAGAAACAAATATGTTTGACATGGAGGAATAATATAGTGAAGAATTATTGTGGGCTGTGTCAATTAAAGAGCTCATGGGGACATAGTTGGTGGTGAGATTGATACATGTCCAAATGATTAGATTTCATGTGGAGCTCTTTGAGTCAGAAATAATTAAGCATGGAAAGCATTGAGGATGGGTCGAGAAGTTAAGTGGAGATAGATATTGGTGATGAGCTCAAAGGAGGTTCATGGGAAATGTTCAAAGTGGTAGTGAGCTCATCAAACAAGAGGGTCCCAATGTTTCACCTAAATCTTAGAGCATTTCTCAGAATGTGACAAAGAAGATAAGGGTAAAAGGGCTAGGAGGAATACTTGTTACAGTTGGTTGAAGTTTGTTGCACGTGTATGACTTATTGATCCAAAAATGATCATGAGAGCTTCCTTTTGGCTGGGAGGAACTACCTGAAATGAACAACAATACCACAAAAATATATTAATTAGCATATGAAAGTGGAGTGCCTAGCATATGCTAGTTCCGGGAAGTGTGATACTCCCTAGAAAGCTGTCAATCCACTATTTAAAACAATTCAATATTAACAATAAATTAAATCCTACTGTAGTTAAAATTGTTTAGGTACCTCATTCGATTACAATAAGAAAATTCATTCACGACAGGCTCAATTGTGATTGAATCTGAAGGGTGAGGTCTCTGTTAGAGTACTGGTACTATTTAGGGTCTGGTGTTGGGTTGTTTTGGGTATTTGGTGGGGAATTTAGGCTCTATTCTTGGTCCAAGGGTAAAACAAAAAGACCAACATTAGTCTGGTATGACCGAAGTCAGTTTAAGTGAAACCGGTGACAGTTATGGGTAATCGGAGTCGGTATGGTTGGGGTAAAGGAAAATAAAAAAAAATGATTAGAGGGCTTGATCTGGGATTTGATGTAGGTGTCAGGGTAGGTTTGAGGGTTCCAGAGATCTCAAATGTGGTCAGGGATGAACAACATGTGACGATGGGTAATCTAATGATGTAAATAATGGAAAAGGCCTAGTTACAAACTGTTACGAAATGAAGAAATGGAGATGCAACAACTTAATCTGATAACAGAGATAATAAAAGCTATTATAGTGTATTAGACCAAGTTGGCGGAGGTATACTTACTGTTATATGAGCTTGATGTCTAGATGGAAATGGTATTTGATCAGATGGATGGAGTTTGGTGTGGTGATGGAACTTCCCAGGATGCTCCCGTGAATGCAAAATGGCTCTATGGTCACTTTTGATGCTAGTTGTGCATGTTTGGATGCATTTGCAAATGTTGGTGTAGACACTAAAAACACATCACCTTTCATCACTTTACTCCAAAATAACCTAATAACCACATTCTACACGGGTGCTTGATTTACCCATAATTTGATCACTCGCAACCCCTTTCTCCCATCACAATCACCCTCATTCACACACCCAAGGATTTAATTAACATCAATTAAGTAAATTCCCCCCTTTATCGACTCATCAAGCCACCTCACCATACCACTGGACCAACCACCTCACCCAAACACCTCATCATTCCATTATACCACTTGTCCCTCCACCTCACCCTTCCACTACCCGACTTTCCCCTTCACCTCACCATTCCATTCCCCACTTTTCCCATACCTTTCCCATTTCTAGCCCATACCCTTCTAGAAATCCCTAAGAGTGGCCACCCCACTCATAAGACCCCCCTTTGTCCTATTACCTATTTGAAGGGCGAAGGACACATGTGCTCCACCACTAAAAATTAAGTGGGGAAGGCATATTTCCCACTTTTCAAAAAATAAAACCCCCCAACATAACCGGTGTCGGTCACAGTCTAACCGATGTCGGTCAAGCGAGACTAGTGTCGGTTGCCTACAAATACCCAGTCCCAACTCTTTCCAAAAGGTTGGTTCACCGTTGGTTGGACATTCTCTTGGTTTGTTAATCTTGGAGGTGGTTGTGATGTAGCTACTATATATGAGGAAAAGGGGGCAGATGGGGCTATTCTCAAGGTATTTAGTGAAGGATCAGTTGACACCACATGTGTAATAGATGTCATTGGGGCAGCAGTTACAGAAGAGGTTTAACCTAACTAAGATACCATAAGGGGTAATGTGGATGAGGGAAGCACAGAGCTAGTGGTAGTCGATGTGGAAGTGGGTGCAAGGGTAGGAGGGATAGATACAGGCATGCCATATATTAAATTTCCTGAGGAGAACTCAATAGATGAGTGGGAAAGATTGTATTATAAGGCCATGGTATTCTGATCAAGGAGTCTTACAAACTCCTCATCTCTAGTAGCAATGGGGATAAGTTGAGTTGGATCCATAGGTGATAGGATGGATAGTGCTGATGGACTAGGTGGGAGTGGCTGACGGCTAGCATGAAATACAAGGGTGTTAGTTTGGATGTGAGTCAACACCATGTGAATTGGTGCTGACTTGGTAAAACTATATTTTGTAAATGACATAGAAAACAGTAAAAGCAGAGAAGGATGAAGTCCAGGGGGTAAACTTTAGTCATTGTTTTGATTAAAAATCAAACATAGAAACCAATGATGGTCAGTATGACCGATGATAGTTACAGGGGAACTACTGATGGTTATGTTAACCAATACCAGTCACTATGGACAATACTAGTTTAAGCAAATGAAACAAAATTGATGAATGAGAAATTGGGAAACTGTATCTGACAGAGATATCAGAATGTTGGAGGATATGATGGTGTCCTGAGGACAAAAATAGAAAAGAATAGGTGATAAAAGTTGTTTCAGGTAAAATAACCAAAATATCTAGAAGCTTACACTAGTTAGGTAAAGTGACGATGGTCATATGTAAACTGATGACGCTCGTTGGACCGACGCCGATTACTATGGAATTAGAAGAAATGAAGAAAAAATGGGTGTTTGTGAATTAAACTATATGAAGGATCAACCCAAAAATATGAGAATGATAAGATGAGGTCTTGACACACTCAGAAATAGCTAGAATACTCCAACTATGATTGGGAGTGCGAAAGGAAGAAGAAAAATGGAGAATCATAACTTACACCTTAAAACACAAGTCAAGAACAAAGCTAAGAAAAACACGTAATTCTATAAGTGAATTTATGTTTGTTTCAACTTATGCTATTAAGACTGACTTATGAATTTAGAACAAAATTCTGGGTTGGGAAGGCGTCCTCCAAAGAAGTAAATCTAAAGGTGAGGTTCCAATTTATGTTATGGTAGGGGTAGTACTTTTGCTGAGGTGATGACTAGATAAAGATAACCATCTGAGTGCCCACTGGTAATCCTTTGATTGTGTGATCATTGACAAATTCTTCTAAGTGGGATGTTGTTTAAGAAGATGTGTAAATTTAAATTTTTGTAGTTTGAAAAATAAAGAGAAGAGAGAAATGTGTTTTCTACGGTTCAATTGAGTCAACCATTAGATGGGCATGACTTCCAGCATATAGGTTTCCCTCATTTTTAAATGTGACCTAATAATGCAGCATAAAATGATGAAACGCAAAATTAATTATAACCCAAATTGAAAAATATTTTCAATGAAGAAAATGATGAATAGGTCAAGAACATGCTCTTTCACTACTGTGAAAATGCAAGAAGAAATAATTGTTTCATTTTAAGCACCAAATGACAAATGTCGTTTTAGACAATTAGAAGAAAAGAATATTACCAGGGATAAGATTAAATGTGTATTTTTCAAAAGGAAAGAAACACAAAAAAAATTCCCTATATGAATAAAATGCAATGAACCCAATAGAGGGTCCCACTAGGCATGCCAAAATGTTTCACTAAATAGTATGTGTGCATAAGAGAAAAATAGATAAGGTAAGGGTGAGGAGGAATACCTATGAATGAAGGTGGAAAGTAGAGTGCACACGTTCTAATTTTTTGATCCAATGCTGATTACGAGAACTTCATTTTTACTAGGGGGAACTACCTGCAAATACAAAACAAGACCATAAGAGGAATATTAAACAATATATGTCACTAGGCTACCTAGCGTATGCTAGATCTGGGAAGTGTGATACTTCCTAGATGGTTGTCAATCCACTACTTAAAACAACTTAATGTAAGAAATAATGTGAACCAATAATGTCCTACTGTAGTTGATATTATTTAGGTGTCTCATTCAAGTACAATAAGAAAATCTAATCTAACATGCTAGGTTATGATTAGATCTGAAAGTCAAATAGGTAAATAAGGTGGTTGGGATATGTCAGGGTCAGGCTTTAGGTTATTTGGTTTATTTAGGTAAATGTTATGGGGTTGTTATAGGTAGATTTACCAGATACAGAGATTGATGTTGGTCTGGTATGAACGATGTAGGTTGAGGATAGATCGATGATATTTTAGGTTAACCAGTGTCAGTAGGGTTGGGCTGCTAGAAACTTAATGAAGTTTTGTTTTGGTGATTCTTTTTTATTGCAGAGAGAATGGATAGAGAATGGTGAGGTTGATGACAGTTCTGGGAGTACTCAGAGATGTTTGGAGTCAGATATAGAAGGCTAGGAGATTGTAGGTGGTTAGATAAAGGGATTGATAGGAAATTGAGAAGTGATGAGATGCAAAGGAGGCTAGGACTCCCAAACAAAGATAAAGAAACTGATCTAACTAAGTATGGAAAGATACAAATATAAATGTACTTATTAGTGTTTATAGACCTGATGGTTAGATAGAGGTGACAGTTGATCTATGTAACTAATGGTAAGCATCATTGTTGTGCTTCTTGGAACATTACCGTGAATGATTTCCTTTTAGATCAATGTTTGGTGCTAGTTCAAGATGTCTGGATGTGAAGGATTTCTCTGGTGCCTTCTTACATGTAGATGTCTCTTCTCTAAAACTCGAATGATTATTCTAACCTCTCAAACAATATTACAAAATTAATATATGGTAGCCGATGATGGTTTAGGGTGACCAGCATTGGTTTTGGTTTGAATGGTGTCACTTAAAGTGGGAAATCATAGGTTTCCCAAAATGACAGATCTTGGAAATCATTTTTTCTAGCTCTGTCCATTGTTCGAATCAAAATGGAATGTTGTGCTTCGATAAGCGGGCATGAGGTTAGAGGAAGAATAGGCATATGATTTTAGGGTTGAACTAATTGTTAGTTAGTTATGGTAAGTAGGACTAAGTCTTAGTTAGTTATGGTGAGTGGATATTGAGTCCTTGTAAAAAGGAAACATGCTAAGAATAGGTTTATGCTGAGTTGTCTAGGTGATGTGGTGGGATGAGGTGGAAATTAGTTTGATTAAGGTAATTAAATAATGAGTATTGTGATAATGTGCATTAATTTAATTATAGGTAATTTAATTAATATACATGTGGGGCAAAGGGGAAGTGTAACCCAAATTTGGTGTCTACACAATGTTAATGGCTTGACCAGTGTAGACACCTATAATTACGCCCAAGCAATTTAAATACTTAAATTGTGCTAATTATCCCCTTTCTCGCAAATCAATGACATATCGTCAAAGGCACTCATTTTCCCTCATATCATCATTAATTAATTACACTACGCTAATTAATTAAGTTGCCTATCCAACAAATACCCTAATTAATGACCTTCCGTTAATAAATCACCCCTTCTACCTAGACTAATTAATTATTATTAATTAATTAGCTTTCCCTTCAATTTAACCAATAAATCAATATTTAATTGATTTAATCCCCTTTTAATAGCCTAAATCGCACTAATATTCTTCTAATTGACTTCTATAAGCTTACACCTACCTATTAATTAATCAACTTTGATTAATTAAAATACCCCCAACTCCCATGACTTGCTAAACATGTATTAAACCCTTCTAAAGTAAGGTTACCTTTAATAAATCAACCTTATCCAGTCCTAATCATGTTTTACCTTTATCCCACATTCATGAGAATGTGTTGAATCCTTTATCCTTTGGGCTATATAAAGAGCCCTCCACCTACCTTTTTACTTACACCTAAACTTTCTAAGAGAGCAAATGCAAAGCATATAGCAAAGAGACTAAGAGCTTGCAACTTGCCCTTTTGAGAGTTCATCATCTTGAAGAGTTAAGCCTCTTTCTTAAAGTGTTTGGGTCATATGGGAGGTGTCAAAAGGGTCTTGTAGCCCAACTTTGATTAGCCCCCATTCCTAGGTTCTTGGAGCATTAAGGACAACTATTTTGATAACCATGGAGCTTACTTAGGTCCATTCATTTATTTGTTGTTAGAGAATAGAGGAGTTTATATATTTAGCATTGTTAGTTTCAAAGTTTGTATTGATGAATGCTAGCATCTAACCCTTGTTTAATTCTTATCATGATGGTGTTTATGCTTTGTTTTAGCTAAATTGTAGAACTATTTTAGGTGGTAGTTCTTACTTCATTTGATTTAGCATTAAGCAAAGTATACATGCACACATTTGGCACGCCCGGTGGGACATACTCCATTGTCCTTTGCACTTAATTTCAAGTTTTTGTAGTTAAGTTTTATTTTTGGTTACTAACCCTCTTTTACACATGTTGATCTAACTTGTTTTTAACATGTTTTGTTGAGTTTGCATGTGTTGGGTCTTCCTTGTAGGTATGAAGGAGGTGAAGTGCTGTCAAAATTTGAATTGAGGGGGAAAATTCAAGATTTCTCTATGTTTTCATTTTAGAGCTTACTTTTTCAACATTCTACATACTAGTTTTGTCAATTTTTTAAAGATTTTAAATTCTTGAGCATGTAGGTTAGTGTTTGATAGTGTTGAGTCTTCTATTTACATATTAATGTGTTGGGTTGTTGTCAAAATTTAATCTTGGTGAGAAAATTTTAAGAGTTCATCATGTTTTCATTTTTTGAGCTTACTTTTTCAACATTTTACATGCTAGTTTTGTCAATTTCTTGAAAATTTTCAATTCTTGAGCATGTAGGTTAGTGTTTAATAATGTTGAGTTTTATATTTACATATTAATGTGGTAGGTTTCTGTCAAAATTTAATGTTGGTGAGAAAATTTCAAGATTTCATCATGTTTCATTTTTAGAGCTTACTTTTTTCATCATTCTACATGCTAGTTTTGTCAATTTCTTGAAAATCTTAAATTCTGAGCATGTATGTTAATGTTGATAGCGTTGAGTCTTCTATTCATATATTAATGTGATGGGTTGTTGTCAAAATTGAATCTTGTTTGGAAAAATTTGCCCATTTTGCATATTAAGGGACATTTTTTTTGACATTTTTTAAGTGCATGTCAAGTGCATACCCATGAGCATAGGAGCATATGCGTAACCCATCTTCCGAAGGCCATAACTTTTTCTCCTGACCTCAAAAAGACTCCATTTTTTTTGCATTGGAAAGGTATTGAAGTTAACTATGCAATAAAAAACATAAATTTGAGATTTATACTTACAGAAGCTACAGGTTTTTCTGTTATTTTAAAACTGGTCATTTTCTAACATGTCTAATGTTTTGATGAATGTTGTATTTCCATGCTTACTCGATTTAGATCAAAGCATGTGTATGCTATTCTCTTACACCTTTTGGTGATCTTGAGAATCAAAAACAACTTTGATCTATATATTTTTAACATTGGGATTAAACTTGGAAATTTAATTATTCATTTTGCTTAAGGGAATGAACCTTTTACAAAGTATTTTTCAACGGTCCTTTGATTTGAAGTTTTCCATTTCTATATAGTTGGGATAAAGTTTGTGTATGCTCTTCTCTTGCACCTTAGGGTGATCTTGAGAATCAAAAGCAACGTTAGTATTCATTTTATAACATTTGGTAAATTGGAAACTTCATCTTTCACTTTTGGTTTAAGGGAATGAACATTTATCAAAAAATTTGTATGGTTCATTGATTGAAAATATTTTATTTAATTTTTAGTTAGATTATTTGTTGTGTATGCTCTTCTCTTACATCCTTGGATGATCTTGAGAATCAAAAGCAAATTTTAATCCTCTTTTAAATAATGTGATTTTCTTGGAGAAATACTAACGCTTGAGTGCAGGACCTAAAAACGCTTGTCAAAGAAAGGAGGAATCAAAACGAAATCAAAAACTACTAATATAGTTGTTATACAGGTTACCAAAAGGTGTTCAAGCAAACCACACCTAATTAAACAAGATAAAAAGAACAACATATTCAAAACATTGTATTGCAGGTTTCGGAAAAGGGTACGTCCCTCTCCGCTCAACTGAAACATAACCCCTTTGGCATAATTCCTTAAACTACAACAATGGGGGTGGTTCCAGGAACCCCAAAGTAGTCCACGCAAGAGGGAACCTTGTGAATGAAACGGGAAGTCCTCCGCACTACCTACTTGACTAGTGATTCCTTTGTGATATAGAGTTATAGGTTGTCCGTTGTGGCGACCCCAGTGATAGTACACGTAGACGCACTAGTTGCCTACTGTTCTTGAAGGGGGTAAAGTAAAGCTGAGATACTCCCAAACTAGTCAGTGCGACTTTTTGGGTAAATCACGCTCGCTCGTGGCAACTTTGTAACACCTAGGGTGAGAGAACCACCTAGGAGAATATAGTTTGGACAGGATCCCACTTTGACCATTTTAAAACAGTGTTGAGTTGTGAACCTTCTTTTTGAGAAACGTGTGACGTATTACTTTCGCCTAGTTTTTACTTGCCTTAGGGCGAGGCGAAACTCTACCGAAGTGAGACTAGCATATTTCGTATTTTTTTTTTCTTGATTTATTTCCTTTATATTCTTTTGACACTTTGTTGATCAAAAGATGTGTGATTACCTTTGTGTTGCCATTCGACTATTTCTCTCACTTTTATGTCCGTTTACGCCCATCCATGTTTGCGGCTGGGTTAGTTAAACGTCTAAAATGAGTGTAGGTGTTTTCACGTCATTTGGTAGCCATGGTGATCTTGATACCCACGTCAAGATCGTCATTGTAGTTAGGCGTGGTTCATCATTGCGGACTTCCATAGAGGAGTTAGCTTGTTTGTCTCGTATCATTACAATTTCGATATTTACATCTTGTTTCTTGTAAACTTAACATAAATACCTATATTGTATGGTTACGCTGCACACATTCTTAACTATTCCTAGCTATACTTTGAGCTTTTTTTGTTCGGTTTTATTATTACGTCAATTTCAAAAGGTGCTAGGCACTACCATTTGTGCATGTTATATCAATAACACCTCAATATCAATACTTCACTTTCTTGCAAAGTGGGTTAACATATCTTAGTGATATTGTTGTGTCATTCACAAATGGTAATTGGCACTTTTTGAGATATAGGTCTTAATCAGACTTGAGCTTGCTCATCATATATCTTGATTGGAAGATCGCATTTAACTTCATGTATTTACTTACGTCTTGTTCATTCCTTTGAACTTGGCATAAGTGGAGACATCTTGTAAATCATCTGGCATCATAAATTACTTTAAAACATAATCTAGGAGGTACTTCATTTGATTAAGTTTTGATACCAAACGATTGTTTCATTGGTGACTTTATCATTCTATCACATTGGTATTCTCACACTGTTAATTTACTCTTAACACATACATCTTGTCTTTCACTTAGGGGTAGTCATTGAATTTTGAACAAATCTACAACTTACCTTAGTGAAACTTATCACGAAAACATGGCTCCCAAGACGCGTCTAGGTTTAAAGAAACAAACATATGAGGAACAAACAAGGGTCAAACCCATTTATCGGACACGATCTAGGACCACTATTTTATGCAGAAAAGGAAATAGAAGAAATGGTCGACCATAGTGGAAATGAATTAGAATCACCACACGCAGACTTTGATTTTGACCCCACTCTACTAGATGAGTTTCTCCTTAGAAATAAAGACAGAGTTTTTGCACGGGTCATGGAATTAGGGGCTAAATTGCCCACCAAAAATGAACCAATAATACAAACAAATGACACTACTAAGGAGGAACACCCCCTTATCAATATGGAAGATATTTTAACAGGCGGGCATGCTTCCACTTCTTACGTAGAGATTGATAAAGTGGTAGGGCATAGAATACCCCTCATCAAAGTGCCATGAAGAAACAAGATAGAACATGAGACCAGGGAAGAACCTCCACAATACGAAGAGGAAGAACCTTTAGAAGAAGAAGACACAAAGCAAGTCACAATCCAACAACAACGCAGTAACTTAAGCCGACAACTAGCTTTGCTTACTTTCCAAGTACAAAAAGACACCAACAAGAACGTTCAAAAGTCAAAGCCTAAGTTTAGGATCCATGAACTCCATCAAGAAAACCAAGGAGAAGAAGACACAGGGTATCATCATGTACACATCCCCGCTTCTCCCACTAAAGAAAAATTGCTCGCACAAGAAGTACAATCTATGAAAGCAACGCTTGCAAGCATACAAGAAAGTAATATAGGGAGTATTAGGAAATACCAATACGAAGAACTATGCCCCTATCCTTTTGACAGGACAATGACCCTTCAACCCTTTCCAAAGAAATTTGATATGCCAAATTTCGACAAATACAAAGGAAAGGGAGACCCAAGGGATCATGTTAAAGATTTCTACATGGCATGTCAAGAGGTGTCTTACAGTGATAATTACCTCATCATACTTTTTCCTAAGAGTCTTGGGGGTCAATCATTAGAATGGTTTACGTGCTTGCCACGAGGATCAATTTTCACCTGGCCAGAATTGGCGGAAAGATTCGTGCATCATTTCTCATATAGCATAGAGAGTGACGTCACCATGGCAGACTTGTGTGGCACAAAACAACGCCAAAATGAGACCTTCGCCAGCTTCCTCCAACGATGGAGAGGGATAGCTAGTCGCTTCCCTTGCACTTTCCCTGAGAAGCAGCTAGTCAATATTTTCGTCCCTAATCTCAACCCAGATATAGCTTTCCACCTCCAAATGTATTGTGTCTACACCTTTGAGGAGGTTATCAAGAAATGGATTCAAATAGAAAAGGCTCTCATTGCCAAAGGCACCCTCAAAACCCAATCTAAAGAAAACCAAAGTGTCAAACCCGCATAAAAGCCAAAGATCTTTAACAAAAACAAAAACGTGGTGGGAGACGGAATCACTGATTCCAAACGTGTTCAAACAGTCCAAACCAGTCAACCTTTTAAACTGACCAAGGGCCCAATTCAACCACCACCAAAGCGATGAACATTCACCTCCCTCAATGAACCATTGTCTGTCATACTAAAACAGTTGGATGCGGCCCACATGATGACCTATCCTACAACGCAACCATTTGATGACAACACTCCTAAACCTTCATGGTATAAGGAGCATGAATACTGTGAAATGCATCATGTTAAAGGTCATAAAACAGACAAATGTTTGTGACTTCGCCACTATATTCAAGACCTCATTGACAACGGGGAGATAGAGGTGGATAACCCTAGCCACATGCAAACACCTAACGAGAAAATGGGGATTTATAAGGAACCATTCCCCAAGCATGATAAGTCGAAAAAGGAAAAGCCGGATTGGGGAGATTCATCCCAAACCTATAAAGCCACGAATTACTTGTATACCAAGAGAGATAACAATCATTACGATTCACTTATCAGATGTATTCGCTCCCCTACTGACCGTGTCAATACCATCCGGATCAAGGGAAAGGACTACGCTGCGGTAACAAGGTGTGCCCGCCTCGTGATTCCAGAACCCTCTCTGTTGACCCCACAAACTGGTAAATATAACCTTTTAGAACAACTTGAGAAGACACCTGCTAAGATCTCGATCTTAGATCTTCTCAAGATATCCAATGTGCATAAGGACATTTTGTATCAAACTCTTCAGGGGTCGGGAGTGCCTTTAGAAGTCGATCCTGCATACCTTCAAGCCGTGGTGGCAAATATTACACCTAGTGAGCATCTCACTTTCAACCATAGGGAGGTCCCTACCGAGAATCCTACACATAATCTTCCCTTATACATTGAGGTAGTTGTTACCCGCAGGAAAATCAAATGGGTGCTTATGGATAATGGATCTGGATTGAACATCTGTACACTTAAATTAGTCAAACAATTGGGACATACGGAAGAAGATCTTGAGTCCCATATCATCACTATCACCGCATACAAAAATGCGGAAAGAGAGTTAGCAGGCACCATTACGTTGCTAATGGAAGTGGGCCCCACTTGCCATCAGAAAAAGTTTCATGTCTTAGACTTGGAACTTCCATATAATATGCTTCTAGGCCAACCATGGATCCATGCCATGCAAGTAGTGCCATCAACATTTCATCAATGCATCAAGCTGAAGTATGAGGGACATACAGTAACAATACCAGGAGACTCAGAGCCCTTTGCTCATTGTAGAGCTCTTAATAGCTTTGCACGAAAGGGTACATACGCATGTCCCTCCATAGATATAGCTATCCCTCTTCATTATGAGGCCATGGAATCTCGAGTAGATTCAAATTCTCTTAGTTCTTGCACTCATGGGGCATCTACTTCAGCATCTCCATTTAATTCATGGGAGATGAAAATTCTGGAATATGGTTGTGGGGAGTATAATGTACAACAAGCGCTCTTGGTTTCTGACCTCTCCTTGTCGCCCAAGACTAGAGGTCGACCCAACTACCGCTTTAGGAGACCTAGAGAGGAACATACTATTGGGTCATTCCTACCTAGAGGCTTGTTAGCTGAGGAAAAATTACTTGATCCACCTACTACTTAGGTCCCTGAGGACACTCAACCATCTTGTTATCAAACCCCAGAATATGAAAAATCTAGCAAAATGATGTACTCCATGGGCTAAAAAGGCCTAGGATGTGGGAGGAATGAACAAGGACAAAGAGAACCAGTCCCTCTTCCACATTTCAAAATAGAAATATATGGCGTTGGGATTCGCCCTTATGGAGCACACCCCAACGATCAAGATGCGACTTGTTCTGAGCATGAGGATAGATTTAATTATCTAGATAGCGATACGGATTCCTGTTGTAGCCAATATGAGGATCTGGCCTCCACGAACCTTTTCATGAATAATGTTGTCCTAACCATCACCCCCAATGAACCAACCCTTGACCTTGTATACCCCTCCCTTGTTGAATGGGACCAACAACGTCACATGCCACTAGATTTATTCAAGAATGACGAGGCTATTGCAGAGTTCATGGGCATAAGGGATACAATTCCCATTGGATATCACAAGAAGGGTTTCTTTATCGACTTAGATACCTGCGCCTACTTCATGGAGGAGGCTGAACTTCGTGGTCAACAAAATTTACAGAAAAGTGAGGGCAAGAGTTCTAAAGAAAATCCTCAGAAAAAATCAAAGTCCAAGTCACACAGTGAAAACCTCTTTGAGGCATTGGCTGAAAAAAAAATAAGAAAATCAAAGGACAAACAAAGTGACCACGCCAAGGATGAAAATCTCGTAGAGACATCCTTGGATGAAGATCTCAACCTACCTCCTGATCCCACGCGTATGGAGGATTTATCAAAATTGTTAGTTGAAGAAACCATTGATGTCAATATTGGTACTGAAGAAGATCCCAAGATAGTAAAATTGGGAGCATCACTCTCAGCCAGTGAACAAAAGACGTTCACTATGCTACTACGAGAGTTTATTGATGTGTTCGCATGGTCTTACAAAGACATGCCTGGCTTAGATCCAACTTTGGTCGTGCATAGCTTGGTTGTGCACACAGACGCTAAGCCTATCAAACAGAAGCTTCAAAAGATGCACCTAAGAGTGGCCTTGTTAGTTAAAGAAGAGCTGGAAAGGTTGCGTGTAGCAGGATTCATCAGGCCAATTGATTATTCTGAATGGATATCAAACATTATTGCTGTCCAGAAGAAACCTATTGGTATCCGAATTTGCACAGATTTTAGGGACATCAATAAAGCTTTCCCTAAAGATGACTTTCCGTTGCCCAGCATTGAAATGATTGTTGACTCAACCGCAGGGTATGAAATGCTATCACTTATGGATGGCTTTTCGGGTTATAATCAAATTAAGATCGCTGAGGAAGACCAACACAAAACAACTTTCACAACTCCTTGGGGCACCTTCTGTTATCAGGTGATGCCATTCGGCCTTAAGAATGCAAGAGCAACTTATCAGTGGGCCATGACAGTAATATTTCATGATATGATTCATGACATCATGGAAGACTATGTAGATGACATCCTGGGAAATTCTAAAACAAGAGAGGAACATCCTATCATTTTGTGGCGTATCTTTGAACGCCTACGTGAATACAAAGTCAGGCTAAATCCAAAGAAGTGTGTCTTTGGTGTGCTATCTGGGAAACTATTAGGCTTCATTGTGTCAAGATGAGGTATTGAGGTAGACCCTGCTAAAGTATCTGCCATCACAGAAATGCCTCCACCTGAGAATATCAAGCAACTGCGTAGCTTGCAAGGGAAAATTCAAGCCATTCACCACTTTATCTCCCAGCTTGCAAATAAATGTCACTCATTCACTCATTTTCTTAAGAAGGACATCACTTTCATCTGGGGACCTGAGCAACAACAAGCCTTTGCTTTGCTTAAACAGTACCTAGCTAATCCACCTGTCCTCATGCCTCCCACTCTGGGAGAACCACTTTTGCTTTATATTTCCGCTACGCAATATGCTATTGGTGCACTGCTCACCCAATATGACCTTAGCCATAAAGAGAAAGCAGTGTACTATCTGAGTCGCACCCTCATCACCTATGAACGTAATTATCCTTAGATTGAGAAGGCTGCTTGGCTGTTGTTTTTACCTTTCAGAAACTTGCCATTACCTGCTAAATACTAAGACCAAGCTCATTCCAAGGTCGACCCACTCAAGTATTTGTTGTCCAAACCCACCCTCACAGGTAGAATGGCTAATTGGATCATTCTACTCAGTGAGTTTGATATAGAATTTGTCCATCAAAATCAAATTAAAGGACAAGTACTTGCTGACCAGCTAGCGGAACGCAACCTTTGCAAGCACAGAAACCTTTGATCTGGATCTGCCAGATGCATCGTTACTCTAAATTGAAGAATCGATCGTATGGCAGATACATTTTGATGGATCTTTTATGTTTCACATGGTTCAGGTGCAGGAGTGGTCCCTTATTACTCCTTCAGGTGATCCTATACCACAGGCTTTCCACCTAGCCTTCCTTGCATGGACCAACATTGCGGAATAGATGCAACTCATATTGCAGGGATGAAGCTAGCCATCCAGTGGAGAATATTCAACATGTGACAGGTGGTAGGTGATTCACATCTATAATCAAACAGGTTAATGATGAGTATAAAGTTAAGGATGACAAGCTCATACCTATAAGAAGTTGGTGGAAACTCTGAAGGAGTATTTTTTGCGCATTACCTTTGAGCAAATACCAAGAGTGTAGAATAGATCGCAGATGCTATGGCAACGGTGGGATCTATGCTTCGTATTCCACCAGGGAATAATGATATGCCATTCTTTGTAGAAAATCTATGCCAGCCCGCGTATGACATGCCAGAATCTTGCTTGGCTTGTGAGGGTTGTTGTCCCATTCACCATGGTATGAACCCATTTTCACTATCTTAAGGACAGTACATCCCTCCCAAAATATCCCGCTGTGAAAAGCAGAGCCTAATTCGCCAGATAGCCCATTACAACCCTATTAGGAGGTACACTTTATCATCGTGGCTACGATGGGAATCTGTTACGTTGTCTGGATGTGCCGAGTCAATCCAGGCAATGAAAAAAGTACACGAAGGAGTATGCGGAGCACATACAAACGGAATGGTCTTGCTAAGAAACTGTTAAGGAGTGAGGTTTACTATTGGCCCACCATGGAAAACTGATTGTTGTAATATGTTAGAAAATGTGTGCTATGCCAAAAGTATGGAAATTTCATCCATGCTCCATACGCACCAGTGCCAACCAATCACTACCCCGTGGCCATTCTCAAGTGGGGCACTCTGATCTAATAGGGAAGCTTACTCCTACCTCATCTGATCTGGTAATACACATATCATCATAGCTACAGAAATACTTTACCAATGGGTGGAGGCTGTCCCCTTCAACCTATGTCACAGGAGCACAGAGTTCTAAATTCACATCATGAATCACATATTTGCTGATATGGTATCCCTGAAGCCATTGTCACAGATAAGGGGGAAGTCATTTAAGAAACAAAACTGTGACAGATCTTTGCCAACGTTTCCAAATCAGATTGAAAATGGTCCACGCCATATTACCCTCAGGGTAATGGACAAGTCTAAGGGCCAACAACAAGACTTTGGTAAGGATATGGGAAATGGTTACGACAAACTGGTCGAAACTGGCACCTACAAATCAGCCACCCAGCCCTCTGGGCCTACCGAACATCAATTGACACACTCCTACGGTGCGACGCCATATTCCCTCGTGTTCGGGATAGAATCTATCATCCCTTTAGAGATTAAACTCCATCCCTGTGAATTTCTCTTCGGGACTATTTGGATAAGGATGAAGATTACCGAGTGGCAAGATTGGCTGAGTTAGAGCTCCCGGATGAGAGGCGCATTCGTGCTCTTAATCCACCTGAAGTATATCAACACATAATCTCCCGCAACTACAACAGAGAATCATCCCTCCCAGTTTGAGGTGGGTGATTTAGTTATGAAGGAGAACCAGTTCAACAACAGAGCAGAGCGAGAAAAGAAAGGGAGTTGAACCACACTGGTTAGGACCCTATGTCATATGTTGCCAAGTATGGCACAGAGGCATACAAGTTGGCTCACACCAATGGTGATGAGTCCGGGAGCCCATGAATTCCAGCATATTAAGGGTTGTATGCCTAACTGGCACCAAGAAAGTCCTAAAAATCACAAAAAATATAAAAACATAAAAAAAAAAAATCAAAAAAGAAAAAAATGGAACAAAAGAGGAAAAACGGTCATCCCTAGTCGTGAAAACCACGCAAATTGTGGCACTTCGGACAAGTCCTGGGTGAAAACAGTTGCCGGTGCCTCAGGAGGATTCGGTGTCACAGCATTCTGTATTAGAGGGTAGTGTCTTTGTCTGGACCATGGTTCTACCTTCGAGTTTCCTTGTGCACACCATCTAGTCCAGCCTTGATCCGGCTTTGCCTTCTTCTATTCGTCTGTAAGGGACGTGGTCTTTCATTATTTCCCATCTTACGCTCGGGGCAACTCAAGACTTCACCTTTATTGTTCATAGCACGTGGGTTCTGCACTTGTATATTCCCACCTACGCTCGGGGCATCCATTGCTTTCTTGGTACCTGCACATAGCTTTGGAAAACTTAAAAACCAAAAAACAATAGAAATGTCACCCTCATTCACTTCATTTTCTAAGAAGGACATCACTTTCATCTGGTGACTGAGCAACACAAGCCTTTGCTTTGCCTTAAACAGTACCTAGTAATCACCGTTCCTCATGCCTCCCAACTCCGCGCAGAGAAACACAATCTTTGCTTATATTTCCGCTAAGCAATATTGCTATTGGTGCATGCTCACCCAATATGACCTTAGCCATAAAGAGAAAGCAGTTTGTACTATCTGGAGTCGCACCCTCATCACCTATGAACGTAATTATCCTTAGATTGAGAAGGCTTGCTTGGCTGTTGTTTTTTACCTTTCAGAAACTTTGCCATTACCTGCTAAATACTAAGACCAAGCTCATATCCAAGGTCGACCCCACTCAAGTATTTGTTGTCCAAACCCACCCTCACAGGTAGAATGGCTAATTGGATCATTCTACTCAGTGAGTTTGATATAGAATTTGTCCATCAAAAATCAATTATTAAAGGACAAGTACTTGCTGACCAGCTAGCGGAAGCACCTTTGCAAAGCACAGAACCTTTGAGTCTGGATCTGCCAGATGCATCTTTACTCTAAATTGAAGAATCTATCGTATGGCAGATACATTTTGATGGATCTTTTATGTTTCATGGTTCAGGTGCAGGAGTGGTCCTTATTACTCCTTCAGGTGATCCTATACCACAGGCTTTCCACCTAGCCTTCCCTTGCATGAACAACATTGCGGAATATGAAGCACTCATTGCAGGGATGAAGCTAGCCATCAAGTGGAATATTCAACATGTGAAGGTTGTAGGTGATTCACATCTAATCATCAAACAGGTTAATGATGAGTATAAAGTTAAGGATGACAAGCTCATACCTTATAAGAAGTTGGTGGAAACTCTGAAGGAGTATTTTTTGCGCATTACCTTTGAGCAAATACCAAGAGTGTAGAATAGATCGACAGATGCTATGGCAACGGTGGGATCTATGCTTCGTATTCCACCAGGGAATAATGATATGCCATTCTTTGTAGAAAATCTATGCCAGCCCGCGTATGACATGCCAGAATCTTGCTTGGCTTGTGAGGTTGTTGGTCCCCATTCACCATGGTATGAACCCATTTTCACCTATCTTAAGGACAGTACATTCCCTCCCAAAATATCCCGCTGTGAAAAGCAGAGCCTAATTCGCCAGATAGCCCATTACACCCTATTAGGAGGTACACTTTATCATCGTGGCTACGATGGGAATCTGTTACGTTGTCTGGATGTGCCGGAGTCAATCCAGGCAATGAAAAAAGTACACGAAGGAGTATGCGGAGCACATACAAACGGAATGGTCTTGGCTAAGAAACTGTTAAGAGTAGGTTACTATTGGCCCACCATGGAAACTGATTGTTGTAATTATGTTAGAAAATGTGTGCTATGCCAAAAGTATGGAAATTTCATCCATGCTCCATCGCAACCATTGCAACCAATCACTACCCCGTGGCCATTCTCCAAGTGGGGACTTGATCTAATAGGGAAGCTTACTCCTACCTCATCTGATGGTAATACACATATCATCATAGCTACAGAATACTTTACCAAATGGGTGGAGGCTGTCCCTTTAACCTATGTCACAGGAGCACAGATTTCTAAATTCATCATGAATCACATTATTTGCTGATATGGTATCCCTGAAGCCATTGTCACAGATAATGGGAAGTCATTTAAGAACAAAACTGTGAAAGATCTTTGCCAACGGTTCCAAATCAGATTGAAATGGTCCACGCCATATTACCCTCAGGGTAATGGACAAGCTAAGGCAACAAACAAGACTTTGGTAAGGATAATGGAGAAAATGGTTAGCAAAACTGGTCGAAACTGGCACCTACAAATCCACCCAGCCCTCTGGGCCTACCGAACATCAATTCACACTCCTACGGGTGCGACGCCATATTCCCTCGTGTTCGGGATAGAATCTATCATCCCTTTAGAGATTAAACTCCCATCCCTGTGAATTTCTCTTCGGGACTATTTGGATAAGGATGAAGATTACCGAGTGGCAAGATTGGCTGAGTTAGAGCTCCCGGATGAGAGGCGCATTCGTGCTCTTAATCACCTGAAAGTATATCAACACATAATCTCCCGCAACTACAACAAGAGAATCATCCCTCGCCAGTTTGAGGTGGGTGATTTAGTTATGAAGGAGAACCAGTTCAACAACAGAGCAGAGCGAGAAAAGAAAGGGAAGTTTGAACCACACTGGTTAGGACCCTATGTCATAGTTGCCAAGTATGGCACAGAGGCATACAAGTTGGCTCACCCCAATGGTGATGAGCTCCGGGAGCCCATGAATTCCATGCATCTTAAGAGGTTTTATGCCTAAACATGGCACAAGAAAGTCATAAAAATCACAAAAAAATATAAAAACATAAAAAAAAAAAATCAAAAAAAGAAAAAAATGAAAAAGAGAAAACAGGTCATCCACTAGTGAAAACCACGCAATTGTGGCACTTCGGACAAGTCCTTGGGTGAAAACCAGTTTCCGGTGCCTCAGGAGGATTCGTTGTTCACAAGCATTCTGTATTAGAAGGGTAGTTGTCTTTGTCCTGGACCTGGTTCTACCTTCGAGTTTCCTTGTGCACACCATCTAGTCCAGCCTTGATCCGGCTTGCCTTCTTCTATTCGTCTGTAAGGGACGTGGTCTTTCATTATTTCCCATCTTACGCTGGGGGCAACTCAACGACTTCACCTTATTGTTCATAAGCACGTGGCTTCTGCCCTTGTATATTCCCCACCTAACGCTCGGGGCATCCATGCTTTCTTGGTTACCTGCACATAGCTTTGGAAAACTATTAAAAACACAAAAACAATAGAAAATTTTTTCAGACAACACAAAAACAATAGAAAATTGTTTCGAGAAAAACACAAAAAAAATAGAAAATTGTTTCAAAAAACACAAAAACGATAGAAAATTGTTTCACCAAACACAAAAACAATAGAAAATGATCCACAAGTTTGTGATTGACGACAAGGGTTAAAAATAATGCCCCAAGCAAGGATACATGTAAGGGGAAATGAAAATGGACACGGGGTCCATGAAAAGCATTTGTGCGCAACGAAACAGCACCAGGCAACCAAAAGTGCCCCAGAGTACAGACAAAGCAAGCAACTAGCTTATTGCGGCTGAAACTTGTGTCTTGTACATGGTATTTTCTCAATGATCTTGTTGGTTTGTCTCACATCCTCACCGATTAATACGACTCGCAGGATCACTGGGATTCACAACCATTCACAAAGCTAGTTACCTTTCTTAGGGTTTGTACTCTAGGGCACTTTTGAAAAATTTTGCCTTGGTGTTGTTTTGTTGTGCACAAATGCTTTTCATGGACCCCGTGTCTATTGTCATGTTCCCCTTGCATGTATCCTTTCTTGGGGCATCATTTTTAACCATTTTCGTCAATCACGAACTTGTGGATCTCTTCAACACTGATAACAAAACATTTTCTACAACTGTCTTGACCATTGTTGGGTTGGATATGTGCATTTGTACTTGTTTTCCCTGTTATATGAGCTTGTTTCCTTCTCGTATTGCATTGCACTATTGTATGTTGCGTAGAGTTGGTACTTTCAACAATGGACAATTGTTCATAGTATGGTTTTTTCATGTCATTCTACCTTTGTTGTATGCTTATATTTTTAATAAGGAACTACGATGATGTAGTTCCTTTAGCAATATGATGACATCAAATACCATCATGTAATCAAATAAACAAGTGGTTAGAGGCTAAGCTCTTCTCTCTCCTCTTCCTTATTTCTTCTATGCCACTATCCCTTTTCAACCCTAATTTTCTCTCTCATCGGGGCATCCTACCTTTTCCCCATTCTTCTATCTATATCTCACCTTTTTCGATCGTCGATCGGCTTCTTTCATCACCCCATCAACACTCGAGGGGGCATCTCTCCCTCCTACTAATTTTTCTTCTATCCCTTCAAAATTGTTCTTTAAGTCTACTGTCTTTAAAGTGACGTCACTTATGCCACCCCAAAGAGGAGCAAAAGCTGTAGACACCTGTAATTATGCTTAAGCTATTTAAATACTTAAATTGTGCTAATTATCTCTTTTCTTGTAAATAGATGACATATCGTCAAAAGCACTCATATTCCCTCTTGTTGTCATGATAATTAATTACAATACGCTAATTCATTAAGTCACGTATCCAGCTAACAACCTGATTAATGGACCTTTGCGTTAATTAAGGTAACCTCTTCTATCTAGATTAATTACATTATTATTAATGAATTAGTCGTTTCCCCTTTATTTAATTAGTAAATCAATAATTTAATTGATTTAATCCCCTTCATAATAGCCTAAATCATACTAATATTAGTTCTAATTGGCTTTTATAAGATTACATCTACCTATTAGTTAATCACATTTGATTAATTAAGGCACCCCCTCAACTCCCATGACTTGCTAAACATGTATTAAACCCTTCTAAAGTAAGGTTACCTTTAATAAAGCAACCTTATCCATTCCTAATCATGTTTTACCTTTATCCCACATTCATTAGGATGTGTTGAATCCTGTATCCTTTGGGCTATATAAAGAGCCATCCTCCTGCCTTTATACACTACACCTAAATTCTGCTAAGAGAGAAAGCAAAGGATAATTAGCACAATTTAAGTATTTAAATTGCTTGCACCTAATTATAGGTGTCTTCATTTGCCCATCATCTTGGGGAGCATAAGTGATGCCTATTCAAAGATAGTAGACAAAAGAGTTCTTGAAGAGATGGTCAGAAAGGGCCTAGTAGCCCAGGGAACTTTTATAAGCCCCCATTCGAAGGATCGATGGGGTGATAGCAAGACAACCAAATGATTGATTTCCATGGAGCTTACATAGGTCCATTTACTTGTTTATTAGGCAATATAGAAGAAGTAGGCAGATGCCCCGAGGAGACTTTAGCATTATGTTTGAATTTAAAGTTGCAGAAGAAATATGGCATGAGGGGATGCTAGAGTATTAACCTCTTGTTCCGCTCTTCATCTTTGATGGTACAAATTTAGATGTCTTGTCATTAGCTTTGTTAGGGAACTATTTTAGGTGGTAGTTTCATTGCTTTCTAATAATAGCCTACGGAAAAGGAAGAATGTACACACATAGATCAGCCAGTACTGATGGTACCGACTCCTCATACATACAATAGATGCAGAGGGCAATGACCAGGATACAAGCTTCATACGGTTAGGGGGATGGGCAAGTACGAACACTGACCATCTAACCCAACAATGGTCATGTATTGTTGTACAGATGTCATGTTAGCTTGCTATCACTTTTGGGGAAGTATCGTTATTACTTGAAAAGGGTTAGGATATGATGCCCCAAGCCGATACTTGCAAGGGGAAATGAAAATGGACACGGGGTCCATGAAAAGTATTTGTGCACAACGAAACATGTAGCATCAGGCAACCAAAGGTGCCACAGAGTACAGACGAAGCATTGCAACTAGCTTATGTGAATGGTTGTTAATCCAGTAGATCTGCGAGTCGTATTAATCGGGGAAGATGTGAGACAAACCAATAGGATATGGAGAAAATACCATGCTTTTCAAAACACAAGTTTCAGCTGTAAAAACAAGTTACCATTTTGTAGGGTGTTTTACTTTTTAGGAATTTTTTGAAAAATTTTGCCTTGTTTTTAGATTTTATATATATACATGCTGGGCATATATCTATATATATATATATTGTTTTTGTTGTTTTCTCGAAACAATGTTCTATTGTTTTTGTGTTTTCTGAAACAATTTTCTATTGTTTTTGTGTTTGGTGAAACAATTTTCTATTGTTTTTATGTTTTCTCAAAACAATTTTCTATTGTTTTTGTGTTTTTTGAAACAATTTTCTATTGATTTTGTGTTTTTCTCGAAACAATGTTCTATTGTTTTTGTGTTGTCTGAAACAATTTTCTATTGCTTTTGTGTTTGGTGAAACAATTTTCTATTGTTTTTGTGTTTTTTGAAACAATTTTCTATTGTTTTTGTGTTTTTCTCGAAACAATGTTCTATTGTTTTTGTGTTGTCTGAAACAATTTTCTATTGTTTTTGTGCCAAATGTGTGCATGTATACTTTGCTTAATGCTAAATCAAATGAAGCAAGAACTACCACCTAAAATAGTTCTACAATTTAGCTAAAACAAAGCATAAACACCATCATGATAAGAATTAAACAAGGGTTAGATGCTAGCATTCATCAATACAAACTTTGAAACTAACAATGCTAAATATCTAAAATCCTCTATTCTCTAACAACAAATAAATGAATGGACCTAAGTAAGCTCCATGGCTATCAAAATAGTTGTCCTTAATGCTCCAAGAACCTAGGAATGGGGGCTAATCAAAGTTGGGCTACAAGACCCTTTTGACACCTCCCATATGACCCAAGCACTTTAAGAAAGAGGCTTAACTCTTCAAGATGATGAACTCTCAAAAGGGCAAGGTGCAAGCTCTTAGTCTCTTTGCTATATGCTTTTCATTTGCTCTCTTAGAAAGTTTAGGTGTAAGTAAAAAGGTAGGTGGAGGGCTCTTTATATAGCCCAAAGGATAAAGGATTCAACACATTCTCATGAATGTGGGATAAAGGTAAAACATGATTAGGAATGGATAAGGTTGCTTTATTAAAGGTAAGCTTACTTTAGAAGGGTTTAATACATGTTTAGCAAGTCATGGGAGTTGGGGGTATTTTAATTAATCAAAGGTGATTAATTAATAGGTAGGTGTAAGCTTATAGAAGCCAATTAGAAGAATATTAGTGTGATTTAGGCTATTAAGAGGGGGATTAAATCAATTAAATATTGATTTATTGATTAAATGGAAGGGAAAGCTAATTAATTAATAATAATTAATTAGTCTAGGTAGAAGGGGTGATTTATTAATGGAAGGTCGTTAATTAGGGTATTTGTTGGATAGGCAACATAATTAATTAGCTTAGTGTAATTAATTAATGATGATATGAGGGAAAATGAGTTCCTTTGACGATATGTCGTTGATTTGCGAGAAAGGGGATAATTAGCACAATTTAAGTATTTAAATTGCTTGGGCGTAATTATAGGTGTCTACAACCAGCTTAAAAAAGTTAGGAAAAAATCTCCTAACAAAATTAATTTTCCCTAAAAAAATTGAGAGCCTTCTTATGACATGAAAATAGTAGAGCATGGATAGCGTCAACTCTTTCTTAATCAATTGTTATCCCTTCCTTTGAAATGATGTGGTCTAATAGCTTTCCTTTATGAGAAAATAATATGCATTTTTTGGGATTCAAGGACACTCTAAATCTCCTGCATCTTTGGAACACTTGTTTGAGGTGAAAGAGGTAACTTGTTACATTATTTGAGAACATAGTGACATCATCCAGATAAACAAGCACTATCTTGTTGATCAATCCCTTGAACTCCATATCCATAGCTCATTGAAGTGTTTCTCTAGCATTAGACAAACCAAATGGTATCTTCCTATAAGAATAAGTGCCCCACTTCATAGTTAAGGCTATCTTGAACTAATCCTCTTCTTTAGCCACTATCTGATTATAACCTTAGTAACCATGTAGAAATGAAAACCTTTATGATAGGAGATAAGGGATAAAATATGTGAAACAATCCGTCACAAAATCACAATACTAAAAACTAATATGCGGAAAATATTACAGATCTCAAATAAAAGTGTAGAATAAAAATAATATAACACAAAGAGACAATATTTAACATGGTTCACCCAATTTGGGATATGTCTACCAAGAATCACTTGCTCATATTTTATTACAAGCCACCGCTCTCTCAATATAATATGTATATCTCTTTGGATCTATGCACAACAAATTCTACAAAATTCACACCCGAAATCATACACATCTGCAATGTTACATTATACATACCATATACACAAAACTACATAAGTAGACAACTACTTAAGAAATTTTACAAAACCACAGGTATCAAAACTATGGGCCAAAACCGTCCCATAAACCTATGGGTCAAAAATCTTGCCCATATGAGAAAATCACATTTCCTGGTATATTAGGCACAAACCCGAGGGAGAAAACTATGGAAAGTGTACAGTATTCTTAGTGTATAGTCTTTAACACTTTCACACATGAAAATAGACTCCACAACCTAACAATCTACCACTTGGAGAATATATTTTCTCTGAGCAAGCTTCTCAACCCTTCACTAGTTTTTGTGAAGACCAACCAAAGCAAAACACAGCTTTAGTGTTTCCCTTGTGACCACCTTGGTCATCATTTTTGTAGGATTCTAAATGGTATCTTCCTCCAAAGTTACCATGATGAAATGGTACCTAAGTATGTATTTGCTTTGTCCTAGAGGGGAAAATAGAGTTCTTATCTAGGTGTATAGAACTCTGACTATAACTATTCAACTTTCCTTCCTCTTGTTTATGGCTCAACTCCTCAAGCAATTGTTGTAGCCAAATCATTTATTTTCTTTCCTCTGTTACAGAAACATACTCATCCTTCATGGTTGACAAAGCCACTAGCTTCTATAGTCGTGAAATCCATCTCACTGCTATCCCATCTATAGTGTAAATATAACATGTCATACTCCTCATGTTGTCTACATCTCCATCCATATCTGAATCTACATATTTACACAAAGTGGTATCTGATCTATTATAGCACAAAATTGTCCCCATGGTCCCTCTCAAATACCGAAGGACCACTTTACTTCCTGTCAATGATCTCTACCTGGATCACTCATAAATCTACCCACTGATCCCACTACATGGACAATATCAGGTCTAGTGCACACCATGGCATACAAAAAACTGCCAACCACTAATGAGTAATGTACCTTGGACATCTGGTTTCTCTCCTACTCTTTCTTGGGACACTACTCCTTTGATAACTTGAAATGGCCTGCTAAAGGAGTCCCAACTGGTTTAGCATCTTACATATTAAACCTCTCCAAGACCTTCTTAATGTACTCTTCCTAAGATAAATTTGGCTTTCATTCCTTCCTATACCAAGATATCCTCATACCAACGATTTGTTTGGCCACCCCAAAATCCTTTATAAAAAAAGAGTCACTTATCTATTTCTTGAGTACTTTTATTTCATGCATGTTTTTACCTACAACCAACATGTCATCCACATACACACACAAGACAATATAACCGTCATACAAAAATTTATTTCTATACACACAATGGTAAGAATGGCATCTAATATAACCTTGATCCATTTTAAAGCTATAAAATTTCTTATACCATTGACATGGAGCTTGTTTCAAGCCATACAAGCTCTTATTTAGTTTTCACACCATATCCTCTTTACCTTTGACCTCATAGCCCTCTAGCTATTGCATATATAGATCCTCCTCCAAATCACCATGGAGAAATGCAATCTTTACATCAAGCTACTCTAAGTGCAAGTATTTTGCTACAACTATTCCAAGAATAGTTCTAATAGAAGTCATTTTTACTACAGGAGAAAAAATATCATCAAAATCTATACCTTTTTTTTGTGCAAACCCCTTGACCACCAACCGAGCCTTATATATTTTCTTTCCTCCTTCATCTTTAAATTTGTAACCCACTTGTTTTGTAATGATCTTTTTCCTTTGGGTAGATTTACCAAATCCCATGTTTGGTTATCCATGAGATCCTATTTCTTTTCATCCATGGCGTACTCCCACTTCTTCCTAGCATATACCTACATTGATTCATCAAATCTCTATGGATCTCTACTATAATTGAGTAATAAATAATAAATAGAAGGAGAAAAATGTCTAGATTATCTTCTTACCCTAATTCATGTGTCATGCAGTTCCTGTTGAGGATGTTCCTGAACTAATTCATGTGTCACTTTCTCATCCAAAATATCCTCTACCGCTGCATATTCTTTCTTGGATTCTTCCCTGTTTTCCTGCAACTGCTACTTATACATGAATTTCTCAGTAAATATGACATCCCTAGATTGAATGATTTTCTTGTCCTTAATACTCCAACATTTATATCTAAATTCATCACCACCATAACCAAGGAAAGTGCATTTTTCTGATTCAACATCTAGCTTGGTCCTATCATCCTTGTTTATATGGACAAATACTTCACATCCAAAGACTATAAGAAATGAATAATCAACTTTCTTACCATACCAAGCTTCCTCAAATATGCCTCCATCCAAGGCACTTGAGGGTCCTTTGTTTATCAAGTACACATCTATGCTCACCGCTTCTACCAAAAATGAAAGAGGTAGTCCTGCATGTAACCTCATGCTCCTAGCACATTCCATTATTGTTCTATTCATCCTTTCTAAAACCTTATTCTATTATGGAGTTTCAGGAACTGTCTTTTTCCTACAAATTCCATTCTTGGATCAATAATTATCAAATTAATTGTTGGAATACTCCCCTACATTTTTAGAACACCAAAATATTGGCTAAGTACAAAAAGGCGTATAGGCACGCAAGGCCTAGTTGAAGAAGGGCATGCAAGGAGAAGGCGTGTAGGACAAGGTTTAAGGAACGGATTAGGAAAACCCATGGCATACATGTGAACAAAGCTAAGGTTTGAGGACTTAGCTATATTGGTCATTTTGGATAGAACACGAGAAAAGAGTGACCCAACTGCACATGCGGAGTGGATAAGGTGCTAGCTTGGAAATGTGATGCCCACGAAAGGAATATGCCCTACAATAGAAGGTTCTAGAAGAAATCATAGCAAAAATTGGAGAGCTCAGACTTGGAGAAGCATGCTCCCATGGAGTACCACTTTCAGAAACTTGGCATCGGATATGAGGCCATAGAAGGATGATTTGGCACTTTGGGATGCCTATTTATGCAAGCGCCCATAGGAGAAAAAGCAAGATAGTAGAGATAGATCAGATAGATGGGAGGAGAGTATAGAGAGCAGAGCTTTGCAGAAATATTATGAGAACTCTGTGGGATTGGGTAGAGGCTATATAAAGGAGTAATGTATTAAGGGGCTAGGATATAAATTTTTCTTTTTATGGATGAAGCACATGATCCTGCTATGATGCATGACTTCAATCAGATCAATATGTGGTAGTCTAATGGATCCATTGAATGTAATGAGGTTACAAACATGAATGAGAAGGAGTGTAATTGATTCAGTTCATATCTATATTTCTTAATTTTTGTTCATGGATGTTATGGAATAGATGTAAATTCTTATGTATTTTATTTTCTGCTATAGTTCTATCTGTTATCTGTAGTACCCTCTGTTTGGAATGAACACATTTTTCTAGAGGCCGTTCTGAGCCCTGTGATGATTGTATGTCTCATTTCTACGTTTATTCTTTAAGTTAATGACATAAATGATGGTTTCCCACTTAAATCACATAAAAGAGATATTCAGCACCCACACGTGCCTCAGGTGAGCACCCAACACCTACTGGGTGATAGGCCGGTGTGCATGGGATTTGTTTCCTTTGTGATGGGTTTAAAAATGACTACATCTTGGTTTTGTTGTCAGGACCTCTTTTCAAATTTGTAGTGGGAAATGGCATACATAATGATCTGTGTAATGATTAATGACAAAGTGTTTAACTTTGAAAAGTGTTGAATCATGGTTCAAGAGCATGGAGGATAAATTTTCTCAGAGATTCGGCACTGGATCTAAGTTTAATGCATGTAGATGGGTAGAAGAGAACCTCTACCATGATTTGTATGAAGCTTTTTTCTTTCGTTTCCCAATAGAACTGTATGAATGGCTCTCAGCATATGCATCTAGATTAAGCTAGTATTATAGATCACGCATGTGGATCCAAGAAGAATACCAAAGGTTGTAGGATGCATATCTGATGTGGACTCATGCTACAGATCATTGGTGGAAAGGTGTGTTGGCTAGCTACACTCTAGAGTACGCTATTTCTATATATTCTTATCCAGAAGTTGTTGTTTTTGAATTTCTACAGGAGTCCAGAGGATCATTTCTACATGTTATCCCTCTCGAAATGAAGATCTTGATTGTTACCTTGAGTTTAGAGCTATTTCCAATGGCCGGCTAAACCAGTTTGAGCACTGAGTGAGGAAGCTAGGGTGGAGGAAGATGGCAAATATTATGATGGAGAAAGAAAGGGAGGAGAGACTGCTCAAGTATAGTGAAGAACGTGAAATGGAGATTACTAGACAATGTGAGGTTGCAAGTGTGATGGATATATGGAGGCAAACATTGCAGAAAGGATTTGAGGTTCATGTGGAGGACATGGAACTTGAGCAGTCTATGCTACCCCTTCTTGACAAGTGCTTAAGAGAGAGCCCTTCGAATTCTGATGAGATTTCATCATGTGGAGAGAGAAGATTCATTGGCACGTATCTAAACCAACCTAGTGACCAAACCCTAGTACTTGTTTTTCCATATCAAGGAAAGAGTATCGTTGACCCAATTGGTATCAGTGAAAGTGACAGATCTACACCCAGGAGATACAATTTTTGATTTCCCACTTCTATGGCTATACATATTATAGTATTTGGAGGAATTTTTGGACAAGGAGCAAGTACACAAGCCTTCGATCTTGCATCTAGGAGTGGCGCAGGGTACACTAGTTGTAGTGGGGCATTATCACAGACCGTCAGTGTGTAGTTCAATGGAACATTAGGGACCCTTGGCATGACCACAACAAGACCTAGTGGATCTGGTGGATCTGGTGGGTCAAAAGGAATAGGATCTATGGATCTAGTGGATCCAGTGGTGTAGGAAACACTAGAGGGAACCAAGGCTTTGGCTCAGGAGGAAAAGGGACCGAGCCACCCCCTCAAGTATTCTTTGAGATATATTTACATTTTCTTGATTAAAGAGGTATTGAAGATGCTAAAAAACATGTTCACAAGTGTGAACTACTATGGTGAACAAAGGGGATCACAACCCTGGAGTGGAAGTCTAGTCAATTTGTAACGATGTTGTAAGAGCGTGCACATAGTTGGTATAGTAAATAAGACCCTCATCAAATGGTGGTGGATTATACTACTTTAAATAATGCCTTCTTAGAATAATTCCACATCCTTGAGTTTAAGCAGAAGATCATCAGTTCCCTGAAGGAGATATAATAGGGAATGGTGGAGAGTGTGCAGGAGTATGATACATGGTTTAAAACCCTCCTGGAAATTTTTTTATATGACATTAACCCTTCACAACATGCTCAATGGTTTGTTGGGTGGTTTATAACTCCATTTAGAAGAGATTTATCTCATAAAACTTTCACAGACCCACGTGACGCATTAGAAGCTTCTCTACGCACTAAGGCTATTGGAAGTGTTTATACTGGTGTTATCCCGTTATTGAAGGTTCAAATTGATGCTATGGCTAAGCAACTGGAGAATTTTGTGAACTCATCCCATGAGACTTGTAGTGGTATATGTTGTATAGATTATGAAGTGGAGGGGCATGTCAAGGATAGTTTCCCCCAGAGGAAATTACATGCCATAACAGTAGATTGTGAAATTTTTCATGGGGACCATGATGCAAGTAGATGTCCCTTGTTACAACGCATGATTCGGAAGAATTTGTATTACTACTATAAGATCTACACCTCTATGACCCATGATACTAAGGATTGTAGGCTTATTGACCATATCTAAGAGGCCATTGATCATGGGGTATGCTAGACCAACATTTCCAGTAGTTCTAAAGGTGATGATCGCCATTATGACGAGCACGCAGATGGAAACATTTGTAGAACAGGATTTTGCAGAGGATTTTGTGGTCATGGTAACCGTAAAGGATGAAGAAATGAGTTCCCATGTGGAACCTATTTTAATTTTGGGTCTACAGAGCATTAGGGAATGAGAGTGCCTAGACTTGTTGCAATGTTGATGGTGCGGAAAGAAACACAAGTATGAGGAATTCCTTGAGTTGTTTGAGCACATGAATTGGCAGCACTGGAAAGAAAATGGTGATGCAATGGTAAGCATTAAAAATATGGACACACAATGGATGTCACGGGTAACACGTGATGCAAGATTAGAACCTTTTTTGGTAATAAAAATAGTAGAGACCATGCACACAAAGGAAATACCAAGGAAGAAGAACCTGGTTTCAAGGGAAGAAGTGGTACATGGGAAGTACCCAAACCCTACGCATCAAAAGGAGGTATATCAAAATACCATGGATGTCATTCTAAGTTTACAGGGAGAAATCCATTGTCTAAAGAAGTAGTCCAGGAGGGAGGAACAAAGAAGGAAAGTCAAGGTGCTAAGAGATGACCTGGATGAGGTCAAGGAAGTATGTAAAATGCTAAGGCAAAAGAGTATTATTCCCTTTTGAGGAGCATGGTTAAAAGAGAAGGTACCACATGCTAGAGAAGAGTGTGAGAGGAAGGTATTTCATAAAAACCTTCCCCCTCAAAACCTTGACTATGAAAGGGAGATCACATTAAATTCATTTGTGGATGTATGGCTCCTTAGTAATATCCTCATTGAAACAGGTGCGCAGGTCAATGTTCGCACACTGGATGAATGGCATCATATGGAAAGGCCTACATTACAAATGTCTTCAAATGTGTTGTATATGGAAAACAAAAAAAAGGTAATGCCCACCAGTGTCTTAATGGATGCAGCTATCACCATTCAAGGAGCTAAGTTTACTGGGGACTTTGAAATCTTGGCACTCGCCGAGGTAGACAATTTCCCAACACTACTTGGGTGCCCATGGTGTTATAAGAACAATGCAGATCTTCAATTCAAAAAGGGGTATATTAGCTTTGAAAATGAGGAGGAATGGATCATCATACCCCTGGATGATGGGAAGTCAACACCCTATATTGAACCTTTAGGAGAAGAGATCCTGGATAGAATATATGTGTGCTCAATCAGGGATCTAGAGATAATCCATCCTACAGATGGAATTATCCAATTTGAGGGTGCTCAGTCAGTAAGTGACACCAGTAGTCTAACATGAGATAATTGGGTGCATGGAACCTATGATTTAATCATATGACAATTAAGATGATTGGTTAAAAAGGTGAGAAAGGTGCACATAGTCCGGTGCCTAGGAGGAAAGGAGCTACCTAAGTACTTAGGAGGAGCCTCCCTTGAGGTCTTTCTACAGAAGATGGAAGCTCAGTGGAAGGATGAAAATGAAAGAAAGGGGATATTAAGTTACGTCCTACTAGAAACTAATGCACGTTAGTGGCCAACAGATCAAGATAATCTCTTAGAATCGCCCAAAGTAAGAATTTCCTTTTGTGTTTGTTTCACTAAAAGAAACGTGCCCGCCACCATCAAGGACTACCATGGTAAGGAGCCCACCTATTTCCACATCCAAGCCTATGAGAGAGCCTAGAGGGAAGGCGTGGAAGATTTTCCACTGTCAATATGGGTACACAAACTGTATTCTACACTACATGGTTATGTGTGCGCATGGTACATCCACTTTGAGACACACCGCCAAATAGGGAATTGGCAAGAAATAACAGCTAATCTTATCCAAGAATTTGAGTATAGAAGCACCAAACCATCAGTGGATAAGGAATTATCAGAGATTAAGCACCTTATGATGGGGGATAGTTAAAAGGCAGAGGATAGGCTTGTATAATTACTAGGAGAGTCATGCTTGGGTAGATAATTTAGTGAAGGTGTGTTTGGTGGGATGCAGTTTGAGTGCGTGTGTGTAGAGAAAGAAAAAGGAAAGATGGTATATGTCATAGATGGTGAACAGATGGAAAAATTGGAGGTTAACCGTTCTCTCTGCTCGTGTGAAGTGATGGATAGTGTTGATGAAAGATTCTACACCTATCATGAGCCTTTAAAGATAAAAAAGGTTAATATTGGGTCATAGGCAAAACCCAAGGAAGCTATCATTGGAGATTATTGGTCGAAGAAGGAAGTCTCTAAGATCATTGATATTTTACGTAAATTTGAGGATTTATTCCTGTGTGGGTATCATAAACTCAAAGTTGTTTACCATTCCTTAGGGAAAATGAAAATTAAGTTGAAGGAAGGTGTACGTTCGGTCTGAAAGAGACCATATCAAAAGAATCCTAATCTACATGTGAAGGTCAAGGAGGAAATAGACAAGATGATAGTGTCCGGAATCATAGAGGATATGGAGGAGTTAGAGTGGATAATTCTAATGGTGATTAGTATCAAAAGGAGGGAAGGATAAGGATATTTGTTTATTATAGGGATCTGAATGTAGTGTGTGTCATTGATCCCTTCCCAACCCCATTCACTGAAGAAATATTGGAAGGAGTAGTAGGGCGTTAAGTCTACTCTTTCATGAATGGGTTCTTAGGCTATCACCTAGTGAGGATTGCAAAGGAAGACTAGAGAAAGATAACCTTTGCCACCGAGTGGTGAAGTTTTTCCTATACAGACATGCCATTTGTGTTGAAGAACACACCTACTGTATTCTCACGCATTGTAGTGTAGGTCTTCCAGGACTTCATCCACAAGTTTCTCTAAGTCTACCTTGATGATTGGACCGTGTATGGATTGGTTAAGGACCATTGTGACAATCTAAGATTGATGTTTGAAAGGTGTTGGCATTTGAAGATATCCCTCAACATCAAGAAGTGTATATTTTCTACCCCATTTGGGACCCTATTAGGACACATCATATGCAAAGAAGGCTTGTTGGTGGATCCTTCCAAAATTATAGTTATTATGCAATTAAGGGAGCCAACTAGTTGAAGTGTAATGCATGGGTTTCTTGGACATTCGGGATACTATCATAAGTTCATCAAGGGGTATGCCAAGATCACTGTGCCTTTAGAAGAATTTCTTAAACATAAAATTTCCTTCTATTGGGGAAAGGGACAATAGAATCTATTTGACACATTGAAGGATAGGCTTGTCACCACACCTATACTATGTTTCCCCTCTTTGGACAAGCCCTTCCATGTTCATGTAGATGCCTCTGGAATGGCCAGTGGGGTAGTGATTGCACAACCTGGTGAGGGAATTGTTGATCACCCCCTATGCTTTTGAAGGATTAATTTGACACCAGTAGAGAAGAATTATACTACGACCAAATGCAAGGCATTGTCTATGATCTATGCACTTCATAATTTCATGTAGTATCTACTGGTAATTCTCTTTATCTTCTACATTGACCACGTGGCATTAAAATATTTAGTGAAAAATCCCATCCTACAAGGGTGCATATGTCCATGGGTGTTATTATTCCAAGAGTTAGAGTTCACCATAGTTTTCAAACTAGGAAAGAGTAATTCCATACCTAAACATTTGTCTAGGATTGATTCAAGGGAGGATGCGCAGAGCATTAAAGATACCATGCTAGGTGTACAACTATTTAGGTTATGATGAGCACTTTCAAACTTGGAGGATATTAATGTGTTCCTTAAAATAGGTATGGCACTAGAAGGGATGAAGACATTAGAGAAAAAGAAACTAGCCATACACGTTGTTCCCTACATGTTGATCAGTGGGGACTTATACAAACTAGGGCATGATGAAGTTTTACGTAGGTGTGTACTAGAGCGTAATCACCTCGCCATCATAGAGGAAGTACATGGAGGAAGTGTGGGTGGACATTATGTAGGTGACATCACCACACGTAAAATATTAATGGCAAGATTGTGGTGGGAATCTCTATATAAGGATTGCAAGGAGTATTGTAAAGAGTGTGACCATTGTCAGCGTGTTAGCAAGCCAGGATGGAGAGATGAAATTCATTTGTGCCCTATCCCTAGTGCTGAACCTTTTGAGAAATGGGAAATAGACTTTGTAGGCCCTATTGTACCAATAATGTGTAGGACTAGATCATGCTATGTAACCACTTGCACAAAGTACTTGACAAGGTGGATAGAGGCAAACCTAACTAAAGACTATACAACAACTACAACAAAAATATTTTTGTGTGAGAATATTATCACGAGGTATGGTTTCCCTTTAATTTTAACCAGTGGTAAGGGTACACATTTTTTGAATGAGACCATGAGGATCCTATTAGAAAATTTCATGGTGGCTCATCAAAAAACTACACCTTATCACCCATAAGCAAATAGGAATGCGGAAGTATTTAACAAGATATTGAGTCATACCCTGAAAAATATTTGTGATGTTGGAAGACAAGATTGGGATTACAAGGTATCAGTTATATTATGGAGTTATAGGACAACTTATAAAAGAATGAACAAAGCCACACCATTTCAATTGGTGTTTGGTGCGGAAGTTGTTTTGCCAGTTGAGTTCATGTTACCTTCTCTAAAAATAGCACACATAGGAGGGTTGGCTAATGAGAATGTTCTGGAAGAAAGGATTGATAAATTAATGAAGCTGGATGAAATAAAATCACTCACTAGGTAGAGGCAAACATTAGAAAAAGTAAATAAAAAATCATGACATGATTGCCACATTAGGAACAAGAAATTTGAGGTTGGCTAGATGGTCTTATTGTATGATTCTAAGTTTATGCACCATCCTGGGAAGTTGTAAGTGCATTGGTTGGGTCCCTACACCATCTTGTACATCCTTGATCCAGATGTGTGTCAGTTACAAGTGCTGGATGGTATGATATTTCCAGGACACTTCAATGGGAGTAGGCTGAAGCCCTACTATAAATAAGTCTTCTTGGTGTTTTTAAATAAGGTAGTATAGCTAGTTAGTTTAGAATTTTCTTTAATGAATTTTCCTTTCTTGTGTTTCCCTTTCTCATTACTTCTTTATGTTGCACCTTGGGCACCGGTGATCTCATTAAGTTTTGAAGTTATAACTACACAAAGGATCATGCATCATTTTAGTATGGGGTGGAGTGGAAGAAATTGAAGTGTGAAGTTCCAGGAAGGATTGCATTGGAAAGCCTAATTGAATGGCTCCGTGAAGAAAGTATATGCAAGGAAAGGTGAAAATGGATGATTGGTGTCAGGCTAAGGCTACATTGGGGATCCACGTATAAAATAAGAAGAAGAACATAAGCAACATGAGGAAGGCAAGAGAAAAAATAATGACAGAAGAAGTGCCTTTGGTGCTGGTTATGTGCATGTAAGAGTCTCCTGTCAAGATGGATTGGTTGCATGCTAGAAGGTTAAAGAATTATCTATGCAAGGTTAGGCACATGAGTTAAAGCACTAAAGATGGGTTTGTTTGAAAAAGCCACATTAAGTGTTAAATTACATTGGTAGGTAAGGTAGCATTCAATTTTACAAAGTAGGAAAAAGCTATAAATAGAGGGTCAAGGCCTTTCATTATTTACTTTGTGTATAAAAAGAAAGAAGCACTTCTACATATTTGTGAACTATGGCTTCTAGAACTAATCTGTGTGAAGAAACATTTGAAGAGTCTGAGCATGAACAACTAGTTTGGATATATGAACTAGAAGGAAGGGATATCATGGGTGTAGGAGAATTTATGAGAAGGTGCCATCTTGTGAAAGTATTATCCTAGTTAGGGTTTAAAAAACCAAGGCATGGGTTTAAGGGGTTTTCTTCACAAGTTTGAGATCTAAGGTTGGAAGGAGTGGAAGAGTAGAGTAACAAAAAGAGATTGAATTTATAATAGGACCTAGAAAATGGCACCTAAGAAACCAAATGTGTCACCTAAGAAGCCAAAGGGCAAGGGCAATGGCAAGGGAAGAGAGCCAACAACAACCACCAAAAACATGATTGAAGAGTGGTATGTAGAAATACAATACCCAGATGGAATTTTGTTAGGGAAGGAGTGGGACTCCCATTTGAGAAATATGGCAGTGAGAAATTATAACCATCTCACAATCATAAAAAAGAAGGAAATGGCATTGAAGTTTGTGTGCCCAATGAATAAAAGGACACTAGAGGATTTTCCCCTCTATAACGATGAGGTAAAAGTGAATTTGGAGAAGTCAGGGTTATTGTAACACTATGAGTTGCCTTACTTTAGAAAGCCTAAGTGCCTCTATCAATGGCTGATGTTGTGTGTGCATGAGGATCAATTTTACTTCGTAGGGTGTAATATGTGCATAACCCCTCAACTGATTTCAAAGTTTAAAAGCCTCATTTGCGAGGGAGATAACATAGATGATGACATGAGTGACAAGGAAGCCATCAAAGCAAAGTTTATTTTCAGATATAGGAGTGCCTGACACAATAGATAAGTTTGTTTGGGAGTATCCGGCTTAATATCCCTCGCCCACAAAAATATTTTCAAAGTATACATGTGAAACAATGATAGCCTCCCACAAGGCACACCTGGACAAATGGTATAAGCACCTAAGGGATGCATTTGGGGCAAAATGGAGAATCCCAGAGCAACTACCGGCTCTTACAATGGGAGAGGCTAAGTTTTCTATGGACCAGCACTTTTGCATAGGAAGGTTCATGATGGTGGATGAAACCATTATCCCATGGTGTAAAATCTTGTTCTCCTTCACCTCCCAGTACTTTCAAGTGGGAGTTAACATGTTAAAAGAAGCAAAGAGACTAAGGTTTGACCTTAGTGAAGTTGACCAGGACCACAGGGAGTTGTGTAGGATGTTGGTCTACCCCAATAAGTAGGCATACATGGAAAATTATATAATGCAAGAAGTAAGAATGATGAAACCCCTGACCCTAACAATTGCAAGAAATTCTATAGTGCGTATATTTCTCCACATTAGGCCAAAATTCGAGGAAATTACATACCTAGAGATTGATGTCTCCATAACTAAAGATCACACAGGTAGAAGAAAGCCCACACCCAAGAAAAGGGAGAGAGAAGAAGAAAAAGCACCAAGTGTGCAGACTACCCAACTAGTAAGCGTGCTGATAGTAAGTGCCAAACCTAGTACCTATACAAACAAGAATAAATCCTCAGTAAATGAGAAAACCCCAAAAGACGAGGTGCCAGAGAAACCCCTTTGTAGGGAGAAGTCACCAGAGGAACCAAAGAAGGTTGGATCCCCTACGGAAGAGTCACCTCTCAGAAATAAGTAGAGGATAGAAGAGGAAGTTGACTCAGAAGAGACAAAGCTTGGAGAGATACATAGGTGAAAAGGATGATGATGATGATGAAGATGAAAATGAATAAGATTATCCTAAAAGAGATCAAGAGCCACCTGTCTTCAGCATGCACAATTAAGAAGAAGAGGGCGGAGAAGAAGAAGGGTTCCTTTTCATGTGACACAAGGGTATCTAGGAGGGGGAAGGAACCCAGGACATGGGAAGAAGTGAGGAGGTTGGTGCATAGAAGAAGAAAGCTCCAAGCCTTACGCAAGAGCAAGTAAACAAGGTGGCAGAAAGAGAAGCAATGAAAATAATCAAGGCCTTGGTAGGAAAAGAATTAGAGCACAGTGAAAACATAGTGATGGAAGAGGGTAAGGAGGAAAGCATTAAGAAAGAAAAATTCAATATGGGAGGAGGTCCTAGTCTAACGGTGAGTTTCCCAAAAGGCGCATGCTTAGGAAGGAATATCCTTGATACATAATGAGGACATGTCATGGGCTATGTTGATGACCAAAGGAAGGTGTTACATGTGCACTTCTAGATCACTGTACCCATGGAAGAACTTCTAGCTATGGAGTTATTTGATGAATATGGTGCATACCCTAGGACAAGGAAGATGCTCTCTTGGGAATTTGATTCCCATATTGATGAGCCAGAGTTCAAAATATACCAAGGGGAAATCATACCTGTACTAAATTCTACAGGAACCAACCCCTTGGTAAATTCCTAGCAACTCTTAGATGAGTAGTTATGTAATGCATTGGACAAGGTCACAGTCGATATTGAGGCTAGGATCTTCAGAAGAAATTACAGAGTAAGATTTCTAGAGGAAAATCTAGAAAAGAAGGAAGAGGAGCTGACTGAGAGAACTAAGGGATTGCAACAAGAAGAGTTGATCAGTGTGCAGCTGAAGAATGAATTAAGGGATGATAAGGTGAAGGTGCATGAAATATACAAAAATATGGAGACTATCACAAGTGCCATTATGTTGAAGCATCTAGACCTAATGCCGCCCACACAGAAGTATGGATCCACTCTTGAATGCTTAGAAGATATGACGCACATCCTCACCATGGAAAGATAACCATTAGCCCTAGAGTCTATAGAAGAAGTGGCAACACGCTTGGAGAAGGAGGACAAATTGAAATTGGTAGCAATCATTGCTAAGTATAGCAAGGTACTTCCAGATGTCAATATTGCTACCCAATCTACTGAGGCCATGTACGATAATTACGCAGATAGGGATAGAGTGGCGAGCATCTTGGTCACCACTCATGAATCATAGATGAAGGAGTCTCAAGAGAAGAATAAGTGAAATAGGGAGAAAATGGATAGAATCCTTGCCGATGTCAAAAATAAATCCAAGGCCATTAAAACCTTAAGCGGTTCAGTCAAAAATCAGTTGAAAGAATTGTACCCACATATTACTAGAAGGATGGATGCACTTGAAAACATTAGAAAGGAGTTGGAGAAAATATTTGACACTATAAACACTCAAGGATATGGAATAAGTTTTAAGGAGGTAAGTGCCCTAGTCAGTGACCTCTATCAGAGAGCACAGAATGAAGTCAATTCCTGGAACAAGTTGGAGGCCAACTTGTAAAAATATTTTCCTAGCTTGTTGAAATAATGGCATCAATTCCCCATTCTTTCTTCTTTCCCAAATTCTTCACCCCCTTATTATGTTTCCAAGACATAAGTCTACTAAAATTCTTTATTCATTGGAGTAGTATTCCCATGGATGAAGAACATGCATAGTGTGGGGTGATGTTAGGACCCCACAATATTGGCCAAGTATAAAAAGGTGCGTATGTGCATAAGGCCTAGTTGAAGAAGGGAACACAAGGAGAAGGTGTGCAAGACATGGTTTAAGGAAGGATTTAGGAAAACACATGGCACGCACATGGATAAAGCTAAGGTTTCTAGACTTAGCCATATTGGGAATTTAGGGCAGGACACGAGAAAAGTGTGACCTGACTGTGCATGCAGAATGAATAAGGTGCCAACCTGGAAATGTGATTCTTGTGAATGGAATATGCCCTACAATAGAATTTTTTAGAAGACATCATGGAAAAAATTGGATATCTCAGGCCTGGGGAAGCATGCTCCCATGGAGGACCACTTTCAGATGCTTGGCATTGGGTTTGAGGCCACAGAAGGATGAGTTGGCACTTTGGGATGCCTATATATGTAAGCACCCACAGGAGAAAAAGGAAGATAGTACAGATAGATCTGATATATGGGAGGAGAGAATAGAGAGTGGAGCTCTGGAAAAATACTGTGCGAACTCTATGGGATTGGGTAGAGACTATCTAAAGGAGTAATGTATTAAGGGGCTGGGATATAAATTTTTGTTTGTATAGATGAAGGACATGATCCCTGCTTTGATGCATGAATTTGATCTGATCAAGTTGTGGTAGTTTAACAGATCCAGTGAATGTAATGAGGTTACAAAAATGAATGAGAAGGAGTTTAATTGATTTGGTTCATATCTATATTTGTTCATTTCTATTCATGGATGTTATGGAATAGATATAAATCCTTATATATTTTCCTTTCTATTCTAGTTCTATCTGTTATCTATAAGTACCCTCTATTTGGAATGAATAAATTTGTCTAGAGGCCATTTTAAGGCCTATATTTATTTTATGTCTCATTTCCACCTTTATTTATTAAGTTGATGACATAGATGATAGTTTCCCACTCAACTCACATAAAAGAGAAAATCGATGTGTGTGTGTGCCTCAGGTGAGTGCCCAGCTCCCACTAGGTGATAGGCTAACACGTATGGGATTTGTTTCCTTTGTGATGGGTGTAAAAATGACTACACAGTCCTGCATGTAACCTCATGCTCCTATCACGTTCCATTATTGTTATGTTTATCCTTTTTAACACCTCATTCTATTGCGGATTTCCTGGAACTGTCTTTTACCTACATATTCCATTCTTGGATTAGTAATCATCAAATTAATTGTTGTAATACTCCCCTCCATTATTTGACCCAAGACATTTTAGCTTAAGACATTTTTCATTCTCTACCAAGGATTTTCATTTAACAAAAGTCTCAAATACATCATATTTGTCCTTAATACAATAAACCCAAACTTTCCTTGTTGCATCATCAATAAAAGTAACATAATAACTTGAAATCCTAAGAGATGATACCTGAGCCAGCCCCCACACATTAGAATGTACCAGGTCTATCTTACCCTCTTTCTTTGTTGGTCAAAATTTGAGAAACCTTACTCACTTCTATTTCCCATATATGTAGTTTTCACAGAACTCTAAACCTATTTCTATATATCTAGGAGAATCCTTCTTTACGATATCTATGCCCTTATAGCTCATATGACAAAGCTTATAGTGCCACAATGTTGTATCTACTTCTAAAGCTACAAGATTGCAAACATTAGTGTTGTAAGTAGTTAAATACAAGGTTCCAACCTTCTTACCTCTTACCACCACAAGAGAACCCTTGTTAACCTTCCAAGATTCCATTTAAAATATCATAGTACAACCATCACTTCCCAACTACCCTGTCGATATCAAATTTCATCTTAATGTAGGCACATGTTTGACTTCCTTCAATAGCCAAGTATTCCCAATCTAAATCTTAACCTGAATAAAACCTTTTCCAACTATGTTGCAAGACTCATCATCACCAAGAAAAAATGTGCAAAATCTCCTTGAACATAATCAAATAAAAAATACTTATGTGGAGTAGCATGGAAAGAAGCCCCCAAATCTAAAACCTGAGATTCAATAATATTGTGCAAAGAAAGAATCAAAGCATCCTGACATACATTACCCATTGCCACATTTACCTCCTTGTTTTCTTCCTTTTGTTTCTTCTTTTCTAAAATCTCCTAACAGTCCTTCTTTACATGCCCATACTTTCCATAGTGTCAGCATACTATCTTGCTTTTGGATTTTTACCTTTCTTGATCCTTCAATTTTTCACGGATTCCTCTATTCTTCTGTCTCCCTGTAGTTTCCACTATCAAAGCATTCCCTAAAGTAGAAGATTTCCCAGAGTTTTTTTCCTTCGCATTCCATCACTTAGAATCACCCCTAAAACATCCTCAAACTTCAACTTTGAGTTAGCTGGAACCAATTTTCTTACCTCCATTACCTGGGTATTCCAACTCTCAGGTAAAGAGCATAGAATTAATTAATCCCTAACTTCCTCACCAAATTCTGTTGTAACCAAAGCAAGAATATTTACAACCCTATTAAAATAATTTAAATGATTTTCTACTAAACCATTCTTAGATATCTTCATATTAAACATTTTTTTCATTAAAAATTAAACTTCCCTAATGCATCCATTAATTCTTTTATAGTCTGTTCCTTTGAAACATTAAATAATACCGAAGATGCAAGACACAGTCAGATTGTCCCAAGTGCCTTCCTAGCCACCAAATCCCCTTCCACATCCATCATGCTCAAGGTTGTTTTCACCTTCTTAGACAACGGAATATAAAGATCCTTCTGATAAAGGTAATCTTTCATCTACATCTTCCAAAGACTAAAATTTTTCCCGTTGAATATATCAACCTTTGATCTTCCATCATCTTCCATAGCTCCCACTCAAGATAAAACTTTCCCTACGATTCAACACTTTAGCAAACCAAACTAGGATTTGATACCAATTGTTAGGAGATAAGGGATAAAATATGTAAAGAAATCCCTCACAAAATCGCAATAATAGAAAATAATATGCAGAAAATATTACAAATCTCAAATAAAAGTGCAGAATAAAAATAACACAACACAAAGAGATAATATTTAACGTGATTCACCCAATTTGGGCTACGTCCACCAAGAATCACTTGCTCATATTTTATTGCAAGCCATCACTCTCTAAATACAATACCCAGATCTATTTGGAGCTATGCTCAACACACTCTACAAAATTCACACTTGAATTCATACACATCTTTAATGTTACATTATACATACCATATGCACAAAAATACATAAGTAAACAACTTATTGAGTAGCTTTACAAAACCATGGGCCAAACCGTCCCATAAACCTATGGATCAAGAATCCCCCCATATGAAAAAATAACGTTTCCCGGTATATCGGGCATGAACTCAGCAAGACAACTATGGAAAGTGTATAGTAATCTTAGTGTATATTCTTCAACACTTTCACATATGAAAATAGACTTCACAACCTAACACTTTATGAGATGGCTACAACATGTAAAATTTTCTCCATTGAAAGGAGTGGATAATGGTTTTTGAGTGATGCTTTATTTAGATCCTGAAAAATCCACACACATCCTGGTCTCTCCATTTCTATTCCTTAATGGCACAAAATTTGCAGCCCAACTTGAATGTTTGATAGGAAAGATGATGTTAGTCTCTATTAGCTTATTCAACTCTTTTCTCATGAGATGTTCAATGTGAGGGTTCACTGGCCTTTGCTTTTGTCTAATTGGCTTGGATTCTTGATCTAACTCAATAGTATGTTGTACCAGTGTTAGATTGAAATCTCTCAAATCTTTATAATTCTAGGAAAAGACATCTTCAAATTCTTGACAGATTGGGGTAAAATCAGATTTCTCTTGCTGAGTACTCACTTTTCCAATTTGGAACACCTTTCCTTCTCATACTAAAATCAGATATGAGTCTCCACCTTTTACCTAAATGTTTGTTTTGTCCTTCCAGAACTGGTCATTTAGATTGTAGATGGATTCAAGATTCACTAGGCCTTTTGGTAACTTGTTTTTCTTCATTTGGACCATTTGATCACCATACTGCTGCTCTAATTTCTCCACAACCTCATTTTTTATTCCTTGGTATGGAATCAATGTTGAATTATTCAAACTCTTTGATGAGGTCCCATACCCTGCTCTTGTAGCTCTTTAGCAGATCATTTTTGGAAGCATTCATCCCTCTAACTTGGTTTACAATCAACTCACTATCCCCAGATACTTGTAAGTTCTTGATATATATATCTTTCTTGCCCAATGCAATTCGTGGATCAATGCTTCATATTGATTTGTATTGTTTAAACAAGCAAACTAAAAATGGAAAGTTGAGTAGTATTTTATACCTTGCAGTGACACAAGAATTGTACCTCCTACAACACCTTGTCTACTCCTCAAGCCATCAAAGAATAGCCGACATACCTCATTAACATCCTTTTCATCTGATTTAGTGATGCTAGGGAGGATTGTATTAAATTCATGTAAACAATAAATTCCCAGCTCATATTTCTCCATCTCTTTATATAGATCAAAGCTATGCCTCTTGTTTTCCCATTCATCAAAAGTCAAATCTAGAATTCATCCAACCTTGGTATTCATTTCTAGATTTCTTGGGCAGTCTTCTTGATGAAAGGCTAAGCAATTTGCATTGATTGGGCTTGGTACATATGGCTAAATATGAAATTTTACAATAGGATAAGATATAATTGTAGCCCTAGTTCTATACCTTGTTTTGAAAATAATATGTGACCAATCAGTAGACAAGTAGCCTATAATTTTAGCTGTGAATTTTCATGACAAACACAACACAAAGAGTGGTGGCAAGTCAATCACCGATACATCTTATAAAACTATAACATTGGGGCATGCATGCAGTATAAGGCTCAATACTTTTATTACTCTAACATTTGTCACTATTGTCTCGTCTAATTGCACTACACCTTTAGAAATGATTTCATGCTTAGTGCCCAGTTGATCAACTATTTGTTTAGGCATCACCAAACTGCTTACACTTGAATCAATCATGCACTTGTGCACAAGATTGTTTCCAATGATCAGAGATATATAAAATGGAAGATGCTTCATTTTTTTTCCCATGTTGACCTCCTATATTTCCTCTTTTGGAGTCGCATTAGTGAGCATCTTCTCATGATTCTTTGACAACTCATTTGAGATGGGAAAGTTGGCTATGGATGCTTGCAAAAGGTCCCTTTGTCCCAAAATTTTCAAATATTCCCACATATATATTCTTACATTGGTCTTCTTCATGTGGTATATGATATTGAATGAAGGTGGGTTATCCTTTTGTTGTCATTTTCTTCACACTATCTTCTCTTACACATGGGATGCTACAACATGCATATGAGCTGGTGTAGAAGGTGGTTTGGGTTGGTTCTGCATACTTGGAGATACACTTGGATTTATGGCTCCTTCTAGGGCGATAACAAGTTAAGAATCACTTGGGTTATAGTACTTCCTTATTTTATATTCCTCTTCTTAGACCTTGTGTTGGTTACTACTCCCTAAGAAGGAGAATGATTTATACCACAAAAATCCTTGACTTGCCAACTCACAAGTGTGGTCTCACTTGAAGTTACCTCTTGATTATTTGTTTACTACTGATTTTCTTCTTGCCTTGTCTCTTGAGGCACACAAATAGTTTATACCATCAAGGCCTAGTATAACATACCATTAAAACATGTTACCTAGTTATGGGGCTGACCATAAGGAAAAATCCATTCATATTCTTGTGCAATGTTATTTTAGACTAGAACCAAGGCCTAGGATGTTGAAGATATATTAGTATTGAATGGATGGAATGACCTATTAGCTTTGGTTTTTCCTTTATATTTGTTTGTAGCTTGGGAAATAGGTATATGAAGTTGATATGGAGGCATATTTTGTTGGGCATGAGGTTGATAAGGTCTAAAGTTTTAGGCATGCTCCCTCTTGAGAGTTACCAATTCATCCCCTAGGTTCTGTAATTGTTTCACGACATCTTATAGTTCAATTGAGGCACTAGAAGAAGAGGTAGAAGATTCATTAGAACTCTAATGTCTAGGGGAAGGAATAAGGGTTAATGTATGAGATTGATTAGAACTAGGATTCCCCATTTCTGGATGAATCGACATAGGTGGCCTAGGTGCTAGTTTATCAGCTTGGATTAGGAAATTCTCAACTCTTATGGCTATGATGTAAGCTTTAGGTAAGGTTATCCCTCCCATATATTGAATCAATACAGATATGTCAGAATTAAAATCTTTAAGAAAATAAAGGAATGCACCTTCAATAGTAGGTCTCACGATGAATGGAATCTAGTCCCACATTCTTTGGAATATGAAATTGAAGTTGACCATTTTCTCATTTGGTGCTCTCTTAATTGTAGTCAGTTGCTCCAATAGAGATAGATTGTCTTCCTTTTCTCCAAAATGGCTACATAGAGTTGTACATAATTGATCCAAATTTTGGATTGACCTTGCTCCTAAGCTTTTGAACCAGTGTAAGGATCTTCCTTTGAAACAAGAAACTAGAAGCTTTAATGCCAAATCAATTTAAATAATCTCATGTATGGCACATAAATTTCTAATGTCCTGAATGTGAGAAATTGGTGTTGTGTGATTCTATCCATTGAATAATATAATGTTCTTCAATGTTGCCACAGGAACTAGATTCTACACATTAAGGGCAACTGAACTATTTTTCAGTAAAATTTACAAAATTATTTTGTGGTCCTTGTGGTGGTTGTTGATGTGCCATCCTGATTGGCCTGAGAACCCTAATTGATTAAAGGAAGGACCTGTGTAGAAGAGGGTTTGATAAGGTTCTTTTTGCTGGAGATGGAGACCTTAGTACTCTTCTTCCTTTTCTTGGGGATAACTGCAAATACTCAAAGACACATTCTTCTCTTGATCTAGAACAAGTTTGGATCTTTTTCATGTACTTGGGCCACTAGTATTGTTGGAACCTGTTGATTTTTTTATTGGAGTCATCGAATGTGTTTATGAAAAGCCTCCAAAGACTAAAAATTCACCAAGAAACACACCCCATCTTGATAAATATGGAAGTATTGATTTTTATCCCACCAGGTGTGCCAAAACTATTATGTCAAAAAAGTAACATGTAACATTCCCATTTTAAGACTTTAGAAAGAAGGGAATTTCTTTATATATATAATGTTCTTTGTTCTAAATAATCATAATTTAGAACACACATTCCATTCCATCCAATCGCATAACATATAACCATATGTAGCTGTAAATGACTTGGTGAACTACTAATCTCTCATTTCATGACTCATTTTCCAACCGATTTCTCATGTTAACTCAATGTATTGTATACTAGGTATACTTGGTTCTCTTACCCTCATATGGGTATGTAGTGTTTTGTTTAAAATGCCTATCTGAATATTTGTTACCAATACTTATCTAATATCTCACTTCTTAAACTAGGTGACATAGGACAACACAACCAACAGCTTGTGATACTTTGGCCAAATATTTTCACATACTATTCATGTTTACTATTCCTAGATGGCATACTCGTCAAATGGAATACGTCCTTCACCTAACTCATATGTTATCTAGAATGGTCTTCACTGACTCCTGTCAGTCCACTTGTTCAAGGATTAACCCTAACCCAGGTTAGCAACATAGTTTGGTATAGGTAACCACTCATGGTGACTAAGGGTACACACACATACTCAATCGACCTAAATTGATTACATGTGTCTAGTTATCCTAAGTCATCATGAGTAACCCCCTGTACTAAATCATGTTCCTGACCAAACATATAGTATAGCTAAGATCAAGTCACAGTTTATGTTGATCTAGATGATCCAATTCTAAAGGGTGTTGCAACATGTCAACTGCAACATTGTATCCTCATGAAGACATAAGTCTTCACAAAGGTACAATTTTTCATTTGGTGTGTGACAACATCTGATGGAATTACCGATCTCGATGTACATACCCAAGCAAGAAGTTAATTACTCAATTGTTTTTATTAATTAATATTTAATTATAACAACCGTATTGAACCTTAATTACTTTAGCCCTTACGGTTGATATCCGTAGTTAAGTTGTTAATTTTTTGTAAAAACATCATGATTACATTTTAATCATAAAATTTTTACTTTAGGGTTTATTTAAATAAAATAGAAACATCAAACAATAATAATATTCACTTATTGTACCCAACCATTCTTAGCCTGTTTAAGTTCCAAAACAGGTTCCATTATAATAAACTTCATTGAGATGAAGTCTAATTAGTAAATGTACATATTTACCTTTCATTTTCTTTACACCTATAAAGGTATTGGTCAAGAGGAATTTCACCTTCCTCTTTCTTGTTATGAATTAGGGCTCATTGTACCCTTTTACATTATACAAGACATCATAATTAATTTGCACTTTCGTTAACATATTTTAATAAACCATAGTGACTTATTTAAAATAACATCTATGTATGCCAGCTTAATAAGCTGCATTTCAATAAATGGATAGTGTATCTGATTCCCTTCCATCTAACTTACTTAAGTCAAACTGAAAAGGATTCCAAACAGATAAGAATATGAGAAAATAAAGATAAGATTACTAATTCCTTTCACAGAATGCACAAGGAGAATGACACATCAAGTACAAGTAACTCTAAATATTTTTCCATTTATCTAAGTGAAATACACATTTTACAAGTCCATTAATTTCAGACATCTTTCATTTCAAACAACATTAATAAGCCCATTTAAGAAATACAACTTTTCCTCTTACAAATACATTTAAATAATGAATCATAATTCCTCATAAAATATCCAGTCTTTAGGTAAAAAAAGTAACATAATAAAATATATTGTCTTCCTTTATCACTTATGAATTCCATCTATAAAAATTTATAACATGTGTCAGTTCATCTAACTGACCATGATAAGCATTAAGCATTAAAATGATGTGTTTTCAACTAATTGTTTCATAAAAAGAAGTCCGCTTTTATGAAACAGTAAAGAAATACAGATAGACACATTTTAAATAAATAACAATCATAAAAGAAATAACAAATTGATCAACCACATTAACATTTAATAAATATCATAATATAATCATCACTCTTTAGCCATTGATTTCATAAGTAATTATATCAGATAAGTAATATTTCATCCTAATTACTAATCTTATTCTTACTATAGATATTTAGAGTTTATTTCTTGCTTCATTCAACCTAATTCCTAAGAAATCCACTTACTCTATTATTTCCCAAAAATAGAGTTATTCTAAGAAGCAAAGATCCATCATACTCAACATTAACATGTTCCATCATAAAACACCTACAACCAAGCTAATTCAAACTTCAAGAAATATTTTAGGATGAGCCATCAACATCTTAAAGTAATAGATTCCTATTTAAGGTACTACACCCTAATCCAAATCCCAAGATAAATCCTAAGTTTCAGGTTAAGCCTCAACGGGTTAGAAATAGGGTATGTATTATTCATTTATTTGCACCAGACATTGGATACACATTACCAAAAAAATATTCCAATCAACACAAGTCAAGGAGAAGAAGTAAAGGATTATCTCCCAACTACTCACTCTACAATACCATAAAATAATACAAATGAATCAATCATATCTTTAAACAAGAGTAATACAGCTGAGGAAAAAGATGAACATAGAGAGATAAACAACTCAGAACTTCCCTCAGAGTTCGAAGATAACAGCACTACATTCCATAACTCAGAGAAGAAAGAGAGAGAGAGAGAAGCATATAATTACCTTCATATTTTGAAGAAAAAAAAATGAATTGCTTATCTCAGAAAAGAGAGGAAAGGATGTCAACAACAAGGAAGAGATATAGTCTCATCATTCCATCCTTCAAAAGGAGAAACATAGTCAAAATTCAAAGAGAATTGGAACATATCACTATCAAGCACCATCCGATTTCAACAATCATTGCAACACAAATAGCATAATCAAAATTGAATTGATGTATATAGATATAATACAAAAAATAGCATGTCAGGAATTGAAAATAAATTTTCCCATCAAATAATGAGAATAGTCTCAGTACTATAGAGGCTATCAATGGAATTGTTTAAAGAAATACCTTTAGTTAATACAAGTTTCCAAAGCAACAATAATAATAACTAAATATTAAATTCATTCCAATGTTAATAGCATCCACTGAGAAGTTTTCTTATTTTCCAATCAGAGAGAAAAAGAGAACAGTGATGGAGTAAAACACCCCTATGAGATTCATATTTCTTTTCAAAATAAAATACATAAAAATGAAATATCAAATAAAGGTTTGACTGTCCCAACTTACCTTCAAATTTCCCCAGACTCCCTTCTTCACAAAAATCATAGAATAACACAAGAGTTTGGGAAGAGAGTTCCAGTCTCTGAACCAATCTCAAGTAGAAACAACAATAGAGATAAGACTCCAACAAGATGCTCAAAGTCGAGTCCAATAGAGAAGAGATAACTATAATGTCCCTTCCCAATTCCCTACGGTAGACAAGACTGATCTAATCAATAGTTTGACTTAGATATCCCAACTCTTCAGTATCATAAAAATGTCAATTAGAGTGCAAGAAACTAGTAAATCCAACGAGATGAACTAATAAGTGTAACTCCTGAAGCATGAAACCTTACCTCTACAAGGACTCAAAAAACAATTGGTAAGTCTTTCCATAATGGCGATGAAAAAGAACTTAACAACTTTACTTCCATTCATATTCATATCAAGGGAGTTCATTCAAACCCCAAGACCAGTTGGGTCTTTAACAATTATTTTCAAACATAAGGTGAGAAAATTAAAACAATATTATATAAATGCAAGTAGGATCTAAAAATTCCTACTCTGAATATCAAACAGAGGAGAACAAACCAAAATGTAGCATTTCTCATCATTGACATCAATTAACTAATTCAGAGAAGACAAACATGATTTCACTTAATCAAATCATATCAAGCTCAGAAAATGTAAGACTTGGTTACTTTTAGTTCCAATAAGATCGAATCCACAAAAATAATATTCCTAACAACCATATCAGTAAGGATGAAATAGGAGTAACAAGAATAAAAATAAAATTCAAATAACTACAAAAGAGGTCACTCATCTTACATTCTTCCAACAAAGGAAAACAAGTTTAGCTTAAATATTTTTATCTAACAGTGCATTCCTCTAACCATTTTGCACAGTCCACAAAATTTTACCAGATTCTAAAACATTTAGTTCACACAATGGTTAAATCCAAATTTGTTCATTCTTCCAACAAAGGAATAAACCCAAATCATATCTCATCAAGAAGTAACCAAGCAGGTATAAACAGTGATAGAAAATACAAGCATGAATATAAATACGCATCATATATAAAAATTAATTTGTTTCCAAGAGTAGAGTTCTTTTAATGAATATGTTTAGTAAAAAATAGAACAACTTAATGGGTAGAGCCTATAATGCCTGATAAAGCTTCTATCAATTTGAATAAGATTTCCAGCCGAGCCTCCCACAAGCTTTTCCTTTTCCCAAGTGATGTCAACAATTCCAAACTTCGTATTGCCTCTTATACTTCCACTAGATCAAAAATAGCTCAGAGGTGGTAAAAATAATAAAGGATTGGAAATAGAATTGTTCATTTAAGAACCCAAAACCTCCATGCAGAGGAAAAATCACCAAGAGAAAATGACCAAACAACCCCTCCAAAATCCACTTTCATGTCTTCCAAGGCAGTTTCTTCACCATGACCAAGGCTCATTAATTCAAGAACATCCAACTCTCCTGCCTAATTCTCCACGCCACCACCATCTAAATTTGGTGAGCTCCATTTCAAAATTTGCATGCATTTTTAATTTTAGAGATGATGCTAACTAAGCATCCTTCTAGCTCCCCATGTCTCCGCCAAAACTAGTTGTTTAGAGCTTATTAAATTCAAAATACAATCTCATAAATTCCTTATAAACTGTCGCCACCAACTCACCACTTCCCATGAAACCCTTAGTTACCCCTTAGCTTAGAATTAGTTTAGGTTAGATTGTTATTAGGTTAGGATTTAACCATATTCCTAGGTACACATTATTTTTCTTAGGTTATTTCCCAATCGATAACCTTAAACATAACAACTTAGGTTAGGGTGTCACTTAAGAAATTTTGTAATAGGTAATAGTTTAGCCCTTATTACCTTAGCTTAGAATCCACATAGGATAGAACATTCCAACTATGGTTAAGTCGTCCACCTTAATAGTCCCGTAATAGGCCCTCATTCTTATTACGCCATTCAACATCTCAAAAATATTTATCAAGAAGGTCCAAGCTTACTGATTGCAACAAGATGGAAAATAAGGACACCAAAAGAAGGGTCCTCAAAATTATAACATAATAAAACCTAGTCCCTTACTACCTTCCATTTTAGAATGTCAGTTTATTAAGTTGATTAGGTAAGAAGAATTGAAGCATACCTTGGGTCAATGGAATTGATCCAAGGTTTTGTTGTTAATATAACATAAGAATGAAAATGAAAATACAGGTTCTCGTCCTTATAGAACATAGAGAATAATGACTTCATTTTCAAGTAAACAAAATCACAAGAAATGGAATCTTTGTACAGTAATATTTTATCCATTACAAACATGATTTCCAACAGTCAAAAGGTTACACCTTCCTAATACAAATCATATGTCTACGCTTGCAATTTCAAAAGGGAAAGTAATCAACATAATATTTTGGACAATGATGTTACATGCTTCCATCCTAAAAATAATCATCGTCCTGATAATTAACTTAATCATACAATTTACATCAAGGACAAATAAATTTATTATACTCTCATTCTTATGTTCATAGCAAACTAGGTTTCTAATTTCCCAAAATCAGCATTAAAGTAGCTGTGCATTTTTAAATAATGTAATGTTTTCCCAAGACTGGCAGATTTATTGACATATCATAAATAAAATATTAAAATTTTATTAGTCAACAGAATCAATTATGTTCAAACAACTATGGAAAAGTAGTTTTCATACCTTCAAGATTTTCCCACATAACACTTTCTTTGTTAAACTGATCCCATTAGACCTTACATTGTCTTATTTCATGATTTCTTAAGTGCAACTGGTGATTTTCTAGCACTCAAATGGATTTAACCATGATTATTCATGGGTCTTGGACCTACAAGGAATTCTAATTTAACACAAGTGATAATCTAAAACGTATTTCTTAAGCAAATAAATGTGGAAAACATCATGCATTTGTGATAAATCAAGAGGTAAAGCTAAACGATAAGCTACAGGGTTGATTAGTTCAACAATTTCAAAGGGTCCCACATAACGAGGTGATAACTTGGTAGCCTTGCCAAAAGTTATAGAAACCTTTTTTGGTTTAACCCAAAGAAATACCTTCTCACCAAGTTCAAATTTCTTTTCAACCCACTTTAAGTCAACATAACTCTTTTTCCTATCTACAACTTCTTTCAAGCATTCACATATCATTTTAACTTGTTGTTCCATCTCCGTAAGGATTTCAGGTCCAATTACCTCTCTATCCTCAATGTTGTCCCAACTAATAGGGGTTCTACATTTCCTTCCGTATAATGCTTTGAAAGGTGCCATTTTCAGAGAGGTGTGATATGTGTTATTATAAGAAAAATCAACTGATGGAAGGTACACTTCCCATCTATACTATTGATCCATGCAATACATTCTGAACATATCCTCTAAAACTTGATTAACTCTTTCAGTCTATCCATCTAATTCTAGATAATATGCAGGACTGAAATTCAACTTATTCTCTAGGGCTGCATTAAGTGTTTGCCAAAATCTTGACATCATTCTTGGATCTCTATACAATATGATCAATTCAAGTACTCCTTGTAATCTGAAAATTTCATGCACGAATATTTTTGCTAAAATAGGTGAATCATCCTTAAGATTACCAGCAATAAAATGAGCTACCTTTGTTAGTTTATCAACAACCACAAGAATAACATCATGTTTATTTCTTGACATAGGAAACCCTTGTACAAAATCCATGCTTATCACTTGCCATTTATATTGTGGTATGTTGTGAGGATATAATAAACTAGCTGGATGTAAATGCTTAGCTTTAACACATTGACATTCTAAATAGTGTTTCACAAACTCAATCACATCCTTTATCATCCCTTTCTAGAAATATATATTTTTTATATCAGCAAGCAACTTTGTAATGCAAGGGTGTCTTGAAAAAGGTGAATTGTGAAATTCAGGTAATAATTTCTTTCTTAAATCATTTGACAAAGGTATGTATACCCTATTTTCAAACTGCAATATTCCTTCATTTTCAAAGTGAAAACCTTTATATCTCCCATCATTTGGATTTGTAGTAAGTTTTGTCTTTACTTGCTAAAAATAAGAATCAGATTCCACAACACTTTTTACCTTATCTTTAAACTGAGTTCTCAATGTTATAAGAGCATAAATGTGCTTCCTACAACTTAGAGCATCTACTACTCTATTTTATTTTCCTTTAATATAACTTATGTCAAAATCATACTGAGATAGAAATTATAACCATCTTAGCTATCTTGCATTCAAATTTGGCTGAGTAAAAATATACTTCAACCCAAGATGATCTATTTTCAGTTCAAAAGGTTTAACAAGAAGATAATGCCTCCATACTTGAAGTGCATGAACAATGGCAGCAAGTTCTAGGTCATGTGGAGCATAATTCAGTTCATGTAACTTGAGTTTCCTACTTTCATGAGTTATGACATGACCATTTTACAATAGAATACCTCCAAGTCCTTCTCCAAATGTATTTGTCATAATAGTAAAGTCTCCATTAGGATCAGGTACAACCAAATTAGGTTCTGATGTTAACTGATCCTTCAGATTCTTAAATGAAGATTCACATTTTTCATTCCATATAAATTTCTTATCCTTTTTCTGTAATGAATTTATTGGTGCAAAAACTTTGGAAAAGTCTTTACAAACTTTCTATAGTAACCTACAAGACCCATGAATATTCTAACTTCATGTATATTCTTTGGTGGAGGCCACTCAGTTATAGCTATAATCTTGAAAGGATATACAACTATTCCTTTCTTTCTTATAACATGACCCAAATAGTTCACTTCCGCATCATAAAAAAACATTTAGACAACTTATCATATAACTGTCTCTTTCTCAATATTTCCAAAACTATCTTCAAATGATGATGGTGTTCTTCAATGCTTTTAGAGTATATGAGAATATCATCCAAGAATACTAGAATTTTTTTTTCCAAATATTCTCCAAAAATATTATTCATTAAATTCATAAAAGCGGCAGGTGCATTCATTAATCCAAAAGTCAAAACTATGAATTCATAATTCCCATACCTGGTTATAAAAGCTATTTTATGAATATCTTCATCCTTTATTCTTAACTGATGATATCCAGATCAAATATCTATTTTGGAATATACTGATATCCTATAATCTATGCACAATCTAAGTGCTCCATCTTTCTTTTTCACAAAGATTATCGGTTCTCCCCAAGGTGAGACACTTGATCTTATTAAACCCTTAGACAAAATTTCTTGCAACTGTGCCTTAAGCTCTACCAATTCCATAGTAGTCATCATATAATGTGCCTTGGAAATAGGTTTGGTTCTTGGTTTGATATCAATAGTGAAGTAAAATTCCCATTTGGGTGGAAGACCTAGTAACTTTTCTAGAAACACATCACTAAAGTTTCGTAACATTGGATATCTTTCCATGAAGTCATTACTTTCTTCTCCTGTTTCAGAAATTTTTACTGCATATAAGTTGAAACCTTATTTTTGGCCTTTTTAAGTTACATAGCTAATAATTTCGTAACCTAAATCTCATGTTTTACACCCTGAATGTCTATTGTTTTTTGTAGATCATCCAAACAACTAATATGTTTTTCAAAATAGTCAACCTTTTCCTTATGCCCAGCTAGCCAATTAACACCTATTCTTATATCATAAGATCCTAAAGGAGCAACATAAAGGTAAACCGTAGTGGAAAAACTAGGCAAGTCAAGGACTGCTCCAAAAAGACACATATTAATTGTGTGAACAACATTATTCCCATAATGTATAGCCCATGATTTGTTCATTTTTCCATCTTTTATTTTTAATTTTGATGCTAATTTAGTAGAAATAAAACATTTAGTAGCTCCAGTATCGAAAATAATAGTTATATGTATGCCAAATAACTTACCTTGAACCTTTATAGGTGTGACTCACTTTTTAGTTTGTTTGTCAGCTACTATAGCGTGTATCTTGTGCTATTGATTACGGTCATCCTTCTTCAAAGGACATTGATTTACGTAATGATCCTTGCCACAATTGTAACAGCCTCCTACGAGTCCCTTTTAGGATCAAATTTATTTCCATCCTTAAAGTTATCATTCTGACCTCCATAAGACTTATGTCTGTTATTATTGTTCTTGACAAAGTTATTTCATACATTAGCATCAGGTTTATTCGTTGTTTTTTTCTTGTTGTTTTCTGTTATAAACTTATTTTTCATACCAAAACTCTTCCATGGTACCTTCTTAGGTGCATGAGACAATGAAGAGTTTGGAATTTAATTTCTAATTTATTCCTTATGGGAAAAGATTACTTTCAATTTATGTTCCTACCTTATGCATTTTTCAACTACCCCTTCCATAGTGGTTGAGCTATGAACATCCACTTCACCACCTATAATGGGATTTAATCCCATGATAAATTTTTGTATCCTGAACTTCTCATCAGTTTGATACTAAGGTACATACTTAAGCAGTTTAGTAAACCACTCCTAGTACTCTGTTACAGTTAATTTTCCTTGAGATAAGTTCTGAAATTTAGTCATTTTTTTGTCATAATAAAGTTTTGGCAGCCATCATTGCCTAAAATAACTTTTAAATTGATCCCAAGTAATATTTGTTTTATCAATGTTTAACTCATACTTGCGGCTATCCCACGAGGAAGATGCTTCATGGGAAATTTGATATGCTCCCCTTATCACCTTAGTTTCCTCTAAGAAGTTCCTTATTAAAAATTACTTCTCCATTTAATTGAGCCAATTCTCAGCTCCATCTCCTAATGTGGTGTCATCAACTTAGGTGGACTTATTCTTTTTATATCATTAGTGTGTTCAGCAATTAACCTTGCCTTTTTATTTTCAAGATGATCAGGTGCATTACCTATATTATTATTATCAAAGCCCAAATTTCCAACATTAGTGTTATCCACAACAGGTGGTTGATTGTTATTACCGGCATCTTGTTCCTCCTCATTTTCCATTACTTGTTTTTCAAGTACAACTAAATGATATCTTGTGTCTAACAGGGAAGAAAGGATCTCATCAAGTTTTTGGGAAGTAGCTTCTTCTCCACTAGGTGGTGGGTTGCTTACAACATTTCCTCTTGTTCTAACCATTTTTTGTTAACAAGAAAATTTAAGTTTTATCAAATTTATGGAAACAATAGGTCCAAGAGCTGTAACCTTCTTCTCTGATACCAAGATGTAACATTCCCATTTTAAGACTTTAGAAACAAGGGAATATATATATATATATATATATAATATTCTTTGTTCTAAATAATCACAATTTATAACACGCATTCCATGCCAACCAATCTCATAACAGATAACCATATGCAACTGTAAATGACTCGGTGAACTACCACTCTCTCATTTCATGACTCTGTTTCTAACCGATATCTCATGTTAACTCAATGTATTGTATACTAGGTATACTTGGTTCTCTTACCCTATTATGGGTAATGAGTGTTCTGTTTAAGAGGCCTATCTGAATATTTGTTACCAATATTCATCTGATATCTCACTTCTTAAACTAGGTGACATAGGACAACACAACCAGTAACTTGTGATACTTTGGCCAAAGTTTTTCACATACTATTCATGTTTACTATTCCTAGATGACATACTCATCAAACGGAATAAGTCATTCAACCCACTCATATGTTATCTAGAATGGTCTTCACTAACTCTTGTCAATCCACTTGTTCAAGGTTTAACCCTAACTCAGGTTAGTAACATAGTTTGGTATAGGGAACCACTCGCGATGACTAAGGGTACATAGACATACTCAATTGACCTAAGTCGATTGCATGTGTCTAGTTATCCTAAGTCATCATGAGTTACCCCTATATTAAATCATGTTCCTAACCTGACCTAGAGTATAACAAAGATCAAGTCAAAGTTTATGTTGATCTAGATGATCCAATTCTAAATGGTGTTGCAACATGTCAAATGCAACATTGTATCCTCATGAAGACCCAAGTCTTCACAAAGTTATAGTTCTTCAGTTGGCATGTGCCAATATCCAATAGAATTACCCATCTTGATGTACATACCCAAGCAAGAAGTTAATTACTCAATTATTTTTCTTAGTTAAGATTTAATTACAACAACCCTGATGAACCCTAATTTCTTTAGCCCTTAAGGTTGACATCTGCATTTGAGTTGCTAATGTTTTGTAAAAACATCATGATTGCTTTTTAATCATCAACTTATTACTTTAGGGTTCAGTTAATTAAAATAGAAATTGAAAACAACAATAAGATTCACTTATTTTACCCAACCATTCTTAGCATGTTTAGGTTCCAAAATAGGTTCCATTATAATAGAATTCATTGAGATGAAGTATAATTAATGAATGTACATATTTAATTTTCATTTTCTTTACACCTATGAAGGTATTGGTCAAGAGGAAGTTCACATTCCTCTTTCTTGTTATGAATTAGGGCTCATTGTACCCTTTTACATTATACAAGACATCATAATTAATTTGCACTTTCATTAACATCTTTTAATAAACCATAATGACTTAGTTAAAACAACATCTATGTATGTTAACTTAATAATATGCATTTCAATAAAGGGATACTGTATCTTATTCCCTTCCATCTAACTTATTTAATTCAACTAAAAAGGATTCCAAATAGATAATGATATGATAAAATAAAGATAAGATTAAAAATTCACTTCACATAATGCACAAAGAGAATGAAAAATCAAGTACAAGTAACTCTAAATATTTTTCCATTTATCTAATTGAAATACACATTTTACAAGTCCATTCATTTCAGACATCTTTCATGTCAAACAACATTAATACACCCAATTAAGAAATACAACTTTTCCTCTTACAAATACATTTCAATAGTGAATCATAATTCCTCATTAAAGATCCAATATTTAGGTAAACAAAGTAACATCATAAAATATGTTTTCTTCCTTTATCACTTATGAAGTCCATCTATAACAATTGTTAGCATGGGTCAGTTCATTGAACTAAGCATGATATGCACTAAGCATTAAAACGATGTTCTTTTAACTAACTGTTTCATAAAAATAACTCTTCTTTTATGAAACAGTAAAGCAATACACATAGATACATCATAAAGAAATAACAATCATAAAAGAAAGAACAAAGTGATCAACCACATTAACATTTAGTAAAGATCATAATATAATCATCACTCTTCAGCCGTTGATTTCATAATAAATTATATTAGATAAGTAATATTTCATCCTAATTACTTATCTTATTATTACTATAGATATTTAGAGTTTATTTCTTGCTTCATTCAACCTAATTCCTAAGAAATCCACTTGCTCTATTATTTCCCAAAAATAGAGTTATTCTAAGAAGCAAAGATCCATCATACTCAGCATTAATATGTTATATCATAAAACACCTACGACCAAGCTAATTCAAACTTCAAGAAATATTTTAGGATGAGCCATCAACATCTTAAAGTAAGAGATTCCTATTTAAGGTACTACACCCTAATCCAAATCCCAAGATCAATCCTAAGTTTTAGGTTAAGCCTCAATGGGTTAGAAATAGGGTATGTATTATTCATTTATTTGCACCACACATTGGTCACACATTACCAAAAAAATATTCCAATCAACACAAGTTAAGGAGAAGAAGTAAAGGATTATCTCCTAACTACTCACTCTGCAATCTCATAAAATAATACTACTGAAACCGGTCAGATCCTTAAACAAGAGTAATATAGGTGAGGAAAAAGACAAACAGAGAGAGATAAACAACTTATAACTTCCCTCAGATTTCAAAGATAACATCATTACATTCCACAACTTAGATAAGAAATAGAGAGATCAACATATAATTCCCTTCAGATTTTGAAGAAAATAGAAAGGAATTCGTTAACTCAGAAAAGAGGAAAGGATGTCAACAACAAGGAAGATATATAGTCTCATAATTTCATCCTTCAAAAGGAGAAACATAGTCAAAATTCAAAGAGAACTAAAACATATCCCTGCCGAGAACTATCCAATTTCAATAATCATTGCAACACAAATAGCATAATTGAAATTGAATCGATGTATATAGATATATGACATAAACTAGCAAATCAGGAAATGAAAAGAAAGTTTCCCATCAAATAATGAGATTAGTATAAGTAATACAGAGGCTATCACTAGAATTGAATAAACAAATACCTTCAGTTAATACAAGTTTCCAAAGCAACAAGAACAATGAATGAATATTAAATTCATTCCAATGTTAATAGCATCTACTTAGAAGTTTTCTTATTTTCCAATCAGAGAGTGAAAGAGAACAATGATGGATTAAAACACCCCTATGATATTCATATTTCTTTTCAAAAGAGAATACATATAAATGAAGATATTGAATGCAAGTTTGATTGTCTCAACTTACCTTTAAATTATCCCAGACTCCCTTCTTCATAGAAATCAAGGAACAACACATGAGTTTGGGAAGAGAGTTCCAGTCTCTAAACTGATCTCAAGGAGAAACAACAAAAGTGACAAGAATCCAACTAGATGATCGAAGTTGAGTCCAAAAGAAAAGAGAAAAATATAACATCCCTTCCCAATTCCCTAAGGTAGACAAGATTGATGTAATCAATAGTTTGACTTAGATATTTCAAGTCTTTAGTATCATAAAAATGTCAATTAGAGTGCAAGAAACCAGTAAATCCAACCAGATGAACCGATAAGGGTAACTCCTGAAGCATGAAACCTTACCTCTATAAGGACTCAGAAAATAATCAGTAAGTCTTTCCACAATGGTGATAACAGAACTTAACAACTTTAATTCCAGTTAGATTTATATCAAGGGAGTTCATTCAGACCCCAAGACCAGGTGGGTCTTTAACAATTATTTTCAAACATAAGGTGAGAAAACAAAAATTACATTATATAAATACAAGTAGGAGCTAAACATTCCTTCTCGAAATATCATACATAGGAGAAAAAACTGAAACTTAGCCTTTATCAATGTTGACATCCATTAAATAATTTAGAGAAAACTAATATGATTTCACTCAATCAAATCATATCAAGCTTAGAAAAATTAAGATTTGGTTACTGTTAGTTCCAACAAGATTGAATCCACAAAACTAAGATTCCTAACAACCATATCAGCAAGGATCAAACAGGAGTAAAAAGAATTAAAAAAACTTCGAATAACTACAAAATATGTCACTCATCTTACATTCTTCTAACAAAGGAAAACAAGTTTAACTCAAATATTTTTATCAAAATATGTATTCTTCTAACTGTTTTGCATAGTCCACATAAGTATACCATATTCAACAACATTCAGTTCACACAATGGTTAAAGCCAAAGTTTTTCATTCTTCTAATAAAGGAACAAACCCAAATCATATCTCATCAAGAAGTAACTAGGAAGGTATAAATAGTGACAGAAAATACAAGCATAAATCAAAATATGCATCATATATAAAAAAAATATTTGTTTCCAAGAGTAGAGTTCTTTTAATGAAGACGTTTAGTACAAAGCAAAACAACTTAATATGTAGAGCCTATAATGCTTGATAGAGATTCTATCGATTTGCAGAATATTTCCAACTGAGCCTCCTACAATAATTTCCTTTTTCCAAGCAATGTCAACAATTCCAAACTTTGTATTGCCTCTTATACTTCCATTGGATAAAAAATGGCTCAAAGATGGAAAAAATAACAAAGGATTAGAAATAGAACTGCTAGTTCAAAGAACCTAAAATCTCCATGCAAAGTAAAAATTGTAAAGAGAAAATGACCAAACAACCCCTCCAAATAAGTGTGTATGTCTTCCAAGGAAGTTTCTTCACCATGACCAAGGATAATTAATGCAAGGACATCCAACTCTCCTACCTAATTCTCCATGCCACCGCCATCCAAATTTTTCGAGCTCCATTTCAAACTTCGCATGCATTTTTAATTTTACAGATGATTCCAGCTAAGCATCCTTCTAGCTCCCCATGTCTCTGCCAAAACTAGTTGTTCAGAGCTTATTAAATTCATAATCAAATATCTTAAATTCCTTATAAATTGTCTCCACCAACTCACCACTTGTCATGCAGCCCTTAGGCACCCCTTAGCTTAGTATTAGTTTAGGTTATATTTTCATTAGGTTAGGATTCAATGATAGTCCTAGGTACACATTATTTGCCTTAGGTTATTTCCAAATCCATAACCTTAAACATAACAACTTAGGTTAGGGTTTCACTTAAGAAATTTTGTAATAGGTAATATGTAATAGGTATGCCCTTATTATATTAGCTTAGAATCCACATGGGATAGAACATTCCAACTATGGTTAAGGTATCCACCTTAATAGTCCAATAATATGCCCTCATTCTTATTACACCATTAAATGTCTTAAAAATATCTATCAAGAAAGTTGAAGCTTACCATTTGTGGCAAGATGCAAAACAAGGACACCAAAAGAAGGGTCCTCAAAATTATAACATAATAAAACTCAATCCCTTACTACCTTCCATTTCAAAATGTTAATTTATCAATTTGATCAAGTAAGAAGAAGTGAAGCATACCTTGGGTCAATGGAATTGATCCAAGGTTTTTTTGTTAACATAATATAAGAATGAAAACAACAATACAGGTTCATGTCCTTGCAAAACAAAAAGAAGAATGACTTCATTTTCAAGCAAATAGAATCACAGGAAAATGAAACTTTGTGCAATAATAGTATATCCATTGCAAATGTGATTTCCAACATTCAAAAGGATACACCTTAATAAGAAAAATCATATGTCTATGTTTACAATGTCAAAAGGGAAAGTAATCAAAGTAATAGTTTACACAATTATGTTACATAACACCCTAGGATTTACACGGTATAAAACCCTACTTTTGACTAACATGGAATTGTCTTAAGGTATGGGATCCTGAAAAATAATAAAAACATCCAGAGAAGGTTGTTTCCTCTACCTAACCTAATGCTAAAACTACTCCTAGAAAGGTAAATGCAACTATCCTAACACTAACCTAGATTTTCCAAGGGACCAGGGAAAGGGACCAGGGAAGGAAGAGATGCTTAAAATGAAATTCCTAAACTAAGGGAGTTGATAAAACCAAGAAAGGGGGACATTCTCCCTCGAGATGCTGATATCCTTAAATGAAATTCCTAAACTGGGGGAAAATGAGTTGATAGAAACCAAGAAAGGGGGATGGTGATATCACAATTCAAATAAAACATTAAAATGGGGGCTCCAATGAGGGTAGAGAACAACAATTTGCCACAATCTTGCAAATAAAACATTCACATCTGTAAAGCTCCAATTTTGTAGAGAACATGCACAATAACCTAAAAATGCAATGCAAAGGTAAGAATGAAACACAACATGAGCCTATGGCAAGATATATCCTTAAAAATGCTATGAATTTATTGCTTACAGATGATGAAACACAATCCTTGAGCTATGGCAAGAAAATCCTTTAGTTTCAAACCCTTGGTGAGGCATACAAGTTTTCAGTGTAGCCACAAGGACTCTAAATTTATTCCTTTACAATGATTCATAATCCATTATGAGGCATGTGGCTCACAAGAGTGCTGGAACATATCCTTTGGAAGAGTTCCTTTACATTCGAGGCATGTGGTCTCTCAAGCCAGTGCTGGAACAATTTTGGAAGAGTTCCTTTACATTCGAAGGAAAATGTCTCTCTCTTACATATGATAGAGAAAGGGAAGCCACCATTACTGAAATACCTTCATTAATTTCTTTTATGGAAGGTATGGGTGACCATACCGGTTCACTTTCCAACTGGTATTTCTCTTGCATAGTGAACAAGGGTCGGGGTCTTTTATGGAGGTATGGGTGACCTCATAAAGGCAGCTCCAGGAATTGTTCAAAAGGGACATATTAGGCTGAGATATTCACCTTATAGTCTAATTGTCTTTGGAACATGGAGACTCTTGCATAGTGCTTTGAATAAAATCACTTTGAAGAATCGGTACCCCCCCCAAGGAGTCATACTTTCTAGACAATCAGTAAAATTATTCACCAAAATTGTTGCTATCACTAGATCCCCATCGATCCCACTGTTGTTTAGAAGATTGCATTCAAGTCCCGAGAAGGTCTCTTTGAACATGCCCTTTAGGATGACTAGTCCACCTGCAACATTCATGGATGATGGATGACATCTTGTAGCCCTACACACATCATGATAGCATAATTAGATGATAAACTCATCTATAGTCAAAACTAGGAAAATCATCTGCAACATGTTGTACTTCAAACCCTCAGGAATTATAGGTTATATGAAAATCTGAAAAGTGCACATTTGGGATGAGAACGGTCTAACTTGGGTTACGTTGAGGATGAGGAAGGAGGTCGACCCAGAAAAATATAGTTTATTCATAAGATGACCCTAAATAACTTGACAAAAGCATTGTTAATATCTATCACCGGTTTGTCTTGGGTTTTTCATATACTTCTTGAGTACTCAGTCATTAAATGATGGAAAAAGGCTACATTTTTATAGGGGAAGCACAATAGAAATCAGAGTGAGGGAAGGATCATTTTGATCTACATCTACCATGATAATGACAGATGCAAGAGTACGCCTTGGGATATCATGCAGCATGGACACCCTATTTCATATCACAGTGAACAACTTCATTGACACAATCATGAAGTACCCAACATATGATATGAAGCTCTATGACATCAAGGCCTGCTATCATCAGAAAGACTACAGAAGGAAGGACAGACCATGGATTTAGAGCTTTATGACAAACAAGATAAGGAATGAAGGAATACAATTATCACCTGATAATAAAACATGATTAAGCAGAAGGAGCCTTCGTCTAATTGCAGATACTTGATCTCTGTGACATGAGACTTCCAAGTGGTGCAGTTTATATGAGAACTTTTTGGATCAGGTGAGGATGAAAACATGTCGTTGATTTCTAACTCCAGGAAAACCTCCTCTACCACATGGGAATGTGTTCTAGATGAACATGTGACATGAGAAGGAGGACCACAAGGCACTTTGGCCTGGACAAACCATTGGTGGTACTTGACATATGACTAATCAAGAAGTGAAGATTAAGTCTTGAACCCCTTATGTAATTTGATGCGCAATCTGGCTAACATGAAAATATGATTGTATACACTGTTAACCAACCAAGCCTTGGGTATTTGTTGATGCACGTCATTCTCTAGAATGGAGTAATGGTTTTTTATAAGAAAAAACACTGAAGATATTGCTAAACTATGTTTTAGTCATGTATGGGTCAAATTTTGGGTCTATTGTCTTTGTTAATAGGTTCATGAGCACCATTTTTTCCACCCTATAATGATTGGTTGATGAAGTACACATCCTTCCACCCACGTGTTGAAGTTGTGAACTACCTAATTGTTCACATGCTTCGTATGCACCACAAGTCCCACACATGGGATGAGGCTCTGCCATAGATAAAACATGGGTACAATAGCCCTGCACAAATCTACCAAACAGAGTCCAGTTTGTTATGAAATGGAAACCATTGATGTAATCTCAAGCATTCCATAAAATACATGCCTCATGGAAAAATTTAAACAGAAAAGGCGACAAGGTTTTTTTAACAGATCCAGAAAACAGCACCAATCCACAAATTTTTTCATAAAATTAATAAAAAAATTAAAGCAGTGCCAATCAACACTGGTTGCGATGGTTGGTGAAAGGTTTGGTTATAGCTTCAGAAGAAAAGGATTTTAGACCCACACAAGAAGATTCAACTAGTATGGTCCCATACATTCTCATTAATGATTCTGAGTTGAATCAACCTTGGTCTAAACCCCCATTGAATGTGGACCTCCAAACCCAGATCCAAACCTTCTCTAGGTTAGATCACATTTTTAAATCAGGGGCGAGCAAACCTATGGATAACACTGACACCTTATATAACTATCAATGACATATTACCTATCAGGTGCAATCAAATTTTTAAACAGGGGTGTGCAACTTATGGAACTAACCATGATATGTGATATGGTATTAGGCAATATTAAACATATATAACAATTTCTAAGAATGTAGCAACATAAGATTCATGCCTATCTAAAAAACTGGTAATTCGGCTTAAAATGAAATTCCTAAACTAAGGGAGTTGATAAAACCAAGAAAGGGGGATGGTGATATCCTTAGTGATTTAAAATGGGGAAAATGAGGGTAGAAAAAAAGTGCCACAATTCAAATAAAACATTCAAAGCTCCAATTTTGTAGAGAACAACAATTTTAAATCTTGCAAAGGGATACAACATGCACAATATACCTAAAAATGCAATGAAAGGTAAGAATGAAACACAACTTGAGCTATGGCAAGAAAATCCTTAAAACTCTAAATTTATTGCTTACAATGATGCATAATCCATTATAATGTAGCCACAAGGAAAATATCCTTTACAAAATTCATAAATTTGAGGCATGTGGCTCACAAGAGTGCTGGAACAATTTTGGAAGAGTTCCTTTACATTCGAGAATGTCTCTCTCTTAAATGAAGGAAAAAATTACATATATAGAGAAAGGGAAGCCACCAACTGAAAACCTTCATTAATTTCTTTTATGGAGGTATGGGTGACCATACCGATTCACTTTCCAATGGTATTTCTCTTGCATAGTGAACAAGGGTGCCCTACCTCATAAAATCAGTTGTTGAGATACCTTATACGGTGTCATTAATTCCCCATTATATCTAAAACTCCTTGTTGAAAGTAAGGGACCATAAGATGACACTTGACAAGAATGGTGAGAGTCACCATCGATGAGGGAATGATTTTTGCATGATAAGAAGAAATGTGGTCGTGTGACAACTAAAGGAGGTTGACACACGTCAAGAAGGAAGGATGGTTGAATGATAACAAAGGAGTATTATAGGGAAGGAGGGACGATGAATGACAAGGGGAGAAGGATTGTTATGTGACAACAAGGAATACTATCATGTGATAGGAGGAAAGAGGTGACATATGTCAAGAAGTGACGGTTGATGCGCTTTAAGAGAATGGTTGATGCATGTCAGGGAGGAAACAATTGACATGCATCAAGAAAGGATGTTCTCATGTGATAACAAAGGGGTGTTGATGCACGTCAAGAAGAGGGTTAACACATGAAAATAAAGGGGAGTTGACACACATCAATAAGATGGTTGACGTGTGAAAACAAGGTGACAGTCCATACATTTTTATAGATCAACCATTGAAACAAACCCAGATCCAAACCTTCTCTACAGATCACAAAATCACTGCGAGATACCTTGTAAACTACTCCCCATTAACTATCAATGCCTAGACCTATAGGTTAATCCATTTTTAAACAGGGGTGTGTAAATATGGATAACATGACCTTATATAATTAAAGACATATTACCTTCAGGTGCAACAAAGATTCAAACACTACAACTTAAGGAACTACCAAGATATGTGAATGGGGCAATATTAAAAATATATAACAATTTCTAAAAATGTAGAAATAAAATTCATGCCTATCTAAAAAACTGGTAATTCGGAAGATAAGACAAGGAGTAGGATGAAAAACTGTAAGGGTGTCCTTACTCTAATAAACGTAAGAAACATGAAATAAACATAAGAAGAATTTGCAGAGGAAGAATACGCATGCAATAAAGAAAAGGAATAGTCATGGAGGAAGAATACCCATTCAATAAAGAGAAGGAAGAACTACAAAGGGAGCATACCCACGTAATAAAGAAAAAAAGAACAATAGAATAACGTAAAGAAAAATAATTGGTAGAAAGGAAAGCCATGGAATGAAGGGAGGAGAAAAATTCCATGAAAGGAAGAAAGGATCAAACTGCAGAAAAAAGGAATAATATGGAGAAGACGTGTGATTTGAAAGAAAACCACACAATAAAGGAATAACTGTGAGACAAAGGAGAAGCCATAGAACACATAAAATATACAGGATTAAGAACTAAAGCCATGGAAAAAATAGAAAGCTATCCCACCAAAATGTAATAAATGTGGTAGGTGTAAGGAGGAAGATTATAAAAGGCATCGATTTGGAACAAACTAAGGCATACAAATCTAAATAAGGAATAGAGTGATTCACCAATGAAAGTATGAAGTAGAAATATAGGGAAAATTAGGGAAAATTGAGAAGAAAAACATGGACAATACAATTGAGATCACACAAGCAGATCTTCTAAAACTTAAATTCCTGAGGCATTCCATGAAAGAAAACAATCATGATCCAGATGGCACAATTGTACATATTACCTATAAAGTCTCACATACAAAGGATTTACAGAAGTATATTGATTCTTCAATTTCTAAATATGACCACACATTTCTCAAAGTAGACAGATCATTGCTCTTAGAATAAGACCCTGATACGAAGGAGACATTATATAAAAAGACCACTAAAGTGATCCATGAATTAAAGATCGATGCATGGAGTTACATTCCATATTTTCCTAGGGTATATCATGCAATTCAAGTTATTCCGAGCTAGATACATAGCCACATGTTGCATTTGGGTCAACCATATCATATTGATACAAGATTTATGGCTAGGATTACAGGATTATGGGTATAAGAATGCTTAGAGAGTATAAAGAAAAAATGAAATTGAAAGATACGACACGTGTGATGGGAGTGATGAAAACAAATCATGTGGTACATATCGCACATATCACCAATTATGCACTCAGGTATGCCATTAATTTCATATGCTTAAATATTTATCATATAAATAGCGAAGATGGCACCCATGGGCTTAGCACACAAATAGCCCAATCTATGGTGAATTCACATTTAGAGAATAACCTAGCTGAACTATTGGCCTCCGAATTTCATGAAAACACCAAGAAAATAAAATAAGGAAAGCATAATTTTTTTTATGGATCAATATTAATATGTTTAGCTATGTACTTCACAAAAATGCTACACCACAAAGAAAAATTGGTGGAATGGTTGTCAGATACACTAGTGGCTAAGAAAATTTGGTAACATATGAATAGTTTAGATGGAGTCACCAAAATTATTTCTTTATTGGGATGGGTAAAGAGAGTAAGAAAAATAATTAGAAATAGGGAACATATTCCAAAGTAAATTGTGGCATGATACAAGAAAGAGATATACTTCATTACTGATATTGATTATACCTTTATTCGGACCATAACTCCATGCATAAAACACATACCCCCATTACCATATGAGGCTTGCGATGAACTAGTGGCCACATTGGTTAGAGAAGTTAGAAATCTACTCATGGATCCCAAGAAACCAAAATTCCCTAATTTTGATAATGTTATTAAAGAAACATGTGAAAAATATAGGCAAAAACACCCAATTCAATATGGAAATACTGAATCAAGGAGGCCCTAAAACCTATAATAGAAAACCGCAAAAGACCCTATTATTGTAGAACGTGCTACCAAACTTCAGAAAGCACTGACATCTAAAATGAAATTGAAGGAAGTTGTGGCCAATACAAAGGAAGAATAATCCTCACAAGAAGTGGAGAATATTTTTGAATCAGATGACGAGTAAACTCCTTCAGCCTCACCATCATTATCACCACAACAACTAGCACCACAATTTTTTGTATAGGCAGAGTCATGGGTGGAAAAAAAGTTAACCAAGAAAACATATGGGTATCATAAGAAGTGCTTATGTCTTGGTGGTATTTCCCAAGTATCCCTAGAGTATGAGGCTAGTAAAGGAAGTGAACAAATGGCCATAACAGAAGCTATAGTATATTACATAGAGAAATATGCCTTGGTAATTACATATTTTGTGCTTCCACTTCCACCAAAGTTGGCTAAGGATATCCAAGAGAAGGTAGAGGTGGAAGAAACAAACCACCTACAAGCACTATAACAAGAAAGAGAAAAATTGAAGAACAACAAGAAGAAGACTTCCACAGATCAAAACTGCATAAAAGAGGTAGAATAATTAATTGGGTTATTGATTAAGGAAAGAAAAAAAGAGAATTATAAGCCACAAAGGCCACAACTCAAACATCCAAAGATACAAAGGTAGTGGTGGAAGAAAATAAAAGGAAAGGTCTAGAATCAGAACAACAAAAAGCCATAGAAGTGGCTAGACAGAAAAAAAAATTAAAAACAAAAAAAATAAGAAGAAAAACAAAAGGAGTTAGAAGCAGCCAAAAAGATAGTTGAATATGAAAAAAATAAAAAGGCAATAGAGGATGTAGAGAAGAAGAAGAAAAATGGAAAAAAGAAATAGAAAACTAAAAAAGAGAACAAGAAAAGGTAACAAAGAAACAAACAAAAGATATAGAAAATAAAAAGAAAGACAAAGATGCACAAGAAAAGTAGAAAAATATAAAATACCTGGATCAGATTTTTAGAAATGTATAGCAACAAATTATACAAAAAACAATATCTCTTCTATTCAGCACAGTAAGCTTCTCTAATATTATTCACAGAATAATGATATTCTATTACATTCATTCCAGAAACATTACATAGGATGAACTTACAAATATATAGGCACATAGTTTCCTATAAATTAAGAAACTATTCTACTAACAAATACTAATCATGTGAGTTGTTTGTAACAAAAAAACAACTCAACACACATTTGTTATTAGTTGTTTTATATAACAACTAAATAACAAATTACTAATATAATAATAATTACCACATGTAATTATTATCTACACAATGTAAATACTAATTCCTAACAAAATAGAGAAGTAGAAAGAAGATAAAAAGAAAAGAAAGATGACGAAGAGAAAAAGAAAAAATAAAATAAAGAAAAAGAGGAAGTAGAACAGAAAGAGGAGGGGAAAATAAAGAAAGAGGAAGAAGAAGAAGAAAAAAAGATGAAGGTTGAAAAAGAGAAAAAGGATAAGGAGGAAAAAGAAAAGAAGGCAAAAGAAGAAAAAGAAAAGAAAGATAAAGAAGAATAGGAGAAGAAATAAATAGATAATAAGAAATAAGAGGAAAAGGAAAAAAACAAAAAAGTTGAGGAAGAAAGAAAAATAGATCAAGAGAAGAAAGAAAAAGAGGTAGAAGAGAAAAATAAAAATGAAGAACTAAATAAACAAGGAGAACAAAAGAAAACAATACCATTAGCACCAATCATATAAACATCTACAAGTATGGTACCTGTTGGTATCCAAATTGATTCTCCCTTAGAAGCCGAGCAACATCACAAATTTAGCAAGACACTGAGAGATAGATATATCATATTATGATTAATTTTGTAGCTAGGAAGGAGATTCGTCTTGCTCTTTGTCACTCGGATGTTGGAGAAATGGATAACACCTTAAAAAGTATTTGATCTATCCTCACTAATTTAGGTTATGCCTTTCAACCAGGGTGAGAGGATCCATTTTGTAACCTCTGTTGGTGAAAGAGAATGAATATATTATTCTTTGCACAAATTTGAAAGGAAACCTTAAGAAAATATGATCAATGCACCACAATTTAACTCTCACAAGTTGTCACTTATAAAGAATGGTGATATTTTGTAAACAAGGTTAAGGTTACTAAAGACATTATGGAATCCTAATTGCTCTGCATATTTTGGCAATAGAATATATTCATTTGTGGACATACAGGGAAAACATGGGTATTTCAGATAGGATTCATTGTTTTTAAATAATGTTTGGTGGGAGATTAAGTAGGATAAACTTGATTTTTCTAGATCTTTGAGAACATTAACAACAATTGGAAAACTAAATGACATAATGCTTCAGAATAGGTAAAATATTCCTGTAACCAAAAGGTGTGCATCAATAGAGGCCCAGATTTACACGGTTTCACACAATCTCCAATAATTCAACACAAAGACTCAAGCTAAAGATTCAATTAAAAATTAAATTCCCCTGGTTCCTCACACCTAAGATACACTTGAAGGCTTATAGACAATCATTATCAAAAAAATGACAATAAAGTGATTTTAAAGTGTTTATCTCATTACAGAATGAAGGCTCTTCTTGTAATGAAATTACAAATGCCACTAAACTATCACAAGGATTGAGATCCTATGTGATTTAGAGGGATTTTAACACAAGATTGCAATAGAAACACCAAAACCATTTGAAAACATTCTGAAATAAAAGTAGACACAATTTTTCCAGCAGGGGAAAGTTTCTTTGAGATCAATCAAAATATCAACAAAAATTAATTTGATATCTATTATATTTATCAGAAGGGGAAAGTTTCTTGAACAATCTCAGAGCTTTTCAATGGATTTACACTCACAACCATCTTGACGTGATCAAATCTAAAAAAAAAGAGATTAATAGGTTTCTCAGATGGTCTCTCAGGAAGATGGGCTTTCTCAAATTTTCTCATAAGAATTCAACCCTTGACCATTTGCATGACTAGTGCATCCCCTTTATAGAACTCATTTACATTAAATCTTCCCCCCCTCAAAAAAGAATATTCTAGGAACCTTTGTTTATTACATAGTTGATCATGATTTCCAAAAAGAGATGTTTAATAGATTTACAACAAAAAGTTACCAGGTATTCAAAAGTTGAATAATTTAAGATATTTCCATCATTATTTTAACAGGGGCATCCAATCATCTCCTGTGGCAACACTTTTTCATCCTTTGCGCCTAGAGCTTCCTTCTCCTCATTATTTCCTCTGTAATTTTCTCTATTGGATCTAGAAATTTGTTTTTTGTAGGTGCCCGAGTAACTCTGTTTCAAAATATCAACTCTTACACTTCCTTAGATTCACAAATTTGAGATCCACGATACTTTAATTGTACTTTGCTGATAGAAACTACATGAAATCATTCATATTCACCATGAAAAATGATTCATATTTTCATCCCCTAAAGTTGTGGAACATTAATGGCAGAAAAACCATATGCATCGTGCCATAACCATTAATTTTTCCCTTTCACAACTTTAAATTAGAGCAGTCCATGTGGAAGATTAGAGCTGAAATGGGCCTGGGGGTACCTTCTACATTTTATGAATTTTGGAGAAAATGCACAATTTTCACATTTTGTCCCATCTCTCCGCCCTTTGAAATACGCCCTTGACATGTGGCTTAATCTAAGTCTTTGATGGAGTCACGGCTCATTTATGCAATTTTACCCTTTTTAACAAAAAGGAAAAATTTCCAATTTTCTTTTGGCGAACCGCTTCCCGCTTTTATCTTTTGATGTAGGCCCTAACAGAGTCGCGCTTCATTTTTATACTTTTCTCCTTTTCATAAAAAAGGAAAAAATCTTCAAAAACCTCTGGCGACCCGTCTCCCCACTTTGACTTTTCAATGTTGAGCCAAACAACTTAAAAGTGCTCCGATGACCCGCCTTCCCACTTTTGATGTAGACTCATCATGTGACATCACTCTATCCCTTGTGGGGTTGCAGATTAATTTATAACTTTACACCTTTTTCACAAAGAGGTAAAATTCTTCAAAATGCCCTAGCAACCCGCCTCTCCACTTCTAACTTTTGATGTGGGACCCAGTAGAGTTGTGGGTCAATTTATAACTTTTCTCCTTCTTACAAAAAGGCAGAACACTTCAAAATGTTCCACCAACCCGCCATCCCGCTTGTAACTTTAAAAAATGCCACGTGTCCATCTTCGAGGTTAAAGTAAGACTTTTTCCCTACCGCTTCATATTTTCTGAATAGCCAATCAGAGACTATCGGGGCCACAGGGACAATTTGATATTTTTTACAAATGTGACCAAAGTGGAAAATTTTCACCAAAAAGACCCGTCGGGCCACAACCAATTAAAACTGAACACGTATACACCTTTAGGGTAAAAAAGAGAAATTTACTCCACCTTTATAAATTTGACTAGCTAATCAGAACTCAATGGGGCCATGGGGCCAAATTGATCTTTTTGCAAACATAGAAAAAGTTACATGTTATAAAATATACCCGACGTGCCTCATCCAATCAAAAGAGACCATGTCGCTAAAGATGCTGAGATAAATTTTGACAGGGAAAACATGTCGTTCAAATAGTAAGATGTAGGGGAACTTCACCATTTATGCCCAGAATTGAATCTTTCTTCAAGGAAAAATAATTTACAAATAATTCATGGCTCGATAGCAATCCATGACCATAGATAAGGATTTACAATAACACCCTAGTAAAGATAAAAACTTGTGCACATCCATTTGGGGAGATAAAAACATGAAAAACAAGGCAGATTGGGAAATTTGTGAATGAATGGGGTGAGATCAAATCGAGTGCAAACATCAGATCTGACATGGGAATGGTTACTCTCTGTGAGTGCCACAAGAACAACAGACCATGTGCCAAAAATCCATTAGGAAGCAGAGTCAAGAACAATCTTGCAGAGCCAAAAGACAATAACCAAATCCCTCAAGATGAACCAAGAAACCAACAAAAAAATTTCACCAAGGACCAGGACAAACCAAAATAGACAAACACGAAATTAGAATGAAACCAAAAGAATATACACTTTGCAATGGTGAGCACCCTGATTCAGAGAAAATAATCAATGAAAATTTTCAAGTGCCTTCAATTCTGGATATGACCATGCTAAGTAGTTCTCATACATCTTTAACAACTGGTCATACAATTGTTTCTCTTTTCCATCCAAGTTTCTATCTGACCACATTTTTTTAGGCTTATCCTTTGTGCCTATGTCAAGTTTTTCAACATCTCCTGAGGCTGCATCAAACATCAAAGTCCTAGAAAAATCAATCCGCTCAGGATATTTGCATTGATCAATTTCATATTCCTTGAAAAACAACATAGCTCACAGAGTTATCAACATCAGTGTCTATGTGTAATACTTCATAAGAAGCATTGTTGGGGTCCTCAGTGAGATATAACATTTTATTTTCACCAAGTAACTTCATAAGGCTACCCTCAATTGGTATGGTGGCATAAGACATGTCCATTTGCACACTTCCACCCACAATAGCTGCCCACTTTCTGGATAATAACATTCCTCATTTAGCAGGAGAATCCATAATTACCACATTCAAAGTTAAGTACTTACCTGGATACGCTACCAATTACACAACTAAACCTTTGACACATCTAACTACTGGCACCTCTCTTGAATCCATTACATTACATTTCCCATAATTTTTTGTTACTTTCATATTCAATTCATTCATGACCTCAAGAGGCATTACATTACATGAGGCTCCTAAATCAAATATGTAGTTATATAACAACTTATCCTTGATAATAAAAGTAGTGAAAAATGGATCCACCTTCAGCTGAGAATCAACTAGAGAAGTTCCCAAATAAACCTCAGGTGGTTCACCCAATTCCTCTAATGCTTGTGGTTTTTCTAATTCTACAATGGCAGGAGGAACCTCTACATTGCTTACCTTTTTTCCCTAGGTGATATTTTCTTCCTTAAGCCCAAAACAATCAAATGCTATGTTCCTATGCTCAGGGATTCTAAGCAAGTAAACAATAGGAACAAAACTCTTGATCTAACTCAAGATTTGGGCTATGTCACAAGGAACATATTTGGGTAAGGTAGTATTAGGAGGAAGGTTTACAAATTCATTTGATGGCACAGGATTTTTCATAATCTGAGCATGGGGAAGAAAAAATAAATTATTTGGGGTGACAAAGCCTTTTCTAGATACATCCTTATTAGGGGTTTCCTTATGGATACTAGTAAGAACTGGAATTTTTGGTTTGTCCTGAGGCCCCTGCCCCTTTGATAACTTTTCTTCTTTTATTGTATTATTTTTCATGGCCAACTACTGAATTCATTACCAACTATCTGTCCTCTTCTGAAGGAATTCCTGCATCATACTTCTTAGTCATGAATGCCCTTAAGTACTCAAAATCATTATTAGGTAACTCAAAATCTTGTACCATATTAATCTCAAAAGCATTAATGGGAGGAAGAGGCAATACCTGATGAATGCAATCCTAGAATTTTTCAACAGTTCTAGCACTCATAAGCTCAGTTGAGTTTGCTCCCTGTTGTGAACTTGTAGAGTAATCCATCGTGCATGCATCATCATATGTCTCATCATCAGCAACTTCTTCCTCAACTCTCTTTTCAACAACACATGGATAATGTGGCAAGAAACAACTATCACACCACTCAATTTCATGAGCTTCTTCAACAACAACTCCGGTAGCTAAAGATCAAGCACCAATATGTTTTCCCAAGGTTGGGGCTATCTATTTCCTGATTCCATAGGCCCTTTACCCATATCATCATATCTATGATCATCTATGGGATGATTTACAAATATTTCTTGACCTTGTGGCTCATGTTAACCTTGGGAACCTTATACAATCCCCTTCTCTGCTCTATCCAATTTATAGGATATTTCCTTAACAGCTCAAGCCAATGTTTTCACAACCTCTTCTAGATCCACAAACTTACTTGACTAAGACTTATCTAGATTAATCAGCTTGATACCATCCCTCTTAAGAGGCTTACCAACTACTTTGATATTGTTTTCAATTTGCAAAGCCATGGTGAAGGCCTCCCTCAATGTTCTTGGGTTTGTAACCCTTAAATAATAGGCAACCTTTTTGTCAAAAGCATCAAAATATTTTATCAAACAAGAAACATGACTTGGCCTCAGGAATACATGTAGGCTATTCAGGGGTCTTATTAAAATGAGTATTGAATTCATGAATAGATTCATTAGGATTCTTCTTAATATTCTCAAATTATGAAAAAAGAAACTTGGGATCTGTCTTATCCCCATATTGCAATCTAAAAGCATTTTTCATTTTTGTCCATGAATCTATTGATTTTTTTAGTAAAGACTTATTCCGGTCACGTGCATCCTCCTCAAAAGTATAAATAAAAAATTTTATATACACATCCTCAAATTAAATCTCAAAGTCTACCATCATATTGACAAAATAATTAAATTTTGATCACCAATGATAGCATTATTCCCTTGAAATTTAGGCAGTTTATTTCTAACATCTTGTGGCACTACATTTGGATATCTAGCCATACCTCTAAAATCTATAGGACCAAAAGTATTCACAACAAAAGGAGTTCTAGGTGGGGGTTGGGCCATATTGTTTTGAGGAGGTGACCTTATAAGAGATAAAAAATGATGAGGGACAATGGGTCTTTGGAAAAAAGGAGTATAATTTTCAAGATGAACGTCCTCTAAAGACTCTGTTTCTTGGAAGATCGTATCATTTTGGAAAACATAGGGATAGAATGAGACACAAAATTTACAAATGCAAATGAAGGCCCCTCTCCAGATGGAGAATTCTGATCTAGAGAAAGACCACCTGATTCAGAAGCACTTGTGGAAGTATGGTAAATATTCAATGACAGGCTGATCAGTTTCCACAATTGATAACTCTTTTCTTGATTTATGATCTCCAACAACTTTTCATATTCTTCTTCCTTCAGAATTTGTCTTTCCCAATTCAGGAAACAACCTTCTAGCATGGTCTTTAACGAAGAAATATCTTCTTCCTTCCAACTTTGCAAAGATTAGTGATAAATTTCAATTAACAAAGGTTAAGACACTAGCATTTATCAAAGATTAATTCAAAATGGAGTTGCCACTAAGGATTTTCACCTGAATTGTGAAAAAGCACTAAAATTTATCTGTCAAATGTTTTTCAATAGTAAATTCATGCAAAGCTTCATAGATTTTACCTTCCTTTACCTATATTTAACATTGATGATGTAAACTTAGTGCAAAAACCAACAAAGAATGGAAATATTACATGTAGAACTTGTAACTTTTCTTGGTTCTTACAAATCTAGACACAGGATGATATTTCAACAACGTATTTGCACTTTAAAATTTGTTAAGAAGCATTTACCATGGTCTATATGCGTTGTTGATGGTGTTAAAACTTTACACACACCTTCATGTCCCCAAAAATGATGCCATTCTGGTTTTGTTGCTGCATAAATAAGTCCTGGAGTTCAAATAATCCCTGGCAACACTAATAAGTCCCCAGAAATGGTACCAATCTAGGTGTTATTGCCACACAAATAGGTCCCAGAGTTTAAATAATCCCTAGCAATGCTAATAAGTCCCCATCGATGGTCCCAATCTGGTGTTGCCGCACAAATAAGTCCCAGAGTTCAAATAATACCCAACAACGCTAATAAGTCCCCGACAACGATGCTAATATGTGTTGTTACCACACAAATAGGTCCCAAAATTCAAATAATCCCCAACAACGGTGTCAATCTGTGTTGTTGCCACACAAATAGGTCCCAGAGTTCAAATAATCCTCAAAAATGGTGCCAATCTGGGTGTTGTTACTGCACAAATTAGTCTCAGAGTTCAAATAATCCCCAGCAACGGTGTTAATCTGGGTGTTTGTTGCTACACAAATTAGTCCCAGAGTTCAAATAATCCCCAACAACGGTGCCAGTGTTATTGCCACACAAATAGGTTCTGGTGTTCAAATAATCCTCGGCAATGGCACCAATCTGGTGTTAGTATCTAAATTGATTCTCCCTTAGAAGCTGAGCAACATCACAAATTTAGTAAGACACTGAGAGATAGATAGATCATATTATGAGTCATTTTGTAGCCAAGGAGGAGATTTTTCTGGCTCTTTGTCACTCAGATGTTGGAGAAATGGATAGCACCTTATAAAGGATTTGATCTATCCTCACTACTTTAGGTTGTGCCTTTCAACTAGGGTGAGAGGACCCATTTTGTAACCTCTCTTGGTGAAAGAGAATGAATATATTATTATTTACACAAATTTGAAAGGAAACCTTAAGAAAATATGATCAATGCACCACAATTTAACTCTCACAAGTTGTCACTTATAAAGAATGGTGATATTTTGTAAACAAGGTTAAGGTTACTAAAGACATTATGGAATCCTAAGTGCTCTACATATTTTGGCAATAGAATTTATTAATTTGTGGACATGCAGGGAAAACATGGGTATTTCAGATAGGATTCATTATTTTTAAATAATGTTTGGTGTGAGATTAAGTAGGATAAACTTGATTTTTCCAGATCTTTGAGAACATTAACAACAATTGGAAAACTAAATGACATAATGCTTCAGAATAGCTAAAATATTCCTTCAACCAGAAGGTGTGCATCAATGGAGGCCCATATTTGCACGATTTCACACAATCTCCAAGAATTCAACACAAAGACTCGAGCTAAAGATTCAATTAAAAATTAAATACCCATGGTTCCTCACACCTATGATACAGTCAAAGGCTTACAGACAATATTTATCAAAAAAATGATAGTAAAGTGATTTTGAAGTGTTTATCTCATTATAGGATGAAGGCTCTTCTCGTAATGAAATTGTAAATGCCACTAAACTATCATAGGGACAAGATCTTGTGTGATTTAGAGGGATTTTAACACAAGATTGCAACAGAAACACCAAAACCATTTGAAAAAATTTTGAAATAAAAGAAGACACAATTTTTCCCAAGATCAACACAGATTAATTCAAGATCTATTAGATTTATCAGCAGGGGAAAGTTTCTTGAACAGTCTCAGAGCTTGTCAATGGTTGTACAATCACAACCATCTTGATGGGATCAAATATAAAACATAAGAGATTAACAGGTTTATTGGATGGTCTCTCAGGAATATGGGCTTTCTAAAATTTTCTCATAAGAATTCAACCCCCGACCATTTGTATGACTAAGTCATTCCCTTTATAGCACTCATTTACATTAAAGCTTCCCCCAAACAAAGAATATTCGAGGAACCTTTGTTTGTTACATATTTGATCATGATTTCTAGAAAGTGATGTTTAATAGATTTACAACAATAATTTGCCACGTGTTCAAAATGTGAATCATTTCAGATATTTTCATCATTGTTTTAACTGGGGCATCTAGTCATCTCCTCTAGCAACATAGTTTTCATCCTTTGGGCCTATAGCTTCCTTCTCCTAATTCTTTCCTCTACAATTTTCTCTACTGGATCTGGAAATTCATTTTCTATAGGTGCCAGAGTAACTTTGTTTCAAAATATCAACTCTTGCACTTCCTCATATTCACAAATTTGAGCTCCACAATGCTTCAATTACACTTTACTATAGAAATGAAAAGAAATCATTCAAATTCACCATGAAAAATGATGCATATTTACATCCTCTGAAGTTGTGGAATGTTAATGGTGGAAAATCCAGATGCATCCTGCCATAACCTTTGATTCTGTCATTTCACAACTTTAAATTAGAGTCGTCCATGTGGAAGATTAGAGCCGAAACGGGCCTGGGGGTGCCTTTTGCATTTTATGAATTTTGGAGAAAATGTACGATTTTCACATTTTACCTTGCCCCTCCGCCTTTGAAATATAGGCTCGACATGTGGCTTAATCTAGGCCTTTGATGGAGTTGTAGATCATTTATGTAATTTTACCCTTTTTAACAAAAAGGCAAAATTTCCAATTTTCCTTCGGTGACCCGCTTCCTGATTTTATCTTTTGATGTGGGCCCCAGCAGATTCGCACTTCATTTTTATACTTTTCTCCTTTTCACAGAAAGGAAAAAATCTTCAAAAATCCTCTAGCGACCCACCTCCCCACTTTGACTTTTCAATTCTGATCCAAAAAACATCAAAGTGCTTCGATGACTCACCTTCCCGCTTTTGATGTAGATTCAACATGTGACATCACTCTGTCCCCTGCAAGGTTGCAGATCAATTTATAAATTTTCTCCTTTTTCACAAATAGGAAAAAATCTTCAAAATGCCTCGGCGACCCACCTCTCTGCTTCTAACTTTTGATGTGGGTCCCAGTGGAGTTACGGGTCAATTTATAACTTTTCTCCTTCATAAAAAGAGGAAAAAAACTTCAAAATGTTTCGCCGACCCACCATCCCGCTTATAACTTGAAAAAATGCCATGTGTCCAATCTTCGGGGTCAAAGTAAGACTTTTTCCCTGCCACTTCACATTTTTTGAATAGCTAATCAGAGACTATCGAGGCCGTGGGGCCAATTTGGTATTTTTTACAAATATGACCAAAGTGGAAAATTTCACCAAAAAGAGCGTCGGGCCACAACCAATTAAAAATGAACACATATACACCTTTGGGGAAAATAAGAGAAATTTGCTCCGCCTTTATAAATTTGACTAGCCAATCAGAACTCAACAGGGCCATGGGACCAAATTGATATTTTTGCAAACATAGAAAAAAGTTACAATTTATAAAATAGACCCGACGTGCCTCATCCAATCAAAAGAGACCACGTGAGATGAAGATGTTGAGATAAATTTTGACAGGGAAAACACACCCATCAAACAGTAAGATGTAGGGGAACTTCACCATTTGTACCCAAAATTGAATCTTTCTTCAAGGACAGAATTTGTAAATAATTCATGGCTCGACAACAATCAACGACTATAGATAAGGATTTACAATAACACCCTGATAAAGATAAAACTTGTGAGCATCCATTTGGGGAGATAAAAAATGACAAATTAGGCAGATTTAGAAATTTGTGAATTAATGGAGCAAGATCAAATTGAGAAAGAAAAGAAAGAAAAAGAGGAAGTAGAACAGAAAGAGGAGGAGATTAAATAAAGAAAGAGAAAGAAGAAGAAGAAAAAAGATGAAGGTTGAAAAAGAGAAAAAGGCTAAGGAGGAAAAAGAAAAGAAGGTAAAATAAGAAAAAGAAAAGAAAGATAAAGAAGAATAGGAGAAGAAATAAATAGATAAGAAGGAACGAGAGGAAAAGGAAAAAAGAAAAAAAGTTGAGGAAGAAAGAAAAATAGAACAAGAGAAGAATAAAAATGAAGAAATACAATAAACAAGGAAAACAAAAGAAAACAATACCATTAGCACTAACCGTAAAAACATCTACAAGTATGGTACCCACACAAACACCAACGGATTCACTAGAAAAAATCAATTTGTCACTACAATAAAGGAAATAGTATAAATCAATAAGGTTCTAGCAATGGGTAGTGGAACAACCCCACAAAGGGCTATAAGGTACACTTAGATAAAATTCCCCCCTTGCAGAAGATATCATGCAGTCAAATGTTAAAATAGAGTGCTAAACAAGACTAGATGCAACGGTGCATAGAGTTGGAAGAAGTTATGTAAAATATTTTATCTTCCATCCAAATAGCAAAACCACACATAATCATTGATCTGACTCTACAAGTAGAAGTGGCTACAGAGAAGGTGGTGAGCGACATTTTAGAAGAAGGAAAAGTCAAATTTTAAGAAGAAAATAAGAAAATATGTGAGAGTGTTGTGGAAGAGTATAAACAACAAATTCTTAAGCCATAGAGTTTGGAGAATCAGAAAATAAGGAAAGAAATGCAAGCCACGGTGACTAAGTTGGAGAAAAAGTTACAAAATTTCGTGGCCTATTATACTTATATAATCGGATGGCCTAGTGAAACTCAGAAATAAAAAGCAAAGCTAGAAAAGTAGGAACAACATATTCATATAACATCAACAACATATGATATCAACCATGACAAATATGGATCCCAAAGATGAAAGATAGCCGAATTGATAGAAAAATATCAAACATAGCAAAGGGTGCAGTCTGAAAAGATAATGGATATGAAATAATGTAGCACACCATTGGATAGATTCATTATTAGAATGCAACAAAAGATCATAACAACCCAAAACATATGGGGTCAAGTGCAAACAAAATCAACACCATATGATATTATTCAGTTGATCTAGGAGAACTCACAACTATAAGAGTGGAGAAAGTAGATAGATGCACATATAGATTTTTGGTAATATTTTTTAGAAGAACATTACACCCCATATTACTAGGTACATCCCTCAACTCCACCATGAAGAAAAATATGAGGTGGATTATCCCAAAAACCTAGCTGTGCAAGTCGAGTGAAGGAAATCTTCCTTATGCTAGACGTTTATGTTTTCTAGGGGTTAATACCTTTACCCTCCATAGTTGGCATCCCATAATTCCATTTAGGTCAGTTGAGCAAGGGAACCTTTCCCTACGCCAGACATCTAAGTTCTGGGAGTTAATGCCTACATAGCATTTTTGGAGAAAATTTTGGGCGATAAGGACAAGGTTCTTCATCAATTGTTGTTTCGAGGATGAGACGAGGTTTAAGTCGGGGGATGATGCTGACAGGGTTCTTCATCAAAATTTTGGATAATCCGTGAAAGCCTAGAAGAATATATGAAGGCCTAGAAAAATTTGTGAAGAATTAGAAGAATCCATGCATAAAAGGATGAAACTATGTATAAAAGGATGAATCTGCAATATATTGGAAAATCTGCCAAAGACTAAGAAAAGTTGTGGTACACTGAAGGAAGTTGCGGATAGCAAAAGCAAGCCATAAAATAAAGACAAGTCAAGATGGAATGAGATAGAAGATGATAGAGGTGAAAATCAAATTATTGACTCTTGGAATGTGTTTGTATTTTGTATATTTATTTCAATTAATCCTTAATATATGTGTATGCCATGAGAAATGTATGTGAGCATCACCAAAAGTAAATAAGAGAGTAGAGAGGATTTTTGTATGAGAATGATACTAATGTAATGAATATTGAAATTTGAATAAGAATTTATGTTTTGTAGAAAAAGTTTGCTATGCATGTTTTACATTATTTTGGTTCACAAGTTAGAGTAGTTTACTATTCCTATGTACATCACTAACAATAGGTCAAACTTCCTAAATTTCACACTATTGTCGAGGTTTAAGGTCAACATGCAAAAAAAAAAAATGGATGTGAAATGTGACAATGTAAGAGTTTGGAAGCAAGATAGAATAATATGAATTCAATTGAACAAGTTGAATCTGCAATGCAACGACATAAGATAATGAGAGAAAGAAAGCAAAAATGTCGACAAGTCCACAAAGTAAATGTGAAATGCGATGATGTAAGAGTGTGGAATGCTTAGATTACAATACGATAACGTTAAAATTAACACTTATGAAAATGAAAATATCAAGGTGATCAAGAGGGTGTTTGACCATGATAAAGCGAGTATCACTATGCTAAGACTTAGTGAAGAAGAATGAAAGTTCTCAAGTTCAGATATGGATGTCCGTGATCCAAGACTTAGACACTTGTACAAACTGATAAAGTGGATGAGAGATAAAACGTGAATGAAAAAAGTGAAACATGAGTGTGTAACACGTGAGGAAAAAATGAAAAATCGTGAAGTGAATTTTTTGGCCTCTACCTTAGATTTACTTGGAAAAGGTTGTGGATTCCTAGGTGGTTCACTCAACTAAGTGTCAATAGTATATCTGAGCAAGTGTGACGTTATTTATAGCTGACGGATTTACTTTACCCCCTTTAAAATCTTGAGTAAATTTTTTTTTCAGAATGAATTGCACTGGGGGTTGGCATTACTAGATATATGTGACTCTTGATCATAAGTCTTTACTAGTCAGTTGGGATAAAAGGTTCCTATTTTTTCAGCGAGTTCCCTCAATCTACTTGTTACTTTGGGGGTTCATGTGGTAATCCTTAAAATATTTTAATTGTTTATGCCAAGGAACTTCCCATAGTTATGGGGCCGGGTTTTTACCTTATCCGAACCTACAAATATAGTGTGTAGAATTTTTTTATTTTATCTTGTTTATCAACAATTTCCTGCACACAAAAATTAGTAGTTTGAAGCTCGCGAGCAAGGGCAACTTGCAGCCAGTATTTTTCAATGTTTTAGAAACCTTCGTGAGAGTGGGTCCTGCAATCAAGGATTAGAAATTTTGCCTGAGCTAGGTAGAGGCCAAGGCAAAAGAAGGAAGTTCATGTTTCTAATTTCTTAGATCGCTCAGAAAGCATAAGGAAAGAGCATACATGCGAACAAGATTTGATTAAGTAAAAAAACAATAATTCCCCCAAAAATAAAAATGAGAAATGACCATGTTTCTGATTCCTGAGATTACTTAGAAATCATAAGGGAAGAGAATACGCATGATCGCAAAATGGCTTAATCTCACAAAAAATGACAAAGGAAAAGCATGCAAAACACATTAGAAAGTGTTAGTCTATGTTGGAAAATGATTAAACACATGAAAAATGGCTAAAAAGTGACAAAAATTGGTCTAGAATGCCTAGTAGCCCTATATTTGAGCGACTTTGAAGAGTAGTCTAAAGTGGTGCAATTGTTGAGAAAGTGACTGTTGTTGCAAACTCACAGCACCCCTGGATGCAGATCAGGCTTCTAGGTTGATGTTTAGGCATCCAGTGTGATTGCACAACATGGAATCCTTTCTCCAAGTGTGGGACTTGTGAAGATGAGAAAAGATTCTCCAGAGAAGGCTGGTTCCTATTCCTCTGTTCAGATGCACACAAAAATGCAGAGGGTTTACTAAAACCTAATCTAACTTGTCAAGGAGACAGGGTGAGAAAATGCATAGAATAAAACCTAAACTACAGAGGTGATGCACCAAGGAATGTTAGACACTCATTTTGCAAATCTAACACAAACCACATAGATGCAATACAAACACTATGCACAGGTAACCAAACTGCAATAAGACATCAAAATAACAGCAATAAATACATGAGAGGGTTGAGAATCAATGAAAAACATATATATATTGCTCAATAGTTGATACAGTAAATTGTAGTGGCCAAGAGGCAAAAACTGGCATTACAACCCATATGGGAGGTTTGAAAAGCTCCACAAATTCTCTTGCAAGCAAGGAAGAAGGGAGGATGCAAAACAAGAATGTCCGACCTGTTAATAGAGCTTCTCTTTACAATATATATCAAGAAATGAGAGAGGAGAGAGGGGAAATTCAGAATCTTCTCCAACCACTTCTTGGTAGCATTTAAATCATCTCATTATGATCCAAGTGGTGGATCCTGGAAAAACGGCGAGCTATCTATCAGGAGCGGTGAGCTGTCTGTTGTATTAAAGTTAGTTGTTGAAGCATTACATGCGTCAGAGACGTTTTCTTAATTTTCTCCCTCCAACCTGCACCAAAATTCAAGATTGACCCCAGAATCATGTAGATAATTTCAACAGCTTTCCATTGATATAAAGAACGTGCAAATCTGAGCTTTGGATCGAAAGATATGAAGGTCTGAAGATTTAGGGCACAAAACAGGTGAAAACGGATTTTTTAAATTTCTTTTCCCGCGTTCTACCATCTGGACGACACGTGGCAGGCTCTGGTCCACTGAGAAATTCCCTCTCTCCACCTTTTCACAGGTTTTTCTTGTGGGCCCCTTAAACTTGGACACGTGGCACTATTTCATTGGTTTGGATAAGTGCTCGAAAACTCGCCCCTTTTACCTTTTGGACCTTTTTCCTTGACGACACGTGTCATGCTATGATTCATCCACAGGCCTGCCGGATTTTCATGTCCACCACGTCTTTTTGTCCCGGATGTCCTAGTGCTGTCTGGGACAAATTATTCCGGTTCACCTGAAATGGGCTTCCACGTCCCCTTTTTGCCAGTGACACGTGGCGTTATCTGATTGGCTTTTGGCTCCTTCGGCTATCCACATCCCGCGCGTCCCTTTGTCCCACTTTTCCTTGTGCTAAAATTTTCCATTTCGGTCGAACTGGCTGGTTCACATCCTCCGCGCACTCACGGCCCAAATGTCCCAGTGCGAAAGTTTCCTGTTTCGGCCGAACCGGCTAGTTTGGGTCTTCCGCCTACTCTTGTCCCGCTTGCTCTCGGTGAATGACTTGGACAAATTTCCTTTCTTTTGGCCGATTCGGGCATTTCACGTCCATTTGTCCCAGATGTCCCTTCGCTTCGCGGGCCGCCTGGAGGCGTTTCGGCCGAACCGCGCTTTGGTGTCCCGCATGTCCCAAATATTTCTAGGACAAGGACTTAGCCGATTTTCACAATTTTTTCTGGTCCAGGCTTATTTTCTGCAACTTCTCGCATTCTATCAAAAATAGCAAAAGTGGCAGTCTGAAAAGATAATGGTAGTAAATATTGTATCACAGCCATTAGATAGATTCATTATTAAGAATGCACCAAAGAATCATAACAACCCAAAAACATATGGGTCAAGTGCAAACAAAATCAACACCATATGAATTAATTCAGTTGATCTAGGAGAACTCACAACTATAAGAAGTGAGAAAGTAGATAGATGGCACATATAGACTTGTGGTAATATTTGTTTAGAAGAACCATTACCCCCATATTACTAGGTACAATCCTCAATCTCCACCATGACGAAAAATATGAGGTGGATTATCCCAAAAAAACCCTAGCTTGCAAGTCGAGCGAAGGAACCTTCCCCTTTTTTTTAAAAATGCTGGACGTTGATTTTTAAGGGGTTATAACCTTACCGCTCACCGTTGGCTCCCATAATTCCATTTAGTCGTGAGCAAGGTAACCTTTCCCTACGCCAGACATCTAAGTTCGGGGTTATGCCTACATAGCCTTTTGGGAAATTTTGGGCGATAAGGACAAGGTTCTTCACAATTGTTGTTTTCGGGATGGACAAGGTTTAGTCGGGGATGAGCTACACGGGTTCTCATCAAATTTTGGATAATCCTTGAAAAGCCTAGAAGAATATATGAAGGCCTAAAAATTTTTGAAGAATTTAGAATATCCACTCCCCCAGCATAAAAGGATGAAACTAGTTAAAAGATGAAATCTGCAATATATTGGAAAATCTGCCACAAGACTAAGAACATTTTGCGGTACACTGAGAAGTGTGGACAGGCAAAGCAAGCCTAAAATAAAGACAAGTCAGATGTAAATGAATAGAAAGATGTAGAGGTGAAAACTCAATATTTACTCTTGGAATTGTGTATTGTAATTTATTGCAATTATCCTTACTATCGGTGTAGCCATGGAGAAATGTATTGATCATCATCCCAAATTAAATAAGGAGTAGAGAGCTTTTTGTCTGCGCCTGCTCCTCTGTCCCTGCCTCTTGCCCTTTGCCTCCGCCTTCTGTTTTTGCCGCCCCTTTATGCTCCTGTCTGTTTCACCTGCCTGTCGGGTCCCCATTCGCGTCGTTTTCCTCTTCCTGTGTCCATCCCTCCCCCTCCGTCCCTCAGTCACCCTTCTCCCTTTCCCCCGCTTGTCAGGTTTAGGTCATCAGGCCAAAAACAAATGGTGTGAAATGTGACCATGTAACGAGTTTGAAGTTGAGATAGCCATAATATGACTTCACTTTACCCCGTTGGATCTTATTGCAACGACAAAGAGAATGAAGAAAGAAAAGGCAAAAATTCTACAAGTCCACAAGCAAGTTGAAATGCTAATATGAAGAGGTTGAATGCTTAGATTTCAACACCCTTAACTTAAACTTAACCCTTATAAAATGGAAAAATATCAAGGTGTATCAAAGGGTGTTTGACCGTATAACGTCGAGTATCACTATGCTACACTTAGTGAGAAGAATGAAAGTTCTCAAGTTCAGATATGGATGTCCGCGATCAAACTTAGCACTTGTACAAACTGATAAAGTGGATGGAGAGTAAAACTTGAATGAAAAAGTGAAACTAGTCTGTAACACGTGAGGAACCAATGAAAAATCGTGAAGTGAATTTTTTGGCCTCTACCTTAGATTTACTGGAAAAGGTTGGGTATCCTATGGTGGTTCACTCCACTAAGTGTCAATAGTAATATCTTAGCCAGTGTGACGTTATTTTTAGCTGACGGATTTACTTTACCCCCTTTTAATCTTGAGTAAATTTGTTTTTCAGATGACATTGCACTGGGTTTTGGCATTACTAGATATAATGGACTCTTTATCATAAGTCGTTACTATTCAGTTGGATAAAAGGTTCCGATTTTTTCAAGCATTCCCTCAATCTACTTGTTACCTTTGGTTCATGTGGAATCCTTGAAATACTTTTTGATTTTTTATTGCCAAGGAACTTCCCATAAGTTATGGGGCCGGGTTTTTACCTTATCCGAACCTTACAAATATAGTGTGTAGAATTTTTTTTATTTTATCTTGTTGATCAACACGTTCTACACACAAAAATTCGTAGTTTGAAACTCGCGAGCAAGGGCAACGTCAGGCCAGTATTTTTCAATTTTTAGAAACCTTCGTGAGAGTGGGTCCTGCATCAAGGATTAGAAATTTTTGCCTGAGCTAGGTAGAGGCCAAGGCAAAAGAAGCAAGTTCATGTTTTCTAATTTCTTAGATCACTCAGAAGCATAAGAAAGATCTACATGCGAACAAGATTTGATAAGTAAAAAACACTAATCCCCCAAAAATAAAAATAGAAATGACCATGTTTCTATTCCTGAATTACGTAGAAATCATAAGGGAAGATAATACTTATGATCCGCACAATGGCTTATCTCACAAAAATGACAAAGGAAGCATGCAAAAAAAACACATTAGAAAGTGTTAGTCTATGTTGGAAAATGATTAAACACGTAATGGCTAAAAGTGAAAAAAAATTTTGGTGGTGCTAGAATGCCTGTGCCTATATTGAGCCTTTGACGAGTAGTCCCCTAAAGGGTGCAAATTGTTTACAGAAAGTTACTGTTTTGCGAACTCACAGCACCCCTGATGTAGATCAGGCTTCTAGGTTTATGTTTAGGCATCCAGTGTATTACACAACTGATCTTTCTCCAAGTGTTGGACTTTGTGGAAGATGAAAAAAGATTCTTCTAGAGAAGGCTGGTTCCTATCTCCTCTTCAAGATGCACACAAAAATGCAGAGGGTTTACTAAAACCTAATCTAAACTTGTCAAGGAAACAGGGTGAGACAATGCATAGAATAAAACCTAAACTACACAGGTGATGCACCAAGGAATTTAGAACTCATTTTGCAAATCGAAACACAACCGCCATAGATGCAATACAAACACTATGCACAGTAAACAAACTCAATAAGACATCACAATAACAGTCAATGAATACATGAGAGGGTTTTTAAGATCACAAAACATATTCTATTGCCAAGAGTTGATACCTACATTTTATGGCCAAGCGGCCAAAACGGAATTACAACCCATAGGGTGGTTTGAAAGCTCCACAAATTCTCTTGCAAGCAAGGAAGAAGGGATGATGCAAAAACAAGAATGTCCGACCTGGTAATAGAGCTTCTCTTTACATATATATCAAAAATGAGAGAGGAGAGAGGGGAAATTCAAATCTTCTCCACCACTCTTGGTAAGCATTTAAATCATCTCATTATATCAAGCGGCGATCCTGGCAAAACGCGGGCTGTCTAACGAGCGGCGAGCTGTCTGCTGTATTAAAGTTTGTTTTTGAAGCTTCCACGCTCAAGACATTTTATTAATTTTCTCCCTCCAAACTCCACTAGCACAACCAAATGCAGATTTACCCCAGAATCATGTAGAGAATTTCAACAGCTTTCCGTTGATATAAAGATGTGCAAATTTAGAGCTCTGGATCGAAAGATATGATTCTGAAGATTAGGGCACAAAACAAGGGGTAAACGGATTTTTAAATTTCTTTTCCTGCGCTCGCCATCTAGACTACACGTGGCAGGCTCTGATTCGTTGATCAATTCCCTCTCTCCACCTTTTCACGGGTTTTTCTTGGGGCCCCTTACACCTAGACACTTGCCTATTTTCTTGGTTTTGGATCAGTGCTCGAAAACTCGCCCCTTTGACGTTTTTGGACCTTTTTTCCTTGACGACATTGTCTGCTATGATTCCGTCCACGCCCTGGCCGGATTTTACGCCACCGCATCTTTTTGTCTCAGATTCCCAGTGCTATCTTGGACAATTCGCTAGTTCAACCGAAATTGGCTTTCCACATCCGTTTCTGTCCCAGTGGACCTTGGCGTTATCTGATTGGCTTTCGGCTCCTTCGGCTATCCGCGTCTTGCGCATACCTCTTTGTCCCACTTGTCCCTGTGCTAAACTTTCCATTTCAGCCAAATGCTGTTCGCAGCCTCCGCACATCTCATGGCCGTAGATGGTCCTGTGTGACAGTTTCCTGTTTCGGCCGAACCGGCTGTTCGGGTCTTTCCGCGTACTCTTGTCCCGCTGCTCTCGGTGAGGCCTTGGACAATTTTCTTTCTTTATTGGCCGAGTGCGGCAGTTCGCATCCATTTGTCCCAGATGTCCCTTTGGCTTTTGGGCGGTCCGCCTGGAGGCATTTCGGCCGAACCCACCTTAGTGTCCCATGCCCAAATTATTTCCTAGGATAAGGAATTGAAATCACTTAGGAAACTGAAACCTAACGACAACAAGACAATGTGCATACTCACTTAGAGGAATTGAAATCTTAGACTAATATTTCCAAGGTGTGAACCTTTTAGTTTCAATAAGCAAATGTTTGAGATAGATTCCATTACTGGAATCTGTAGTTCTTCACACCGTCCCAATAGGCCATTGAAAGCATGCTTGCTCATTGCACTTTGTGACATGTATGGTCCACTCCAATCGCAAATCAATTTTGAATTCCTTCCTGGTTTTGCCTGTCCCATCCCATTTCACACACTAGATCTCCCAACTTGAAACGATCTATCTTGGCCTTTCTATCCGAATTTTTTTCTTGATCAAAGCTTACCTTTTTCCATTGCTTGGGATGCCCTATTTCTATCTCTTGTAGCTCCTCAACTCCTGCATATCTCACCTCCTGGGCTCAAATTCAAGTAACTCCAGCTGCTTCATGAGTTCCCACTGTTGGTACTCAATGACATGGGCAAGATTTTTCCCCTTTCTTCCTAACAAGCCTGAATGGAGAGTTACCTGTGGATCTTTGGGGAGTGAATCCTATCATCCCATAAGGCTGATTTCAGCTTGGTGTGCCAAGACTTCTAATTCTCATCAAGAAGTTCTCGCTAATGGATCCTTAACAAGTTTGTTTGTAGACTCGGCAGGCCTTACCCTGAGGTATATTTCGATGAAGTTGCTCAGGTACATACCATTCTTATTCACGGCCCACTCATCACCTTAGATCCAATGATGCCATTGCATTAATCAGAGATTATTGTGGCAGGTACAACTAAATCGTTGTTTATTCCTCATAAAAGTCCTGGATGCAGACCTCCTGCACCTTGCCTACTCCTTGATTCCAGTCAAAAAAACCGCTGCCATACTACCTCGTTGTAATCATTATGGCTTGGCTTGGTGATGCTAGGAACAGGTTGATTTTCTTTGTGTATATAATAGACTCCCAGCTCAAATTCTTCTACTTCTTGATAGAGATCAAAAGCATGTATCTTGTTTGCCCATTCATCAAGAGTTAGGTCTGGGATACTTCCAACCTTGGTGTCAGCCTCATCAGTACTAGGGTGATCTTCTTGATCAAATGCTAAGCAATTGGCATTAATCTGACTTGGGGTGTAAGGCTCAATATGGAAGTTTGCAATGGGTTCGGATCTTATTGTGGCCTTAGTTCCATACCTTGTTCTAAACAACATGTGAGACCAATCAGCAGACAAATACCTTCCAATCTTGGCTGTGAATTCCCTTAACAAGCAAAGGGCAAAGAGTGGTGGAAGGTCTATGATTGATACATCTTGTAAGACAACAACATTTGGACATGCATGCAAGGTAAGACTCAAGTTTTTAATCACTCCAACTGTTGCTATTATTGTCCCATCCAATTGCACTACTCCTTTAGATATTACTTCATATTCGAGACCCAGCTGATCAGCTATTTGCTTGGGCATCACGGAGCTACTTGATCCAGAATCAATCATGCAATTGTGTACTAGTTTATCCCCAATGATTAATAAAACATAGAAAGGAGGGGGCTTCAACATTTTACCTTGTTGTCCTCCATGACTTCCTTCAAGCTGGGCAGCATTTGTAAGCACTTTGTCTTGCATCTGAACCCACTGATTCAAAGTTGTCCAATCCTTCATGGCAGCTTGCAGCAGATCTCTTTGGCCTAGGATAGATAGGGATTCCCACATTGATATGTTAACGTTTGTCTTCTTCATCTGATAAATGATACTGAATGGTGATGAAGAATCTCTATGTTGTCCTTTGGTTTGCATGTTTACTCCCTGCACGTGGGCAGCAACAACTGGCATTTGAGTTGGCCTAGGGGTTGTTCTTGGCTGCCCTTGTGTACTTGAAACTGGACTCTACTTGCCAATCATTTTTGGAGTCATGGAAGGTTGTGGATTGGCTGGGGCTAATGGTTGTTCTTCACCCAGATTCCTCCTTTTTGACCTTGTGTTGGCTGCAACACCTTGAGAAACTGCCTGATTCATTCCAGAGAAATCTTCTGCTTGCCAGTTCACCAATGTAGTGTCATTTGGGGCTGATTGCTGTTGGAATGTTTCTGGTTGTTGGCTGTTTCCTTGACTACCCTCACCCTCCACACCGGTAGTTGTCACCATTAGTGCTTGATTGAGAGCACCATTGAAGCACATGGATTGGTTGTGAGGCTCGTTGCATGGAAAGCACTAATCATATTCCTGAGCAATGTTGTTCTGTGTTGGCACTAATGCCTTAGAGGTAGATATGGCATTTGGATTATAGGGCTGGAATGGTCTATTGGCAGGAGGCCTTACTTGGTTTTGATTTTGATTCATATTTGCAGTTGGATTAGGTGGTCTTTGTGGTTGGTATGGCTGCCTATTAGGCTGATCTTGAAGTTGATAAGAAGGTCTGAAACCTTGGGCTTGCTGCCTCTTAATAGTAACCAGCTCATTTCCCAAATTTTGCAACTGTTTCATGACCTCTTGGAGTTCATTTGAAGCACTTGGAGATGAAGTGGAAGCTTCATTCGAACTCTGATTTCTAGGAGTGGGAACAGGAGCCAAAGTGGGTGCTTGACTAGTGCTTGGATTTTCGAAGTTTGGATACAAGGGCATAGGAGGCCTAGGAGCCAGTTTACCAGCTTGAATAAGAGAGTTCTCGGCTCTAATGGCAATGCTATAAGCCATAGGGATTGTTGTGCCTCCCATGGACTGAATTAACATAGAAATATCAGAATTCAAAGCTTTAAGGTAATATAGAAAAGCACCTCCTGCTGTTGGCCTCACTGCCACTGGAATCCTATCCCAAGACCTTTGAAATCTGAAGTTGAAGTCAGTCAGCTGCTCGTTGGGGGCTCTCTTGATAGTTGTCAACTGCTCCAACAGAGACAAGTTGTCTCCCTTCTCTCCAAATTGCTCATGAAGTGCAATGCACAGCTGATTCCAATTTGTAATAGAACTAGCCCCAACGCTCCTAAACCATTGCAATGCTTTACCCTTGAATGAAGATGCCAGTAATTTGACAGCCACCTGCATTTCATCAATTTCATGGATTGCACAAAGGTTAGCAATATCTTTAACATGATCACCTGGAGTAGTCTGATTTTCTCCAGTGAAGTAGGGAATGTTCTTCAAGGCTGTAATAGGATCTGGATGTTGTGCATTGAGAGAAAGTGGGCTACTACTTGTGAAGTTGACGTAGGGGTTGTTCTGAGCCATTCTAATTGGTCTTAAAACCCTTGTATATTGAAAGAAAGGCCTGTCAGGTGGAGGAGTTGAGAGAGTTCTGTTTGGTGGAGATGGAGACCTTTGAATCCTTCTTCCTCTTTGCCTTCTTCTCAGAGATAACTGCAGGTATTCAAACAGCACCTTTTCTTCTCTGACTCTTGACCTTGTGGTGATTCTTCTCATGAGTTTTCAGGCCTGCACTACTGAAACCAGTTGATTCTTCCCCTTAGAGTCGCTAGATATGCAAATAATAGCTCTTATAAGCAAGAAAACTACAGCAGATGCATATCAACTTTGCTGCAATAAAAATGAGACCTCTAGTGTCCCACCCTTGTTGCAGACTCACAGCACCCCTATATGTAGATCAGGCTTCTAGGTTGATGTTCAGGCATCCAGTGTGATTGCACAACATGGAATCCTTTCTCCAAGTGTGGGACTTGTGAAGATGAGAAAATATTCTCTAGAGAAGGCTGGTTCCTATTCCTCTGTTCAGATGTACACAAAAATGCAGAGGGTTTACTAAAACCTAATCTAACTTGTCAAGGAGACAGGGTGAGAAAATGCATAGAATAAAACCTAAACTATAGAGGTGATGCACCAAGGAATGTTAGACACTTGTTTTTCAAATCTAACACAGACCACATAGATGCAATACAAACACTATGCACAGGTAACCAAACTGCAATAAGAGATCAAAATAACAGCAATGAATACATGAGAGGGTTGAGAATCAATCACAAACATATATATATTGCTCAAGAGTTGATACAGTACATTGCAGTGGCCAAGAGGCAAAAACTGGCATTACAACCCATATGGGAGGTTTGAAAAGCTCCACAAATTCTCTTGCAAGCAGGGAAGAAGGAAGGATGCAAAACAAGAATGTCTGACCTATTAAAAGAGCTTCTCTTTACAATATATATCAAGAAATGAGAGAGGAGAGAGGGGAAATTTAGAATCTTCTCCAACCACTTCTTGGTAGCATTTAAATCATCTCATTATGATCCAAGAAGTGGATCCTAGCAAAACGGCAGGCTGTCTAACAGGAGTGGTGAGCTGTCTGCTGTATTAAAGTTGGTTGTTGAAGCATTACATGTGTCAGAGACGTTTTCTTAATTTTCTCCCTATAAACTACACCAAAATGCAAGATTGACCCTAGAATCATGTAGAGAATTTCAACAGCTTTCTGTTGATATAAACAACGTGTAAATCTGAGCTCTGGATCGAAAAATATGATGATCTGAAGATTTAGGGCACAAAACAGGTGAAAATAGATTTTTAAATTTCTTTTCCCGTGCTCTACCATCTAGATGACACGTGGCGGGCTCTGATTCGCTGAGCAATTCCCTCTCTCCACATTTTCACGGGTTTTTCTTGTGGGCCCCTTAAACTTGGACACGTGGCACTATTTCATTGGTTTGGATCAGTGCTCAAAAACTCACCCCTTTGACCTTTTGGACCTTTTTCCTTGACGACATGTGTCATACTATGATTCGTCTATGGGCCTACCAGATTTTCGCGTCCACCGCATCTTTATTTCCTAGATGTCCCAGTGCTGTTTGGGACAAATTCTTCCGGTTTTCCCGAAATGGGCTTCCACATCCCCTTTCTGCCAGTGACACGTGGCGTTATCTGATTGGCTTTTGGATCCGTCGGATATCCGCGTCCCGCGCGTCCCTTTGTCCCACTTGTCCTTGTGTTAAAATTTTCTATTTTGGCTGAACCAGCTGGCTCGCGTCCTCCGCGCACTCATGGCCCAGATGTCCCAGTGCGAAAGTTTCTTGTTTCGGCCGAACCGGCTGGTTCGGGTCTTCCGCGTACTCTTGTCCCACTTTCTCTCGGTGAAGGACTTGGACAAATTTTCTTTCTTTCAGCCGATTCGGGCATTTCATGTCCATTTGTCCCAGATGTCGCTTTTCTTCGTGGTCCGCCTGGAGGTGTTTTGGTCGAACCACGCCTTGGTGTCCCGCATGTCCCAAATATTTCTAAGACAAGGACTTAGCCGATTTTCACAAATTTTTCTGGCCCAGGCTTATTTTCTGCAACTTCTCACATTCTCTTAAATCTCGTTCTTCTTCAGCCTGGGACTTGGGAATCCTGATGTATGTTATCAATTCAACCCTGGGGGGATGAAATTGGATAACAGTGACCATAAAAGTATCTAAAGCAAGTATAAGGTGAGAAAAGGTCTAAAAAGTGAAAATAAATTTGGATCGAAGGTGCTCGAGAGCCTTGCAAAATTAAATTACATGATTAGTCTAGGTGAGAAAGATGAATGGAAAATTAAATACAAGGATCCTAATATGAAGGAAAATACCTAATTAATGAATTAAATTAAGTAACGAAATAAAATAAGTTAGAATAATTAACTAAAGATAATGAAAAGTGAAGAAATTAATATTTTAAATTAAACTTATGTGGAAACTAAACTAAAGTTATATTTAAAGCTTAAATCATGAGCGTGAACCTAAGGTAAAAAATGAAATGAAAGAATAGTAAATGAGCCTAAAGTTAGCATAGACGTATGAAAAAATAAGAACAAAACCTAAACCTAACAATTAGACATAGAGTTAAAAATACTAATAACAAAACCTAAACCTAAAAGTTAGACATATATCAAAAAGTTTCAAATAGTAAAACCGAAACCTAAAAGCATAAAAGTCATGAGTGGGATGTTTGGTTTGTGAGTTGTAATGTGTGTGTGCAATGTGCAAGGTTAGTGACCTATAGCGGTGAGAATCTCGTCGCATTGGAGGAAGCTCACAAGTTGGATGTGGGGAATGGCTAGGGGGTGTTTGGGATCCCACAGTGGTGAGGCGAGTGAAGAGAGTCACGCGGGTGTGCTGAGGAGCTGAACTAGGGGGGTTAATAATGAATAGGGTTAGTGTACTTAGGGGGTCCGCAAGGGGGGAGGGCTCGAGGGACTCATGGGTCAGGGAAAGGATAGAGCGGGGTGCGTAGTATGTGGCGCATGGGTTGGGGTAAGGAATGGCCCAGGGTAGACAAGTTGGATCTGAGAGCTCAGGGAACTAGGGATTTTGGTCAGGAACAACAAGGCTTGTGGGAGGGATAGTTAGGGAGTTGGGCGAGTGGTTCGGCAAGCCGAGCTTGCCTAGCAGGGGAGAGGTGAGCGGAGATGCCTTAGGGAGGTGAGGATAGGTTTTCGGGGAGAGTTAGAGGGATGGTAGGAGGTAGCTTGGGAATAGGTCGGGTCAACTCAATCGAGTTGGCCGAGCTAACCAAGGAGTGTTGGGTATAGGGCGAGGGGCTTAGAGTTAGGGTTTTTAAATGTTTTTTTCTTAAAATTCTTTGATTTCTTATTGTTTTTTGCAGGAAATGTAATTCTTTTTTTCATTGAATTTTTGAAAAATAAAATATAATACTATCTTTTTTGTGTGCAGGTGTTACAAAATGTGCAGGTAAATTTTCCAAAAAATGATCAAAATTTTCTAGAAAATAAATCAAGAGCATAAATGTATAAACCAAGAGTATAAAACCAAAATACAAATGATGTGAATCTAACAATGAACCTGGAAAAACTACACACAAACAAGACATGTATTATGAAACAAATAAAACATAGGAAAAACGAATGAAACCAAAAATGAAAGCAGATGGGATGGGAATCCCACTGGGCATGCCAAAATGTAAATAGAGAAAAGTGACAGTGAATGGAAAGTAAACAAATACAAAAAACTTTCCTGCAGTTTTCCAGAGTAAACCTCAAGTAGGTTGTGAGAGTTTTTAAAGTTGTATAACCTTGCAAAATGATTGATTTGTGGGTGCTCTTGAATGGCCTTCAAAGTGGGGATGTAATTTCTATGAACATAATCTTGAGAGCTTCCAATATGCAAATATTGGAAAGTAATTTGACAAAGTATGTGTGATGTTAGTCCAAAAGGGTTTGATAGAAAGTAGGCCTGCATTTTATAGAGGCAGAAGTAGTTGAATGTTGGTTGAAATGGGTTGAATGCACATGCTAAAAATAACATTGGATGAGGTTGCAACAGTTATGGGGCATTTAGGGGCAAAAAATGAATTAATTGTAGAAGTCACATCTGGTAAGGTGGTTGTATGTGCAATTGAATTGCCCCCACATTTCTAGGATTTTAGAAGTGCAATTGACTGGGCTTGGTACGTAGAGTTGACCGGGAATCTATATGGCAGTTGACTGAGAAGAGGATGTGGAGTCCAAGTGGAGTCCATGTGGGTCCAAAGTGGTTATTGAATGCACACACTTAATTAATTAATCATTTTATTAATAAACGATAATTAACTTAGCACAAAGGGGTACTATTTGTATGAATTAATCGATTTAATCAATTAATCACAAATGGGTGAATAACATGATGTATTAGGAAGCGAATTGGGATAAGATGGAAACATGTATGTATTTTTAGGGTGTTTATAGTATATGTATAGGTGAAGAAGGGTTTCGAGTAGGTAAATGAGGGTTTCAAACCATTGAAAATGAAAAATTGAATAAACTAGAAGCAATGATAGAAAAACTAAGTTTAATAATCACTAAAAATACCTTAATATTGGTTGTAACTCACCTCTTGGACCTTTAGCTCTTTGTTAATGGGGTGCCTAAAAGAATTGGTATAAGTCAAAATACGCTTGCAAATTTGTGGATGCTTGGTCTTGTTCACTTATTTTAATAGAATAAAAATGTAGCCGCATCATAATGTAACCGAGCCATAATGTGAGTGTGTTATGTTTAATAAACCTCTCAAACATATTTTGGCAACTATTTGGACACCATCCCCATATAGTTACCCCGGTTCATAATTTCCAACATGTATGTAGATGGGGTGGCATGGACTTGAAGATGCTTTTGATTTGAACCAAATAACATATTTGTTTACCCATATTCAAATAAAGTTAAATGCATATAAGTTAGAAATTATTATGTTTAATAGTGTCTCTACTTATAATCATTTGTTGAAGTGAACCAAATGATGTACATTACAACTTTCTTTGTTAAATTGTAATAACAATAAATGTTTTTCATTTTGTTAACTTTTGTTTAATTATAAAGTTGTTACAATATTATGAATGAATGAAGATTTTAACAATTTTATATGCAAGTTTAATAATTGAAGTTGATTGATGTTGATAGATTTTAGGACTTGACAAAACAATGAATTTTTATTCCTGATAAAGGATCACAAGAGATGATTTGGATCATCCATTCAAAAATTACTATAAGTATATTGTCTTTGCTCTACACACTTATTTGTTATAAGGAATTTTATAAACGTTAGTTAGACACTTATAAATATAGGTGCTTATTTTGAAACACTAATTCTAATTGTATATAAATGCCTGGTTTCCACGTTCATATCAAACATATATAATAAACTATATGAATACAAATTGAAATTTACCATTCTCAAAGTGGTTTATTGTTGGGCTCACTCTTTCTTGTGTTAATAAGAAAAAAACCTTGTAATATAGGTGGAAAGAATATTTGAAAAGTAAAACGCCACACCAGGTAGAAAGCAAACCTGGAGGGGCATAGGTAGATAGTTAAGCGTGGAACAATAAAGAAATTAGCAGTGAATAATTCATACTCCTGCTCCCTTTTGTAAAGTGGTGTATTTCCGTATTGTTAAGTAGTGTCCGCCATTTATAATAGCAAGTCATGACATGACACCAGAATCCAAAGACAGATGTAAATTCCAATACAGATTTGAACTCTTAATTCACGGATTCCCAGGAGGAAATCATAACTGTTGAAATGATTTGGATAGGGTGATGCAATTTCGTTCCGGTCCCCGCCCATGGCGAGAAAAACACATCCAGTGGAATGGAAGGACAAAAAAGTATGATGTTTATTCATACAAGTCGAAGAAATGGCTCATCATATCAAATCAAATTGAATAAGACGACACCCAAACAGTAGGAGATTGACGCTTACGAATCCGCAGGGCCCAAAAGAATATATGCACTGCCAAGGAATGATACGACAAGAGATTCTTCTTTGTCCCGCCTCGCCCAAAAAAGTTTTCACTTGCCGTCGGCGTGCTTAACTACAACCAAACATATACTTACGTAAACTTCTATGGGCGAAAGCATTATCTTGTTTTAATTTTTCGGTTTGAGGATGTTTACATATATATAATTTTGGTATGGGACTGTTTATTCATTATTAACTTTATATTATTTTACTGTATTTATGTCTTTATTGGTTACTGGTTTAGGACATGTTTTTGTTAGTCTGTCTTTTTGCTCTTTTGTAAGTTCTTTCGTCTCCTTTTATTTCTTTCATATTCTCTTTTATTTCACTTTTTCATAGTTTTTTTTCTCTTATTGTCCACAAGTTTCTATCTTGTTGTAAATGTAATATGCTTTTAGTAAATATCTATAATTTTATTATGATTTTGCCTCTCTTTTGTATCTTTGTTTTAAGTTTCTTAAGCTTTGTGGCCCTTCTTTGTCTAGCGCATACACATGGATGCTAGCACAATGAATGATGGAATGATAAGTAGGTATAGACAACAAAAATATAAGGTAGAATGTGAGTGCGTGCAGATGGACGCAGACACATACAGTGAAACGTTAGCGCACAAAGATAGATGCTAGCACATGCAATCCATAAATCAATAAGATGCTAGCACATACATATGAACAATAGTGCGCACAAGTGAATGCTAGCGCACAAAGTATAAAAAACAGATAGAGATGCTAGTGCAAGGAATGATATGCATGCACATGCAAGAAGATTTTACGTGTAATGCAAGCACGTGCAATGAAACAAAGGTGCATATAGATGAACGTGAGCGCAAACAGTGATATGCTAGTGCATAGATAATGCTAAGGTATTACACACAGATGAATGCTAGCACAAAGAACATGTAACTGCACACAAAAACGTCAAAAACGAGCCAAAAACAACATAAATCTCATATTTTTCTCATCAAAACTCAAATTTGCTAGCATTTTGCCTCCTAAATACCTAAAAGGAGGACTCAATGTTATCAAACATCATGATACATGCTCAAAAACAAAAAGAATTTCAATAATTTGAAAGAACTTTGCATGTAAAAATGAAGTCTAAACTAAGAAAACATAAATAATATGCATAAGATAAAGGAGTGTCCTATCGGGCATGCCATATGTATGCATGTGAAACTAATCTAAGTTAATCAAAAGAACCTAACACCAAGTAGATTCATAACTTAGTTAATCAAACATAAACATCATGATAAAGCATAAAGGAAAGCTTAACTAATTGCATAAAACATTGAATCTAACATAAAATGCAAACTTCCTTCGATTGTTGGATGTTCTTTTAGATTGTAGGTACTTCCTTTATGAACCAAACACAACTATGCACGATCAAGGAATTTCTCCAAGGAAGAGGAAGAGATCTCACCAATATGTTTGGATTATCATTTTTGGTTTTTCTCTTACTACTCTTGGCCAAGTAGAAAGGGGGTTTGAATAAAGCATTTCAATGACATGAAAATGCTCTTATTAAGTGTAAATGTTTTACAAGGACATGGTGTGTGGTGTAATATTGGTAGGAAGGTACTAAGTTCTTTATATAGCTTTCCATTTTGAGAGAAGCTTGTAACCTAGTGAATGTGGGATAAAGGTAAACTAGAATTAGAAAGGGATAAGTATAATTAGAAGAGATTAATTGGTGATTAGCAATTCATGGGAGTTGGGGGTGATTTAATTAGCTAACTATGATTAATTAATAGACCATGATAAGCTTAATAAACTATTTGGAGATGAAAATAATAGAATTTAAAGGGTTTGAGAGGGGGATTTAACCAATAAGAGGGTTTATTAATTAATAATGGTTAATTAATTAATTAAAAGAGGATTATAACTAACGAAGTGTTGTTAATTGACCGAGATGAAGAGGAATGTTACTTAATTAAAGGAAAACCCACTAATTATAACAAAATGATGGGAAAGAGGATAATTAGTAAAATTTTAGTATTAAAATTATGTAATCAGATTTAGGTGTCTACATTTTCCCCTTTTTGATGTGGTGTAATGCAGATGACACCATTTCAAAGATAGTAGACAATCTTAGATAATCTTATTTTGAAAGGATAGAAGAAGGATTAGTTGGATGGATGATGATGCCCCCTTGAGTGTCGATGGGGTGATAGAAGAGGGAAATTGACACTTGAAAAGAAGAAGAGATAAATGAACACAATTGCATAAAAATATCATTGTGGTGGTAAGGATTCAAACATGACTTGGTTGGTCATTGTTCAATTTGATTGATTGAGCTGGATCTCATGCCTCAAGAGAAGGAAGAAAGGGAGGGGGGGAAATTATAGATTCATTTCCCGAATGTTTGAGTTATACTAAAAGGGTTAATATGATGCCCCAAGCAAGGACGCATGCAAGGGAATAGATGGAGGTCATAAAGTCCCGCGAAATTCAATGTGCACTATGAAACTGTTATCCAAAATTCACCCCTCAGGGTAATTTTGATAACATGCATCAAATTATTCAGTCTCGAGCAAGTAAGATTTATTCAAGGCCCAAAATCATGTTTTTTTGGGGTTCCCTCGGCCTTTTTCTAACTCTCCCATCCAAGAAGAAATCCCAACAAGTTAGAAAAAATGGAAAAAATGTAAAAAATAAAGTTGCAGGACTGTTTTAAAGCATTTTGGGTCTGAAGGGTTTGGGTCGTACTGAGGTTCATTGTACCAAGCTTGGGGCTGAAAAAGCAAGAAAATCGGCTAATTCTTTTGTCCCAGGCAGTCTGCGGGATAGTTGGGACGTCGGGACGTGAGGGACGTGAAAAGCCGAAACGACCGAAAACAAGAAAAATTGTCTAAGTTTGTTTCGCGCGGTTTGGGACAGCCGGGAAAAAAGTACGCGAGGGACGTGAATCGGCCGGTTTGCTGAAAGATAGTCCATTTCAGGTGGTTTGGAGATATTCGTCCCAGGTAGTCCAGGACAGTTGGGACAAAAGTATGTGAGGGACACGTGGGACGTGAAAAGGTGAAAAGGCTGCAAACAACAGGAACAAGGAAGCCCGAATCGGCCGAAGAAGGAGATTTTAGTCCGGGACAGTTGGGACAAAAGTACGTGACGGATGCGTGGGACGCGAAAAGGCGAAAAGGATGCAAAAGAGACAAGGAGGCCCACGGACGAATCAGATTGTGCCACGTGTCAGAAAGGGAAGAAAGTTGAAAAAATTGCTAAGTGTTTGGCGCAAGGTAAAATTTTGAAAGGAGGCCCGTGGTGAATCAAATCTCGCCACGTGTCTTCACCAGTGACCCTGCAGAGTGGGGCAAAAAAAAAAATAGAATTTTTGGCAAAATGTTTTGCCGAAAGTCCAAAGGGCGAGTTTTGACCCACTGCCCCTGCCACCGAATGGAATCTTGACATGTGTCATCTAAGTGGTGGAGTGTGAAAAAAATTCAATTTTTTTTTCAAAATGCAAAAATGGGTAAAATTCAAATTTTTTTCCCGCCGATCCGTTTTGGGCCTGTTTTTGCCCTAAATCTTCAAATGGCCATAACTTTCGATCTAGAGCTCAGATTTCTGTATTCTTTATATCAATGGAAAGCTGGTGAAATTTTCTACATGATTCTAGGGTCAATCTTGTATTTTGGTTCAGTTTGGAGATAGAAAATCAATAAACATCTCTGGCACGTGGTAATGGCCAGAAATGACGTTTCAACAACCAGTTTTAATGCAAAATGGCTTGCATTCTTCTCCAGCATGGCCAAAAATGTTAGGGTATGGGTCTCTAAGGATGCCCATGTTGTTTTAATGCATCTTCATTTAATGAGGAATGGCTCCCACATTTTTTCACATTTTCTCTCTCCTGGGCTCAACCCATGCATTGTAAAAAGCCAGATTTGGCTCATTTTTTAGGGGGAACATTTCTTTGGATAGCGAGCTTCTTCTTTCACCTTCAACAAGTTATTTTTGCAAGTATCAGACTTCTTCTAAAATTGTAACAGGTTTTCTACCTCTTTGATGTTGTAATGCAGGGATTTTTGACAGTGAAAGTAACAATGCAGGCTCTGTGAATGGGTTTCAGTCCTTTGTTTGTGTTGCTTATTTCATTTCAGACCTCTGATTACATCTTATCAGCCTGTGCATGATGTTTTATGTTGAATTTTATGATCTGTGTCTATTTGCATGAACAAGAAGTGTTCACCACTCCTCCTTTGGTGTATCACCTATTAGTTTAGTTTCAATTTTTGCACTTTCTATCTCTATCTCTTTGGAATTTAGAGTAGGATTAGGATTCAGACCTCTTCAATTGTGTAAATAACAGATCTGATCAGAGGAGTTTGAGGAACTAACCTCTAATTTGGAGACTCCTCTCTCATCTTACAAGCCCCACACTTGGAGAGAGGTTTCAATGTTGTGCAATCACACTGGATGCTTCGAATGATCAAACTAGAAATCTGATCAACATCCAGGGGGTGCTGTTGATTTGCACTAATAGTTTTGGCACGCCCGGTGGGACCTTAGAGGTCTTCACTTTTATTGCAATCAGATCGATGTGCACTTGTTGTAAGTTCCAGCTTTGAAGGAGCTTAAAATCACACATCTGGAGACTCCAAAAGAAGCATAATCCACTGGTTTCAGCAGTCCAAGCCTAGAAAATTTATGAGAAGAATACAGACCAGGTCAAGAACTAGGGAGGAAGGATTGTTTGTTCATCTACACCTATCTCCAGGAAGAGAAAGAAGGGGAAGAAGAGCTCAAAGATCTCCATCTCCACCTAATAGAACCTTATCAACACCTCCACCCGATAGGCCTTTCATCCAATCAACAAGGGTTCTCAGGCCAATCAGAATAGCGCAACCACCAAATCCATATGTCAATTTCACAGGCAGTAGCCCACTTGCTCTCAATGCACAACATCCAATCCCGGGTGCAGGATTGAAGAACATTCCATACTTTACTGGAGAGAACCAGACTACTCTTGGTGATCATGTTAAAGACATTGCCAACCTTTGTGCAATTCATGAAATCAATGAGATGCAAGTTTCTGTGAAATTGATGGCATCCTCATTCAAGGGGAAAGATTTACAATGGTTCAGGATCCTTGCCTCAGGTTCTATCCAAAATTGGAACCAGCTATGTATAGCCCTCCACTAGTAGTTTGGAGAGAAGGGAGATAACTTGTCCCTTTTGGAACAGATGACAACCATCAAGAGAGCTCCCAATGAGCAGCTGATTGACTTCAACTTCATATTTAAAAGGACTTGGGAGAGGATTCCAGTGGCAGTAAGGCCAGCAGCACAAGGTGCTTTTCTATACTACCTTAAAGCCTTAAATTCTTATATTTCTATGTTGATTCAATCCATGGGAGGCACAACTATCCCTGTTGCTTATAACATTGCCATTAGAGATGAAAATTATTTAATTCAAGATGGAAAGCTAGCTCCTAGGCCTCCAATGCCATTATATCCAAGTTTAGAGAGCCCAAGTACTAGTCAAGCGCCTGTCTTAGCTCCTATTCCCACTCCTAGAAATCAGAATTCTAGTGAAGCTTTTACTTCATCTTCTAGTGCCTCAAACAAACTTCAAGAAGTCATGAAGCAACTGCAAAGTGTAGGCAATGAGCTGGTTACACTCAAGAGGCAACAAGCCCAAAGTTTTAGACCTTCTTATCAGCCTCAAGCTCAGCCTAACAGGCAGCCATATTAGCCTCAAAGACCACCCAATCTAGCTGCAAATCAGAATCAAGCAAGGCCTCCTGCCAAAACACCATTTTAGCCCAATAACCCCAATGTTGCATCCACATCCAGAGCTTTGGTACCGGTGAAAAATAACATGGCCCAAGAATATGATTGGTGTTTTCCATGTAGTCAGCCACATAACCAATCAATGTGCTTTAACGGTGCATTAAATCAGGCTCTTATGGTGTAAACCATTGGTGGGTCGCAAGAGTCCATCCATGAAGAGGATCAGCAGCAAGAAGCACCTCATCAAGGAACATCTCTGAACGAAACTACTCTTGTCAATTGGCAGGCTGAAGATTTCTGTGGTATGAATCAAATAGCCTCTCAAAGTGTTGCAGCCAACACAAGGTCAAAAAGGAGAAATTTGGGTGAAGAACAGCCATTGGCCCCAAGTAATTCACGACCTTCTGTCACTCCACAAGCTATTGGCAAACAAAATGTAGTCCCAAACATGCAAGGAGCACCCAAACCAGCTCCTAAACCAACTCAGATGTCATCCGTTGCTGCCCATGTGCAAGGAATGAGTGCGGAAGCTAAAGGACAACAAAGGGACGCTTCATCCCCATTGAACATCATTGATCAGATGAAGAAGACAAATGTAAACATATCAATGTGGGAATCACTATCCATCCCATGCCAAAGAGATTTGCTACAAGCTGCCATGAAGGACTGGCCAATTTCGAATCAGCAAGTCCAAATGTAAGAGAAGGTGCTCACAAATGCTGCCCAGCCTGAAGGGAATCATGGAGGACAGCAAGGTAAAATGTTGAAGCCCCCTCCTTTTTATGTCTCATTAATCATTGGAAACCAATTGGTGCACAATTGCATGATTGATTCCTGGGAAAGTAGCTCAGTGATGCCCAAACAAATAGCTGATCAACTAGGACTTCAATATGAAACCATATCCAAAGGCGTAGTGCAGTTGGATGGGACAGTAGTAACAACAGTTGGGGTGATTAGAAACTTAAGTCTTATCTTGCATCCATGTCCAAATGTTGTTGTTTTACAAGATGTATCAGTTATAGACCTTCCACCACTCTTCGCCCTATGTTTGTCAAGAGATTTCACAGCCAAGATTGGAGGATATTTTTCTGCTAATTGGTCACACATGTTGTTCAGAACGAGGTATGGAACCAAAGCTACAATCAGGTCTGAACCTATTGAAAACTTCCACATTGAGCCCTAACTCAAAGTCAGATTAATGCCAACTGTTTGGCATTTGATCAAGAAGATCACCCAAGCACTAATGAAGCTGACACCAAGGTTGGAAGCATCCCGGATTTAACTCTTGATGAATGGGCAAACAAGGTGCATGCTTTTGATCCTTATCAAGAAGTATAAGAATTTGAGCTAGGAGTCTATTGCATACATGAAGAAGATCAACCCATTCCTAGCATCACTAAGCCAGACCACAAGGATGAAAATGAGGTATGGCAGTTTTTTTTTATGGATCAAGGAGTAGACAAGGTGCGGGAGGTGGAGCCATGCTTAATTCACCTCAAGGAGTAAAGTACTATTCAGCTTTTAGATTTCAATTTACATGCTCTAATAACACTGCTGAATATGAAGCCTTGGTGTAAGGGATGCATTGGGCAATAAAGAGAGTGATAAAGAACTTGCAAGTCTTTAGTGACAGTGAATTGATTGTAAATCAGGTCAAAGGGTAGCATGCTACCAAGAATGATCTACTCAAGTGCTACAAGAACAGGGTGTGGGACCTCATTAAAGATTTTGAGGGCTTTGACATCAAATCAGTTCCTAGGGAAGAGAACCAAGCCGCTGACAGGCTTGCAGTAGTTGGGGCAGCCTTTGATATTGTGGAAAGCATTCGAAAGGACAAGGTACAACCAAACATCCATGTGATTGTGAGGTCTTCAGTGCTGGATAAAAATATAACTTGGCAAGTGTTTAAGAATGACCAGCAAATCATCCATTTCTTGCAAGAAGAAGCTGAGTTCTCAGCTAAAAATTAGGAAAAATTGGAACAGCAGTATGGTGACCAAGTGGTACATCTGAGAACTAACAAGCTGCCCAAGGGAGTTATCACTTTGGAGTCCATTTTCAATCCCAATGATCAGTTTAGGAAAGAGAAAGCAAACATTCAGGTCAAGAGAGAAGATTCAGTATCCATCTTGGTGGAAGAGAAGAAACCATTGCAAATTGGAAAGATGACAACCAAACAAGAAAAGTATGAGTTCATATAGCTGTGTCAAGATTTCCCTGATGTGTTTGCTTGGAGCTACGAAGACTTGAAAGGTTTCAATCCCAAGTTGGCTCAGCACACCATTGAGTTGGATCCAAATACTAAGCCCATCAGGTAGAAACAAAGGCCAGTCAATCCACACATGAAACCTCTCATGAGGAAGGAATTGAACAAGTTGATTTAGTCAAGAATCATATTCCCAATCAAGCATTCTAGCTGGGTTGCCAACTTAGTTCCAGTCAGAAAGAAGAGTGGAGAGATCAGATTGTGTGTTGACTTCAGAGACTTTAATAGAGCATCTCTCAAGGACCATTACCCACTCCCTTCTATGGAGCAAATTTTGCAAGCTATGGCTGGCTCTGAGAGGTTTTCACTACTTGATGGCTACTCGTGCTACAATCAGATTATGGTGAAGGAAGAAGATCAGTTCAAGACAGCCTTCACAACCAAATGGAGAACTTATGCATACAGGAAAATGCCATTTGGGTTGTCCAATGCTGGAGCTACCTTCCAAAGGGCAATGGACATGGCATTCAAAGGTTTGATTAATAACATGGTGCTGATATACCTTGATGATATCACTATTTTTCAAAGAATGCAGCAGACCACCTCTCTCATTTGAGACTAGTCTTCCAAAGGTGCAGGAGATTTGGAGTGTCTTTGAATCCTAAGAAGTGTATCTTCCTAGCACATGAAGGAAAGCTCCTTGGCCATATTGTCTCCAAAGAAGGATTAACAATTGATCCAGAGAGGGTTGAAGCCATAAGAGCACTACCATTGCCAAGCCACAAGAAGGCCCTTCAGAGTTTCTTGGGGAGAATAAAATTTGTTCAGAGGTTTGTCCCAGATTTTATAGCCCTTGTCAAACCTATCACCAAAATGTTGAAGAAAAGCACGGATTTCAAGTGGACAGCAGAAGGCAAGGAGGGATTTGAAGCTATCAAAGAAGCCATCTCCCAAGAACCAACTCTCATCAACCCAGATTTCTCCAAGGATTTCATCCTCTATACATTTGGAGGTAATGATACTATTTCTGCCATTTTGGTGCAGCAGAACAAGGACAATGATGAGTAGCCAATTGCTTTCTTCAGCCAAATCCTGGAGGACTATGAGGTGAGATATTATTTTATTGAGAAGCATGTACATGCAGTAATCAGAAGCTTGAAGAAATTCAAGCATCTAGTCTCAAACAACAAAGTTTATTTGTTGGTCTCTCATGCGGGAGTAAAGGACTTCCTCCTCAACAAGGATTTGAATGAGAAAAGAGTAGGTTGGATCACTCGTGTCATGGAGTATGACATAGAGATCAAGGTCACCAAGCTGGTAAGAGGAAAAGGATTGTGTGAGCAACTAATTTTGGGCAAGAAAAAGGGAGTATGCAATGAAGAAGAGTCTGTTTTGACAGTTCAAGACAGCCATGTGCAAGGTAGCACTCAAGAAGAGGATAATGTTGTCCCCACTCCTTGCTAGACCCAAGGTATAATGCACTTCCTAAGCATGGGCCTATGCCCTCCAAAGATGAACAAGACCCAAAGAAGACACTTCAGATTGTAGGCTGTCCCATATGCCATAATAGACAGTGTTTTGTTCAAGAAAGATGTGAATGGAGTATTGCTGAGATGCATTGGTACAAATAAGATTCATAGGGTGTTGGAAGAGTTCCATGGTGGACCAGCTAGTGGTCATTTTACACCAAGAGTGACAGCCCTAAAAATCATGAAGGCTGGTTATTATTGGCCCAATATTTTCAGTGATTGCTTCACGTGGATCAAAAGGTGCAAGAATTGTGCATTCTTCACAGGTAAAGAGAGGCTTGCTGCCCTCCCATTGCATCCAATTTTAGTTGACCAGCCATTCATGCAATAGGCTTTAGACTTCATTGGAGTCATTAATCCCAATTCAAGCCAAGGGCATAAGTGGATTTTGACAGCCACAGACTACTTCACCAAATGGACCGAAGCAGTAGCACTCAAGGAAGCAAATGAGTCTAGCATCTTAGACTTCTATGAGGGGATAGTAACCAGATTTAGCATACCTACTACAATAATCTCAGATAATGCATTAGCATTCATTGGATCCAAGGTGACTGAGTGGGCTGTCAAGAACGGGATCTACCTAAGTACTTCATCAAACTACTACCCTCAGGGTAATGGCCAGGATGAATCTACAAACAAGAACTTGTTGAGGATTATTAGGAGGAATATTGATGAGAATCAGAGGTCTTGGTATACCAAAATGAAATCAGCCTTATGGGCTGATAGGATAACTCCCAAGAGATCCACAGGTAACTCTCCATTCAGGCTTGTTTATGGAAGAGAGGCAATCTTGCCCATGTCACTTGAGTTGCCAACATTGGAACTCATGAAGCAGTTAGAGTTGCTAGAGTTTGGGCCCATGGAGGTGAGATATACAGAGTTGATGGAGCTCCAAGAGATCAGAGATCAGGCATCCCAAGCAATGGAGAAGGATCAAGCTTTGATCAAGAATACCTTTGATAGGAAGGCCAAGAGTAGATCTTTCCAAGTTGGAGATCTAGTGTTAAAATGGGATGTAGATAGAGCAAAACCGGGAAGGCATTCAAAATTTGATGCCATTTGGAGTGGCCCATACATGGTCACAAAGTGTAAGGACAACAATGCCTTCCAATTGTCTTCATTCGATGGTGAAGAACTGCAGATTCCAGTCAATGGAATCTATCTAAAGCATTGCTACTAAAGGGAAATTCTCCATCTTGTAAATACTAGCTTAGGTTTTCATTCCTCCAAGTGCTTGTGCACATTGTTTTGCTGTAGGTTGTTTTGCTTTCCCTAAGTGCTTTGGCACAAGCTTGCTGTCCCTGGAGATGTTTTTCAGCCCTTGCTTCTATTGGGTGATATTCCATCTTCCTCCTTGCAACATTCTAAGTCAGTTGGGGTTCTGAACAGACAACTTGCGACTCCATGCCCAATGGACAATTCAGGCAACTGGTAACTTCATCCAGTAGGTAGATGACCCCTTTGAGTCATTAAAATTGTTATCCAAAATTCACCCCTCAGGGTAATTTTGATAACATGCATCAAATTATTCAGTCCTGAGCAAGTAAGATTGATTCGAGGCCCAAAATCTTGTTTTTTTGGGGTTCCCTTGGCCTTTTTCTAACTCTCCCATCCAAGAAGAAATCCCAACAAGTTAAAAAATGGAAAAAAATGGAAAAAATAAAGTTGCAGGACTATTTTAAAGCATTTCGGGTCTGAAGGGTTCGGGTCGTACTGAGGTTCGTTGTACCAAGCTTGGGGCTGAAAAAGCAAGAAAATCGGCTAAGTCTTTTGTCCCAGGTAGTCTGCAGGATAGTTGGGACGCGAAAATCCAAAATGAACGAAAGTAGGAAAAATCATCTAATTCTATTTCATGCGGTTTGGGATAGCCAGGACAAAAGTACGCGAGGGACGTGAATCGACCGGTTTGCCGAAAGACATTCCATTTCAGGCGGTTTGGAGATATTCGTCCCAGGCAGTCCGGGACAGTTGGGAAAAAAGTATGCGAGGGATGTGTGGGATGTGAAAAGGTGAAAAGGCCACAAATAATAGGAACAAGGAAGCCTGAATCGACCGAAGCAGGGGATTTTAGTCCGGGACAGTTGGGACAAAAGTACCTGAGGGACGCGTGGGACGCGAAAAGGTGAAAATGCCGCAAAAGAGACAAGGAGGCCCGCGGATGAATCAAAATGTGCCACATGTCAGAAAGGGAAGAAATTTGAAAAAATTGCTAAGTGTTTGGTGCAAGGTAAAATTTTGAAAGGAGGCCCGCTGTGAATCAAATCTCGGCACGTGTCTTCACCAACGACCCTGCGGAGCGGGGCAAAAAAAAATTAGAATTTTTGGCAAAATGTTTTGCTGAAAGTCCAAAGGGCGAGTTTTGGCCCACTTCCCCCACCACCAAATGGAATCTCGCCACGTGTCATCCAAGTGGTGGAGCACGAAAAAATTCAAAAAAAATTTCAAAATGCAAAAATGGGTAAAATTCAAATTTGTTTCCCGTCAATCCGTTTCGGGCCTGTTTTTATCCTAAATCTTCAAACGGCCATAACTTTCAATCCAAAGCTCAGATTTCCACGTTCTTTATATCAATGGAAATCTGGTGAAATTATCTACATGATTCCAGATGCAATATTGCATTTTGGTTCAGTTTTGAGAGAGAAAATCAAGAAATGTCTCTGGCACGTGGTAATGGCCAGAAATGACGTTTCAACAACCAGTTTTAATACAAAATGGGTCGCATTCTTCTCCAGCATGGCCAAAAATGTCAGGGCATGGGTCTGTAAGGACACCCATGCTATTTTAATACATCTTCATTCAATGAGGAATGGCTCCCACATTTTTTCACATTTTCTCTCTCTTGGGCTCAACCCATGCATTGTAAAAAGCTAGATTTGGCTCATTTTTTAGGGGCAACATTTCTTTGGATAACAAGCTTCTTCTTTCACCTTCAACAAGTGATTTTTGCAAGTATCAGACCTCTTCTAAAATTGTAACAGGTTTTCTACCTCTTTGATGTTGTAATGTAGGGATTTTTGACAATGAAAGTAATAATGCAGGCTCTGTGAATGGGTTTCAGTCCTTTGTTTGTGTTGCTTATTTCATTTCAGACCTCTGATTACATCTTATCAGCCTATGCATGATGTTTTATGTTGCATTTTATGATCTGTGTCTATTTTCATGAACGAGAAGTGTTCACCACTCCTCCTTTAGTGTATCACCTATTAGTTTAGTTTTAATTTTTGCACTTTCTATCTCTGTCTCTTTGGAATTTAGAGTAGGATTAGGATTCAGACCTCTGCAATTGTGCAAATAACAGATCTGATCAGAGGATTTTGAGGAACCAGCCTCTAATCTGGAGACTCCTCTCTCATCTTACAAGCCCCACACTTGGAGAGAGGTTTCAATGTTGTGCAATCACAGTGGATGCTTAGAATGATCAAACTAGAAATCTGATCAACATCCAGGGGGTGCTGTTGATTTGCACTAACAGAAACTACCCCAAGAAATGATATATGTCTGGAAGATAGGCATAATAAGAAAACCAAATTTGTCAATGAAGGAAGATCACAAGATGATCTACATGTCATGTGCTAGAACAAAAATGCTCTTTAGTAGGATGTTTTATAGGATAGTTTCCAATGTTTAGTGTTTTTGAGTTTTTCACTTGTTTTCAGATTTTGTGATTTTGAATGTTTTTGGATTTTTTATGGATTTTTGAAGGTTTCTTGATTTTTTTTATTTGTTTGGAAGGTTTTACCAATGTTTTTGGATTTTGAATGTTTTTTGAAAATTTTTAGGATTTTTTTAAAGTTTCTTGAAACTATGTACATGAAAATGAATACGCAAAGATGCCCCCAATGGGAGGTGAGAATATATAAGGGTGAATCTCACACATATAGATAAAAACAAGATCAACTAGATCAAGGCCATGAAGGATAGGTTCAACGTGATTATGAACTTAGGCCAATGAAAATCTAGGAAGGAGCGAGCATGCCCCCAGTATAAGATGGACAAGAAACATATGATAGAAAAGAAGTATAATATTGTTTATTGAAAGAAGGGACAAAGTTTCCCTCAAACATGGTAAAAAGGAAATCTTATACACATGGATGTTTTGAACAAAGAAAAAGAAAAACGTGAGTACTATGGATAGATATGGAAAATGTAGCTAGAAGACTCGTGATGAAAAGGTGATGAGCCAAAGGAAAAAATCATGAGACAATATAAGGACTAAAGTAAGAGTTTGAACGAGGTACAAACAAGAATTGGTGACATACTAATCTTGTTTTCTCATCGAGATCTAGTGTGTCCATGTGGAAATTAATTACTTCTTGAAGGGAAGATTGTAATAGGAAATAAGTGAAGCCACACTAGTCATTGTGAAGGAATGTTTTATTTTGAAATTTGATTAGTGAATGGAGGGTGGAAGATGATTCATGTATTGCTCCGCTGCCAGCTAGGCATCCATAGCCCCGATGGAGATGTATTTGATTCTAGTCACAACATTTCTTTACTACTAGCCATGCATCCATAGCCTTAGTAGAAATACTAGAAATATCCCTAGAGAGTTTATATATTGATTTTATTTTGATTTGTTAGTTGTTTGATTGATTTTTTTCTTTCTGAAAACTTATTTCAATTCTTTCGATTGTTTTGATAAGGGGTTAAGAACCACTGATATCTTGATGGAAGGATGTGGAAGTGATTGCGATGACAACATTGTCTAGTGTCAACAAATACACCCAAAAGGTCTTCGTAATAAGTTTATTACTATAGACACCTAAATCTAGCTACACATTTTTACTACTAAAATTGCATTTTTCATCATCTTTCTCGTCATTTCATTATAATTAGTGTTTTATCACTAATTAGATAACATTACCCTTCATCTCGATCAATTAATGACATTTTGTTAGTTATAATACTCTTCTAATTAATTAACTATTATTAGTTAATTAAGCCTTTTAATCTCATATTTAATCAATAAACCTTCTTATTGGTTAAATCCCTCTTTAAAACCCTTAAAATTCTACCATTTTCCTTCTAAATCACCTCCAAATGGCTTCTCTAAGCTTAACTTTCTCTATTAATTAATCCTTATTGATTAATTAAATCAATCTCCAACTCCCATGAGTTCATAATCATTAAATAATCTCTTGTAATCATGATTGTCCCTTTCTAAGTCAACTTTATCTTTATCCCACATTCTCTAGGTTTCTATCTTCTCCCAAATGGGAAAGCTATATAAAGAGCTTAGCACCTCCCTTCCAATCTTACACTAGTGTTTCATCTTTACACTATATGCACATGATAAGAGCATTTTTACTTTAAAAATCTTATTGATCTAATATACATTCTATCCTCTACTTGCAAAGAGTAGTAAGATAAGAACCTAACATGGAAATTAAGCCATATAGGTGAGATATCTTCCTCTTCATGTAGATAGCATTCCTTTGATAGATCGTGATCATGATTGGTTCAATAAAAGGAGAAACTACATTTTAGAAATCCCATCAAAAATAACAAGGGATGTCTTAGTGTTTCATGTGTATTTGGATGCATTAGTTAGTTTTTACCTTTCATAGCTTTATCATGGTTTTTTTGATAGATTATCTTAGTTATGAAGACTATGTGGTGTTAGTTTTCATTAAGTAACTTAGATTGGTTTATTCACTTGCATACAATTACATGTATGATAGTGATATGATCTCTGAGAGGTTAGTCGTTCTTTAATTTACCAAGGTAACGAAAGAAAAAGGTCAGACGGATGCAATAGATATCAATGATCCACAATGAGTGTGAATAGACTAACCAAAAGATCACTGACGAGATGAAAATGATGGGTGATTTATAGAGGAAAATGATGGGTGATTTATATAGTAAAATGAAAAGAAAGGAAATAACATTCATGTGTATATAAAACCTTATTACAATGTCTGATGTTTTATACCTTTGATTTTTTTATGTTTTAATGTTTTTTGATTATTTTGATGGATTTTTGACAATATTTTTTTTAAGATTTTGACAGTGTTGTGAAGGGAAAACTGCAAAGAGAGGATATGAACATGGGGATAGATATGAGGAAAAAATCCATGATAGGGTAGGAAGAATATGATAGGATGGATTACAAGTTTGGGACAAACAATGTCACTGCATATGATAGGATCCAACAACAATGTTTGATATTTCCTTGATGAGGGAGACTATGATTTTTTTCTTATCAAGAGTGATATTATCTCCAATCTCGATGATCATGGTGAGATCATATGTGATAAGTGACTCTGAATTATCTTATAATATGGATTTTGTATGTGGTAGCTTGAGTTCCCTATCTACATATTTGTGCACTTTGTGCTAGACTTGGCATTGACATTGGTGTGCATTTTTGAATCAAGTTTATGAATTAGATTTGTGAGTGTCAAATTTGTTGGGAGATTTGGAGATCTTTATATTTTTTATCTTATCTTGATGAAGAAAATGTTTGGGTTTCATATATGATAATGCATGATTTTTTTGATCCTAAGAAGTGGGAGAAGAAAGTGGATGTTTGGTTTTGATGATAGGAATTTTAGAAATGATGACAAGCTTGCCACAATTGTTGATAGAGGGATGATATGATGGATGAAGAGGATAAGTTCCATTTATTGAAGGGAAGGGGCCAATAGGAGGTGGCCCAAGAATTAATGGTAACGGGCTAGGAGGTGGACTGAGAATAGAAGATGGTGGGCTACCCTGAGGTGTCCCATAGATAGAAGATGATGGGATACCTAGAGGTGTCCCATAAAAATAATATGGTGGGCTACCAACAGGTGTCCCATAAATAGAAGATGAAGGGATACTAGGATGCAGCCTAAGAATAGACGATCATGGGCGACTAAGAGGTGACCAACAAATAGAAGAAAATAGGCTACTAGAAGGTAGCCTAAGGATAGAAGATAATGGGCTACTAGGAAGTAACCCACTTATAGAAGAAGATTATGAGCTACCCAGAAGTGACCCAAGAAGATATTATGATTGAAGAAGTGTGATATGTATGGAAGGATTGGATGATGAAAATATAGGAGGAGAATAAAGGATATACCCTTTCATTTCACCATGTAATGGGAAATAAGAAGATGGAATAATAAGAGGAGGATCAAGTTTGATTATCTTAGGATCTTCCCTTATTTTCTAATCATAAGATTGAAGCTCTTCCGTAAAATATGTGTACACATCAAGGTCAATGTTGAATCATTGTTTGTGATATTCTATAGGAATGTCATCATGTAGCCCCACGAATTCTTTGATTTCTTCTTCATTATGAATGAAATTGATCAATATGGGTCATTTTTGGTCAATGATAGAAGATTGATTTGATGGAAGAACAACAAGTGTTCAAGATTTAGAAGATGTTTGATGATGGAGATATGGATATTGAGAATTTTTGGCATTATTGTTTCCACAAATGAACTTGATAGTGCTTCGAAAATATATCTTCACACATCATTTTTTGTTAATTTTTTGACATGGATACAAATACTGGGCTTTAGAATATTGACAAGGATATGATAAGATATTTTTGAAATGACCAGAGGGCTAAAGAGAGATTAAATTTTGATTGGTAGAAGAATATGAATCATGAGACGAAGTAGATTCGGATTCAAGTGTCTCGAGAGTCAAATTAGATGTGAATTTGGGATAGGTTAGTATTGGTTTGTTTAGAATAATGCATAGTGTAGATAGAAGAATGGGATCTTGTGGTAAGACCATGGATCATTATGTAGGGGCTACTTGGATGATTGATTAGAGGAATTTGGTTTGACATGGATTTTTAAAGAAGGACGAGGTTGGTGAGGTGACTGATTAAGGGGGTCTTGTGGAAAAAGAGAGGATCGTTACTCTGAAGTTGAATTAGATGTTTGATTATAGGAGTTGGTACCAAAATGGATCTTTAATGGAGGAATCCATCATTGAGGTGATTGATTATTCCGTAGAATAAAGTTGATTAGATGAGGCTCAAGATTCTTAGGAGAATCAGATAAATAGATTTGATTAGGAGATGAAGGTGGGGAAGTGGAAAATAGAATAAGTTCCCTATTGTCAATAGGTGAGGAACCACTTGAGATCCAAACATTATTGGAATTTTTTGATGGAAATGCCTAGATCTAGGATGTTTGATTGAACTCCATGTTAAAGAAAGTTCCTAGTCAATTTGAGCAGCGTAATGGTGACCAACTAGACATTTTGCAAATATAGGGATGTTCGTATGATTTTTCGAAGGGAGGATAAAGAAAACCAACATCATAAAGACACAATTTTTAAAATCAATCATGTTTTGGAAAATAAGTTTGCAAGTGTAAATGTAAAACTGGTTGATGAAATTTGACAGAGTAACGACTACGAAGAAATATTTTCCTAGGTGTGAATGTCATAAAATTTGCTTAAGGAAACTAAGAAAAATATAAATAACACAGAAACACAATTTCAACACTTAAATCAAGTTTGAGAACACAAGATTTAAGTATCAAAAAGGGGTTGATATGATTTTGGAAGCATAATAACACAAAATTTCAACACTTAAATAATTTTTTAAGAAAATAATATTTAAGTATCCAAAAAGTTTGCTACAATTTTGGCAACACTTTAAATAGTTTTCTTTGATAAAATGGGAGCCAAAATTTGTAAAGGGGATATGTTTTGTAATAATAAGTTATGCAACAAAAATTTGGTAGAGTTTCTCCTTGTTCAAAAACAAGGTGGAAACTAAGAACTTTTTTTCTTAGTATGGTTTGATACCAGTGATAATGGATATGGAAAGTTTATCCCCAATACCAAATAGCTTCTTAGGGATTTTTTTCTCAAAAATCACCAATATTTGTCTAAGAGTGGTGTGGTTTATGTAGAATAAATTCTAAAAAAGGACCATCACCCACAATCAAATTAATGAAAAAGGTCTCATACGGATAATATTTGATATTCCTCATGGGTTTTACTATTCAAGTGGGTAATTGGGACACTTTCCGTTTTGTTAGTCAGTTACCTAAATGTGCTAACTACTTTGGGATTCTTGTGGTACTCATCATAATGAGTTTTATGGATTAAGCCAAAGAAACTCCCACAATTTAAAGTAGATGGGTTTTAACCCTTATCCAAACTTGCAAATATAGTGTGATTAGTTCATTTTTATCTTTATTTAAAAATTGATTTTCTTAAACACCTTTCTTTGACCAATGCAATCTACACACAAAGTATTAGTAATTTTCCATATTACCACAACATTATGGAAATATCGAAGATCAAAACCATTTTTGTTTCTCAAGATCACTCGAAAGTGTAAGAGAAGAGCATATGTGGTGTTCGATCATATTAAACCAACATGGAAATTGTAAACAAAAATACCAAGTGTTACAAAAAAATTCAAATGACAACCAAATTGTTAGAAAAACATCCAAAATTGTAGCCATTTCTAATTCTCAATATTTCTTCAAAAGTGCAAGAGAAGAGCATACATTTTTTCGATCAAATTATAACAAAAATGAGATTTTCAAAAAATTGTTGAAATATTAGCATTAATTTAAACAAATAACATACATATTAGAAACATACATAAAACAACAGGAAATTTAAAATCAAAACTAAAAGTTTCAGAAAATTTGGAAAATTTTAACAAAAATTTCACAGATTACACTAGCATATACGCATGGATGCTAGCACAAGGAATGATATGCAAGTGCAGACAATAAAAAATGTAAAGTATAACAAAAGCACATGTAGATGGATGTAGGTGCGTCTAATGATACACATGCACATACATGATGATGCTAGCATGCATAGATAGAGGCTAACACATGTAAACCAAATATCAATGAGTTAGTAGCACTTGTAAAGAGAAACCAACATGTTCAGATGAATGATAGCACACATAGGTGAATGCTAGAGCTCAAAGTAGGAAAAATAGATAGAAAATCTAGCACAAGGAATGATATGCAGGTGTGTGCAAGCATATGTTTAGTGTAACCTAGGTGTGTGTAATGAAACACAGGCACGTACAGATGAATACATGCACAAATAGTTAGATGGTAGCACATAAATAATGATACGGTAGTGTTCATAGATGAATTATAGCACAAAAAACATGTACCTGCACACAAAAAATGTAAAAAATGAGCCAAAACAACATAAATATTTATTTTTTCTCATCAAGACTCAAATTTGACAACATTTGGCCTCCTAAATATCTAAAACATGGACTCAACACTATCAAACATCATGATACATGATAAAAACAAAATAATTTCAACAATTTGAAAGAAATTTGCATGTCAAAATGAAGTCTAAACTAAGAAAGCATAAATAATTTGCATGCGACAAAGGAGTGTCCCACCAGGCGTGTAATATGCATGCATGTGAAACTAATCTAAGTTAATGAAAATAACCTAACACCAAGTAGATTCATAAATTATTTAATCAAACATCATGATAAAGAATTTAAAGGAAAGATTAACTAATTGCATAAAAATTTGAATTTAAAATAAACTGCAAACCTCCTTTGATTGTTGGATGTTCTTTTAGATTCTAGGTACTTCCTTTATGAACTAAATACAACTATGAAAAATCAATTAATTTCTATAAGGAAGAGGAAGTGATCTCACCAATATGGATTGATTTCCATTTTTAGTTTTTCTCTTATTACTCTTGGCCAAGTAGAAAGGGGTTTGGAATAAATCTTTCTAATAACATGAAAATACTCTTATCAAGTGTAAATGTCTTGCGAGGACATGGTGTATGGTGTAAGATTGGTAGGAAGGTACTAGGTTCTTTATATAGCTTTCCATTTTGAGATACGCTTGCAACCTAGTGAATGTGGGATAAAGGTAAAGAAAGATTAGAAAGGGATAAATATGATTAGAAGAATTAATTAGTGATTAACAACTCATGGAAATTGATGGTGATTTTATTAATCAACTTGTATCAATTAATAGACCAAGATAAACTTAAGAAGCCATTTGGATATGAAAATACTATAATTTGAAGGGTTTGAGAGGGGGATTTAACCAATAAGAGGTTTTACTTATTAAATATGAGATTGAAAGGATTAATTAATTAATAATGGTTATTTAATTAAGTAAAAGAGGATTACAACTAATGATGTGTTGTTAATTGGCATCTAGGATGAAGTATGAGACTATTTAATTAACAAATTGACCAAGAAAAAGGGGAATGTTATAGAATTATCAGAAAACACCAATAATTATAACAAAATGATGGGAAAGATGATAATTAGTACAATTTTAGTATTCAAACTACATAGTTAGATTTAGGTGTCTACAAGTACATGTATGAGTTCTCAAAGGAATGGATTATCTATTTGAGTCAAAGAATTCCTTGTTCCAACATTATTTACAAGCATTTAAAGAAGACCATCTAACATTTACTTATTGTATTTATTATTACATTGAAAATAATATAAGGGTTGTGAACTTACATTACATTGGGTTTTCTTGAACTACATTATTTTTGGTGTGTGAGGCTTACTAATGATTCATACATTCTCTCATGTGTAATATAAAATTATGGTTTTTTACCTAATTTAATACATTGTGTAATAAAGATAACTCAGAACTAGAATAAACAATTTAAATATTCTTAAATTATGCTAGTATTGAGTTAGCCAATAATGTTGCCAATGATAAATCAAAAAAGTACATATATGGTTTAAGAGTTAAAGAGATGAACCAAAACACATGATAATATTGTGTGATAGGGGGCTCAAAATGTGTAAAATCATAGTTCAAAGAGAAATTAAGTTGTGTGCAATCTGTCAAGATATAATTGTTTCACCTGATTCTTAGACGTTTATTTGAAAGTGATGAAACAGATAGGGTAATGGGTGTAGGAGGAATACCTGTTGAAATGATGGTTGATAGGTTGTTGCACATGCGTATGACTTCTGAATCCATAGCTGATCATGAGAGCTTCCTTTTGGCTAGGAGGAACTACCTGAAATGGAACACAAGACCACCAGAAAGAATTAAACAATATATGAAGTGAACTGCCTAGCGTGTGCTAGATCCGGGAAGTGTGATACTTCCTAGACGGTTGTCAGTCCACTATTTAAAACAATTTAATGTTGGTAATGAAGTAAATCCTATTGTAGTTAAAATGATTTAGGTATCTCATTTAAAACACAATAAGAAATATCTAATCTAACAGGCTAGGTTAAAATAAGATCCGAAGGTCAAGTAACTAGTTCTGGGTCTCTATAGGTCTGACAGAGGTCTTAGGTAGGTCACAGGTGATTAAGAGTGATGTGAGAATAGGTGGGTAGGTCACTATTCTGGGCTGTATTGGTAAATACAGAGACTGATGCCGGTTAAGGGTGACCGATGCCGGTTGGGGAGAACCGGTGTTGGTTACTGTGGAATACTGGGAATGTCACATAATGAGCTTTGGATCTCCCTTATGATTGCACAAATGACTAGGCTGGTTGAAATGAGGTATTAAGTTGTTTGGATGGGATTTGGCGAGGTTTTAATGGGGATATGGAGGGGTGAGTATTGAAGGAGGTCAATGGGTGGCTAGGAGAACAAAGGATGAAGATACAATGATTAAATGAATGAACCAGAGGAGTAAAATGTTCTACTTACTTGGAATCTTGTTTTGGATGTCTGCATGAGTGAGGAATGAAGGTGTTGATAAGAGGTTTAAATGCTACAGAGGATCACCAAACATTGGGGAGTTCTTGCATGGGCTGCATGTGCTCTCCTTCTTTCCTGATTGGATCAAATCTATGTTGGGTGGTTGTTGGATGAATGTTGGATGTCTGTGCAAGAGAAAATGCTTGATCTCCTTCCTTGCATGCATGTTCTCTGGAAACTGGTTCTCAAAAGATGTGATATCTCTCAGGAATCTGCCAAATTTTTTCCAACCTAAAAAATAAGGTTGTTTTGGGGATTAAAAGGTGACCGACATTGGTTTTGGCTTAACCAGCGATGGTTAAGGGTAACCGGCGTCAGTTAGGGTGGGATTTCCTAGGTTTACTAAACTGGGTAGATCCCCTTGATTTTCTGGGATCTCATGCATTGATTTCACATAGATTATGATGGAAGCTTCTTTTAAGCATGTGGGAATGTGGTTAGAGGGAATGTAGGCATTGATTTTTAGGGTTTGGGTAAGTCTTAGTTAGTTATGGCAACTTACTAAGAATAGGTCTTAGGGTGAGGTGGCTTGATGAGGTGTCTAGGTGAGGTGGATATGTGGGAATTATCTAAATTAGGCTATTTAAATAATAAATATGGTGAGGATAATGAATTAATTTAATTTTAATAATTAAATTAATATTATAATGAGGTGAAGGGGGCCATGGCTAGGTGGATGTGTTCAAGGTATTTATTTATCGAGGGACCAAGGGGAGTGTGACCCAATTTTGGTGTCTACATTTTTCCCCTTTTTGTTGCGTAGCTTGTATTGGTAAGCGACGCTGACAAAAATAAGATGTGGTTGCCCCATGTGTGGATGGAGGTGATCCCCCTCAAACCAGGAACTGACGAGGTAGAAGGCAGAATCGGTGAGTGGTTTGATAAAAGGTAAATGTGATGAAAAGGAAGGTGGGTAATAGGGGAAAAAGGAGTAAGGTCTACTCAGGTAATCTAGGTAATGGGTCAGGGTCAAAGGTAGTAACAGTCAAACATGCACACACGTATAAACTGCAGCACGCTACCAGGTTGAAGAGCAGGAAAACTCTACATTGTCTAAGGTCGATAGGTTTATCCAAACAAGGTTGAAGTGATTCTGGTATCCAAGGTATAGGATATGGTCAGGAAACATGACGCAGGTTAGGTGCAAGAATGTTTAGGTGTGTTCCGGTACACCAAAGGTAGGGTCAGGATAAATGGTCATGGAAAGAGGCAAGGTAAGGTCATTAGGTCAATCAACACAGGTAACAGTGTCACAAGGTATAGCAAACACATGGGGTCAAAGATCACTAGCGATGTTTTGGGGCCAAGAATCTAGGTCATGGCATGGGTAGGGCCGAGGTATGGGTAAAATAATGAGTCCCCAAAGGAGGATGAGATTAGGCAGTAAATAATGAGGTCAGGAGGGTGAGGTAAATGGTTTTGGGTAAAGGTGGGGTGGGGTAAATGATCAGGGTAAAGGGTAGGTGTGGAAAAAAGAAAGAGTGATGGGCAGGTAATAGGGTAAAATTTAGGGCAATGTGCAAGAGAGGGTGACTGATGCTGGTCAAGGGTAACCGATGCTGGTAGAGTGTAACCAACCATGGTAAGGTAGGGCACACGACCGATGCCGGTGAAGTAAAACTGGCATCAGTTAGGTCGGGTTTATTATAAAATTAAAAAATCTGTGTTTTTTGTTATTCATTTGTCTTCTTGTGAATTGGGAAAACAACATGAGAGAGAGAAAAAGGTGAAAAGCATCCAGATGGAATTGAGAGTTGAGTTGGTGAGCCAACGGTGGGTGATTGGTTGGTGAGAGGTGGGTCCATGGGATCGGTTTGGGTGATTTGATTGGTTGGAGTCACGGGTAGCGATTTGGTGATGGTAGAGGCCAGAGAGGGATCAGAGCAGGCCACCGGTGCAGTGGCCAGATGTGCCACCATGACAATGGTAGCATGATGAGGTAAGCATCCAACTCTTGTAGTGTTTTGTTAGGTAGATTAGGTGATTTGTCAAATTGGGTTTTTATTTTTGTTTTGGGTGGGGGAAAATAAAATTTGCAAAAGGGGAGGGTAAATTGGGTAAAATAGGAGTGGGGAGAGAGATAAGTTGGAGAAGAGGGGAAGGGATGAGGTGGATGGGGAGGTGTAGGTGATTTTAGGTGGGTAGAAGTGTCAGGGTAGTAATTGTTTTGAGAAAGGAGGGTTTGGGGGTCGTGGGTTTTCACCGCGACAGTGACTGGCATCAGTCAGGTTGAGCCGCGTCGGTTGGGTTAAACCGGTATCAACTCACGAAATAGGTGACCGATGCCGGTTTATGGGTGACCGGGGTTGGTTAGAGAGAACTAGCACCATCAGGTTTTGGGGAGCAAGGGGCCAAAAGTGCCACAGGTTGGGTGGTTGGGATGGGTAGGGGTAAAATAGGGTGCAGGAAAAGGATAGTAGGTGAGTATGGGTGTGATAAATGTAGATTAATGTGTTTGTTTGTATTGGATGTAGGGGAGAGATCAGCTATGCATGTGGGATAGGGTTCCACCCCTGCTTGTGATAGTTCATGGTGCAATAACCCCTGAGGAGCTGTGACATGTGGAGGAGGTGGGCCTGAGTGGGGTCCGACGCTACTGGCATGTAGTCCGGTAGCCGAGTCTGATGGTCACTCTCATCGATAGATGGGATTCTGTGACCAACATGTTCCACCTACGATGGGTGAGATGACAGTCACCCTAGAGGATGTGTTCAGGATTCTATGGCTACCCATATTAGGTACACAGGTCTATTCTATCTCCTCTGAGGCCTCAGAGGAGCTGATGCTGATGGTGTTTGGAGAGGGGATGGCCGAGCTGACATTCCATAGTGTCAACATTCATTATGGAGAGATGTACCTAGCCCATCCAGAGGAGATGAGGCTAGTAGTTCTATTGATGGAGGCAGTGTGCTGCTTTGCACTACCAAATGTAGAGGGTGGGTGGTTTCCCCGATCATTGATGGGGGTATTACATGACATGATGATAGACCAGACCCACTTTTCCTGGGCGCCAACATTCCTGGTGCAGCTATACAGGGAGTTATGGGCATATGGGTGGTTGCACAGGTTCAGCCTGTGTTGTACCTTTTTACTTCACTGTTGGGCATATGAGCACATTATCTGTGTGTGTCCAATGGGTATGCCCCAGGCTGATGCCTTTCTACCAGGCTATGTACGAGTGGGGTATAGGTGATGGGTGCCTATTATTGGAGAGTGGAGATCAGACAGGCCCACACATGATGTGGCCTATTTCTGGTGACTATTGGAGGGGTTGTTCTGGGGTGGACATCATTTAGAGGCCCTATGTGGGCTTCCCATCATATAGGCATATGCGTGAGGAGCTAGCTGAGCTGCAACTACTGAGATGGATACAGGGTCGCCATGTCGGGGAGCACGAGATGATCCCGATTGACAGAGTGAGGTGGCAGTTTGGGCTACTATAGGACATACCTCTACCCTTCCCGTAGTACAAGAGAGATGACATGGAGAGGCCCTTACCTCTACCACAACCGAAAGTTCCCACAGGGCAAGAGGAGTAGGTAGTGGACCGGTGGATTGATGATGCTGGGGTCACAGACAGATATAGACAGTGGTGGGTGGCTCATTTACTAGCAGTACCACCCAGGCTAGGGTAGTCAGATCTAGCCACCATCACGGTGCAGAGGGATACCCTACAGGGGTAGGTGGTGACGCTGATTACCCAATTGGGTATGGTGCAGACATAACTTGCCAGCTCAGAGGTGGAGGTAGTAGAGTTACATGTACAGGTGGCCAGTCTTCAGGCCCAGATGGCCAGGGGTGGGGATGGAGATGGAGATGGAGATGATGGTTGGGTGGCTGCCCTATAGGCACAGGTGATAGGGTTGTAGGGCCAGCTGGTCCACAACACAGCATAGATTGGGGCTTTATAGGCCCAGATACATGCATAGGGGTAGGGGCTGATGGCACCACCATAGGCATCGGGACAGGGTCCCAGTTCATAGGCAGGTGGGATAGGGTCCCGTAGGATAGGTACAGGGGCTAAGGCCTATGGATCCACCACAGACCATGCCTATATCTAGGTTACGGGATGCCCTAGGTGAGGCTAGATACTACCAGGACCAGCTGATGGTGGTTGAGATAGATTTTCTATCCTATGGAGAGTATAGGGCACAAAGGCCTCAAGTGAGAGGACGAGATCTCACACTCACAGTGTAGAGAGCATAGGGGGCCATCAAGCTCTGAGACAGATCAGGGAGAGGCCACTAGCTCATGGAGACCAGCTCCAGGTGATGCCAGTAGGGACCCAACCACCACCTATGATGGGTGGGGAGATGTTAGCAGGTCACCAGACAGGGGCCGAGGAGGCAGAGGGTATAGGCGATATAGATATGGAGGATGTCTACCGAGATGCCTGATATATGGCTCCTAATTTTGATGTATTGTAGTCATTTTTTGAGATATACCAGCCTACGTGCTGAAGATAGTGAGGATGTACGAGAGTTTTTGTATATTTTGAGCATATACCGGCCTACGTGTTGAAGAGATTTTGTATTGTTTTATTATTTTATTGTATATGAGACCGGCCTACGTGCCGATGACATTTTGTATTGAGTATCGAGCCTACATGCCAATGAATTTGTTTAAGATAGACATGATGGGATATCCATGTATATTGTATTGAGACACACATATTTATTTATATGATGAGATACATGAGATGCTTGATTTGTTGGTGTTTTGATGAGACTTTTAATTTTTTGTTGTGATATGGACGGAAACTAGGTGAGTTAGGCATGATGGAGTCAGGTTTAGGCATGATGAGTTAGGTTATAGGCATGGATCAAGTCAGGTTAGGCATGGTTGAGTTAGGTGGTTTAGGCATGATCAAGTCAAGTCTTAGGCATGGATCGAGTTAGGTCTTAGGCATGGATGAGTCAGGTTGGTTTATGATAATCGAGTCAGGTTGGTTTAGGCATGGATCGAGTCAGGTCTTAGGCATGGTTGGTCAGGTTTTAGGCATGGTTGAGAGGTCAGTTTAATGGTGAGCTAGGTCAGTTTAGGCATGGTTGATCAAGTCTTAGGCATGGTTGAGTTAGGTTTTAGGCATGGGAGTCATTTTGGTTCATGTATGGTTTCAGGTCATAGGCATGGTTGAGTCAGGTCTTAGGCATGGATTGAGTCAGGTTTGTGGTGTAGGCGTGATTTATTTTGAATTGGTTGGGGTTGTGATTCATTAATTGTGCAATGAATAATGATATGGGTCATATTGAAGATGTTTTTATAATATATGCATGATGATGGTAGAGAAATGGAAGTCATAATAAATGTATGTTGTGATGATGATAAAAATGTTAAGCAACTTGTTATTTTTTTGGTTTAATTTCCAATTTTTAGATATAAAAAGGAAACTAAATAGGGTAAAATGTAATTTGAGGAAAATGAAAGATGAATTGGTTAGGGTAGAGAGTGGTCGAGCTAACCTCCAAGGGCCCCATGCCCTCAGAGTGCTGCCTACATAGTCCTGGCGAAAAGGGACCTCAGGTCGATGTAGTTCTCCCATAAGCTAGGGAAGAATATGAGGAGGTATGAAAATGAGTTGGTAGGTTTTAGGCATGATTTGGGTTTAGGTCTGTTAGGTGTGAGTGGGTTATAGGAAAATTAGTGTAGGTGATGTCGATTGTGGTAAAAGAAGAAAATACCCCAAAGGTATGCGTCAAGGACCAAGTCTTGTATAAGGTAATCAAAACGTAATAAAGAAGGTAAAAGATAAGGGGAGGCAAGAAAGCCACTGATTGGTTAGGGTCATACATGAGTAGGTCATACCTTAGAGGAGGTGATGAACGTAAGACCCGAAAGACATTGCATGATTGATTGTTCTAAGGATGAGTGATAGGCACATGATCACCAAATTTCATGGTTCCCAAGAGGTCCCTTGAGGTAGTAGGAAAGGGGAGTGCAAATGGTGAGTGGAGTGAAAGGTGGGTAAGTTTTATATGATATGAGGTAGCATGCTCTCGTGGGAAAGAGATCTGAGGTCACAATGGGCAAGTCCATGACTAAAAAGTTGTCTGTTTTGACTTGTATTTGAGATAGATTGATCGATGTGGGAAGTCTATATGGGATGAGGAAATGAACTCCTTGAGGTCTTCGTGAAGTTGATCAATGTGGGAAGCTTCAGTTTCTCTCACTTTTTTTTTTTGAAAGACCTTTACATAGCTATCCTTCGAGGGAGCAGTCTATTTATAGCAATGATTACCAGAGAGGAAGATGTCCTTTTGAGGGAGTCATCTTTTTATTAGAAGTTTGACTCAAGGAGTTGGGTCCCATGTGAGGGCTTTGAAGTCATGGACAAGACCAAGGTGAAGAATAGGATTCTTGTTCATAAAGTAGGGTGAAACAACCATGGGATCTCATCTAAAGGTAGAAAAAAGTATCCATGAGAATCATGCTATGTGCAGAGCATCGTGGTACACATATTTAAGAGAAGATAACAAGTGACGGGTACTCACATGATTCTTATTTAATCATTGGTGAGGTGTAAGAAGTGGAGAGTGCTCAAGGGACGAGCATGGAAAGAGGAAAAAGGTGATGTAGGACTAAAATTCAACAGTAGAATGGTCAAAGATGCAAGGTGTTAAGGGGCTCAGGCTCAGGTTTACCATCGAGGAAGATAAACGATAAGCACCTAATCTGTAAGTATGAGTCATGATGTATGGTCCAAGCCAATTAGGAGAAATTTGACCCGTTTACTTTTTTCTTCTTTGGTTACATGTTGATTTTCTTTCAGGACAAGGTCACCAACTTGGAAGGTTCATTCATGGACACATTTTTCATAGGCATGTTTGATACATTTTTGTTAAACTTGAAGGTGATCAAGAGCATTAAGACGATGTTCATCTAATAACTCAAGTTGTGCTAAATGGTCTTGATGAAATTCATCATCATTGAGCATGTCATGGAGAGAAATGTAGAGTGAGGGGATTTAGACTTTGAGAGGTAGAACAACCTTGTACCATAGACCAGAGAAAATGGTGTGGCAGCAGTGGAAGTGTAGATACTAGTGTGGTATGCCCATAGGGAAAAAGGAATGTGCATATGCCAGTCCTTCCTAGTATCATTAACCACTTTCATGAGAATTTTTTTTAAGGTTTTGTTAGTGGATTTGGCTTGGTTGTTGGTCTGTGGGTAATAAGGTGAGGAGAAACTTAGCTGAATGTCGAAGGCGTCGCAAAGTTTTTGTAATGTTTTTTTTTTTGAATTGTTTTCCATTGTCAGTGATGAGGTGATGAGGAACACCAAAGTGACAAATGATGTGGTGATTGATGAACTCACCTATTTTCTCAGCTTTCGTGGAGATGAGTGGTATGGCCTCTACCCATTTTGTGTAGTATTCGGTAGCGGTGATGATCCATTGATGTCGTTGGGAAGAATGGGGGTTGATCTCTCAGACAAGATCCAAACCCCATTGAGAGAAGGGCCAAAGGTCACAAGCAAACTGTAAGGTGTGACTGGGTGTATGATGAAGGTTGGCATGTTGTTGGAATTTTACACAGTGTTTGATGTAGTCACAACAATCATGGTTAAGGGTCAGCCAGTAATAGCCTAGGCAAAGAATATGCTTAGTGACAACAAGGCCACTGAAGTGACCTCCACATATGCCATCATGAACTTCCTTAATTGTATAAGGAATTTCAGAACTCGTGAGGCATCGTAAGAGAATACCATCAAAGTCACATTTATAAAGGAGGCCCCCCATGATGACGTAACGAGAGACATTTTTAAGGAAGGCATGTTGTCCATTACGGGTGAGATCAGGAGGTAAGATGGAGAGAGAAAGGTAGTCAGAGTATTGTTTATACCAAAGGTCACTTCGGATTGGGGGTGAAGGTTCTGATGGAGTAAATGTCGTGAGGTAAATAAGAGGGTGATTGGAGATCATTATATGGTGACAAATATTTTAGAATCGGTAGGCAAAGCGGGTATTTGAGAAGCCAAGCAGGCCATGGTATCTATAAATTTGTTAGTTGAACGTGGGATGGTTTGAAGGTCATAATGGTCAAAGGTGGTCAAAAGTATGTTGACATGATGTTTATACTTTTGAAGTATCTCATTATGACATTGGTATATACCATTGACTTGGTTTATAACCAATTGAGAATCACCAAATATGTTGATTGATTTGACATCTAGGGTGTAGGTGGCTTGGAGACCTAGTACAAGTGCTTCGTATTCGGAAATATTGTTTGTACAATCAAAATCAAGTTTGAAAGACAAAGTCATGGGTTCACTATCAAGAGGAATGAGGATAATTCCAGCCCCACCCCATGCTGACACTTAGAACCATCGAAGAAGAGTGTCATTTGGTAAGCAGGTTCATCCAGGGAGAGGGTAGCAATGGACTCATCTGGAAAGTCAAAATTAGAGGGTTGATCCCCAGAAATAGGTGCGTTAACCAATTGGTCGGTGATAGCTTGGCCCTTAATGGACTTTTGATGGATGAATTCAAGGTCGAGGTCAGCCAAAAGCATAAGCCATCATGTGGCATGCTGATTTTGATAAGGTTTGGCATACATGAAGTGTAGGGGGTCAGTGTTGGTTACAACATAGGTTTTGTGGTTGAGTAGGTAATGGCAGAGTTTTGTGGCAATGAAAACTAAGGCTAATCAAAGTTTTTAGGGATGGGTGTATTAGGTTTCATAGTCCAAAAGAGTACGGCTTATGTAATAAACTGCCTGCTCCCTATGTTGTTCATCGCGATGAGCGAGCATGGCCCACAAGGAGTGCTCAATGGTAGCTGAGATGTATAGGTAGAAGGGTTAATCATCTTTAGGTGGAATAAGTACGGGTGGTTGGAGAAGGTATTGTTTTAAGGCCTCAAAATCTTTGTGGCAGTCATCATCCCATTTAAAGGAGACATCCTTCTTGAGCAGATGATGAAATGGTTGACACCGATAGATAATTGTGAAATGAAATGGCGAATAGACTGCAACTTACCTTGTAGGCTACGGAGTTTTCTAAGGTTAGTGGGCAGAGGCAATTTCCAGAATGGCCTTGAATTTAGTAGGGTCAAATTCTATACCACGTAGGGAAATGATAAATACCAGGAGCTTTCCTGAGAGAACCACAAAGACACACTTCTTGGGCTGAAGGTGAACGCAATATTTAATGAGGCGGTCAAAAATGGTTTTGAGGATGGAAAGGTGCTCGGAGCAGTGTTTAGATTTGGCGAGGAGGTCATCCATGTAATCTTCCAATATACGATGCATGATATCATGGAAGATATAAGTCATAGCCCACTAATATGTAGCACCAACATTTTTAAGGCCAAAAGGTATGACTCGGTAGTAGAAGGTCCCCCAAGGGGTGATGAATGAGTTTTGTGTTGATCCTCTGGGGAAAGTAGGATTTGGTTATAACCCGAGAAGCCATCCATGAGTGATAGCATCTCGTGACCAATGGTAAGGTCAACCAGTTGGTCAATGCCAGGTAGAGGGAAGTCATCTTTTGGGTAGGCGAGGTTGAGGTCATGGAAGTCCATGAAAATGTGGAGTACCCCTATCACCTTAGTGATAGGGACAATGTTATAAATCCAACGAGGATAATCAATGGGTAATATGAAGGAAATGGAAAGAAGGTGCTGAAGTTCTTCTTTGACGAGAAGGGCAATGTGAGGGTGCATTTTCCTCAATTTTTGTTTGATGGGTTTAGCATCGGGAATGGTTAGGATATTGTGGACCACTATGGTGGGGTCAATACCAGGCATGTCTACATAAGACCAAGTGAAAGCATGGTTATGATCTTTGAGAAAATAAGTGATGGCTTCCTGTTCAGCAGCATCTAAAGATTGACCGATCTTTAGGATGTGCGGGTAATCCTGAGTATGAATGTTGATCTCGATAGTTGATTCATTCAACATGGTTTGTGTCTCAGAAGGTAACGACCAATGAATATATGAGTCTTCTGCACCAAGGTAGGTGAGTATAGATTCATCATCCTAACATTGAATGACGTTAATTGAAGGTGTATCGTCATCGATCATTCCTTAGGATACAGGAAGGGAAGAGAGGAATGGTGTTTATGACAAAAAAAATTAGCGAGGGATATATTCAGGATCCATTGAATCCATCGGCGAATGGTGGTGATGAAGGTTGAGTGGGTGAAGAAAGTGCAGAGGAGGGTTGGCGTTCTTGATGGGTTCAATACGGGCCTGTTTGGTAGGTGGTTCAGGAAAGCCAATTACCACTATAGTAGTTATGTTGGTGGGTGGTACATGGAATGACAGTATGGTGGCCTTGCTCATAAAATCCAAAACCAAAACCCTTCCATGCACATCGGTGTAGGAAGGTATGGGAAAAATAGATGATTGGTGAAAGATTGGAAAGTCAACGGAAAATGGGTGGGTTTGTGATGTTGGTTCGGGTGTGAAAGTGGTAATATCAAATCCCTCATAGGTGAGACTAGTACAGAGATGAGGAGGACCATAAAGAAGGCATTCTCCTATGCAGTGATCGTAGCGAGGATGTTGGTGAAGACTTACATACTCTTGTGGAGTAAGGAATGTGTTGACACTATATAAGTGATATTCTCCCAGAGTGAGGCATTGAAAAAATGCCTTCCAAGGGATCGGTGGTTGGTATGTGGGTAGCTGGAATAGATGATGGGTTGGTGGTTGACACGTAGAGGTGGAGCTAATGGATTGGGAGGCCGATGGGGTCAGCCATGGAGGGGTTGTGGCAGCAGTAGGAATGGAGAAGCTGTATGTGTGGTTGAGGTAGCAACTGGTACTTGGTAAGCGGAGGTGTAGGTGAAGCGGTAGTGGTTGTGGAGGTAGATGACTTTAATGGGTATGAGCACATCATTAGGTTGGTAGAGTATGTTGCATGTTTTGAAAGGTGATAGATCCAGATAGAAGGGAATAGGTGTGTCCTTCATGTTCAAACTTTACACAGCGATGCAAACTGTAAGGAACACAAACCCATGACATGAATCTAGGGTCTGTCAAGCAATAGGTTATATTGAAATTCCCCCTCCAAGACATAAAATAGCTCTGGGATAGTGCGCAAGGCCCATGCGAATGTGGAGGATGACGGTGCCTAATGTAGAGGTTATAACATCATTGAATGAATGCAACATGAGAGGATGTTTATGCATGTAATTATCAAGTATGCGTATTTGAGAGAATGCATGAGATGAAATGATATTAATGCTAGCACCCCCATCGATCATTACATGTTGTACACGTATATCATCGATGTGGACAGAGATGAAGAGGGCTAGGTCTGGGTCACTAGTTTAGTGCGGTGCGAACTCTTCATTAGAGAACCTAAGGGAGAATTTTTAGTGAGTAGGGTGACGCATGGATAAAATGTGGCAATTTTTTGAGATAGGCTACATGATGGGGGTCTGATAATGAAGGCTACAAGTGTAGGGTCATTGGGTAAAACCTCAATAGATTGAAGAACCTCCATGAGATCTTAACGATGGGATTCTGAGGTTTGGATGAGTTCATATAAGGACATTATGAGGGGGGGTTGGTGTATTTATTTGAGCATGGTGCTATGTGTGGCCCCATTAGAAATAGGGTATGTGGGGCCGTGGGATAGTAATCTTAGGTGTGGGTGTAGATGGCATGTTGGGTATAGGATTGGTTGGTGGGTCAGTTTCCTTTTCCTTGCCTTTGTCCTTCTGAGCATGGGTAGTGATGTGGATCATGTTGATCTGAGGGGATTTGGAAAAGGAGAAGGTGTAGGGTGAGTGGTGTAATGATATGATGGGGAAAAACCTACCGGAGGAGAAAAATCTTGTGAGGTGAGTTGGGTGTAATGAAATTTAGGTAATGGTGTGGAAATTTCTCTTATGTGAACCATGTTAATTTCAAATCTTGGGGGTGGCTCTAAGAGTTTTGGGGGTTGTGGTTGTTGTGTGGGTAGTGAGGGAAGAAATATGGGAATGGGTGTCGGTGAAGTAGGGTCCTCATATAAAAGGTTATCATCATCAAAGTTTTCTTCTGAGAGAGACATAGTTGGAGAACGAATAGTTCTTAAGAGCCTTCCATTTTTCCACATCATGCCCTAACGCCCAATCATAAGTAGGTAAATTTTTGGTATCATCAAACCCATTTGGTTTAGGTTTGATTGGGTTGTAAGGTTTGAGCAGTGGTAATGTGATGAAAAAAGTCTCAAGGAGGTTGGTTAAAATTTTGGCATAGGACCCTTCTAGTGGATCACAATGGGAAGTGAAAGTGGGTTTGGGTGTAGGTGCGTTTGATTGTTGAGGAATGGTCCTTGCATGAGGTGGAACGGGTCAAGCCATGGTTTTGGGTGCTGGAGTGGTCTTGGGTGTTGGTCGTGTTTGTTTCGATAGGGGTATGGTAGATTAATGGGCTAGAAGGTGTATGGTTGTTTTAACTACCTTATTGGAGGGTAGCATATTTTTGTTTTTGGGTTGCACCTTCTTGGGTAAAGGTGATATGGGTGTATGAGATCTAGAGGGAAAAGCAGATGGGGGAAGAGGGAAAGTTATCTAGGGAGATAACAGAGGTTCTGTGAAAGTAGATGATGTGGGTCATGTAGGGGGTATGAGGGACAGAGACTGAAGTGTAGTGGGTAGTGAAGAAGTTGCTGAGGGTATTGGAGGTATGAGTGGTAAAGATGCTATAGGTGTAGGTGTAAGCCGTTTCGGATGCCTGGGTATGTTAGATGTTTACGAGGAAGGAGTGGGCAATTGCGTTTTTGTTTTATTGATGGGTGGAAGTTTCTTGGCCATGTTGGGGGGTTGAGGCCCTAAAATGGATGAAAAGGGTGCAAGTTATGCAGGTGTGATTGGTGCAATTGGGGTATGAGTTATATAGGCTTGGTACTTCTATTTTGGTGTCGGAGTAAGTATGGTGTTGAGTTTGGAGGATGTAGCTAAATCTAGTTTGATAGGTGGATGAGTAAGGTTGGTAGTTGGGGTGACCCCTAAGGTAGTGATAGGTTTAGTCAAGGAAGATGATGTAGGTGCGGGTTTGGATTTAGATGTATGTTGGGTTATGGGAAAGGGTGTGTGTTGAGCTATGATGGGTGTTGTGGAAGAAGTTGTGGTAAAGGTGATTGTGTTCAGTTTGATTGGTTGAAATATTTTTGGGTAGATAGTGGAAGTATCAGCAAGTGACATCTACATCTGTGTTGAGACTAGAAGAAGAAGACACCCCCACAATAAGGCTTACTCCACATAATCTAGGTGATTGGCCAAACATGAGAACGAAACATCTGTAGGTGATGTTGATGAGGACCAAATGACGATTCCCATGAAATGTGTCTTAGAGATGGGGAATTTGTTGGCTTCAGCTTCCGTGGGTAAGAGAGTTGAAAGTAGGTCTATGGGATCTTGGGTAGATGATGGAAAATGTTCGCCTAGAGGAAAAGTATCTGTACTGGGTCTTGGATAGGTGGAGGAGATGACAGATACTCCTCTATGGGTGGAGGAGATGGTAGGTGCTCCTCTGTGGGTGAAGGAGATGATAGGTACTCCTTTGTGGGTAGAGTAGATAAAAAGGTATCCTCCATGGAATGAAGAAGTATTGTGGGTGATAGTTCTCTAGGTGGAGAAGCCAAAGGTGAAATGGTCTCGATATTAGTGAAAGGACCTTCAGGTGTTCCTCTATGGGTGGAGGAATAGGTGCAGTGGGTTTCAATGCAAAAGGAGGCCTTCAAGTTAGAATTTCCTCTATGGAAGGAATATGGGGTAATTGGGAAGCAACAAGTGCATCAATAAAAATAGTGTGGACCTTGTGGGTATGGCCATCATGAGTTGAGGTGTCGCCGACTTGATCAGATGAAGGGGAATGATTGGGAAATGGTTTCTTGAATATGTGTAGGTTTTGATTTGTAGGTGTGTTAGGATTATCCACAGTTAACTTGCTTTTCTTGAGCATTTCTTGCACAATAGTTTTGAAAGTGATGTAATTTCCATCACTATGACCCTTTACTTGATGATAGTTATAGAAGTCGTGCTCTTTATACCATGTGGGTGTGGGGTGAGCAGGTTCAAAACTAGTGTGTGGTTTTATAGGTGAAAGAGTGATGGCCCCATCTTTGATGAGATTTTCTAAGACATAAGAGTAAGGCTCCTCAATTGGGGTGTATTTTTGTTGTTCTCATCTGAATTGAAAAGTTTGCATGGGTGAGACATTAAATGAGGGGCTAGCCTAATTTGATGGATGAGCTAGGCCAACTTTGAGTACTGCTGTGTTAGCAGTCCCCTTAGCCTTTGAATAATTGTTCTATGGTTTGGAAGAAGAAGAGGTATCATTAGACTTGAATGCTAAATTATTATTGTGTAATTAGATTTTCTTCTCTTTGATGGCTCAAATCTCTAACTTTCGTGCCATGGTGAATGATTTGTCGAATGTATAGAAAGTTTGGACATGTAGGGTCAATGAGATATGTCTAACACAAGCCCACGTGAAGATCTTGATGAGTTTTGTTTGTGGTATTTGGAAGGTGAGCTGATTGATCAGGATACACCAACGAGTGACAAAATTTGCGATAGATTCGTCATCATACTGATGCATGGAGTATAGGTCAGTCATGGTAACATTCTTGACGATATTGATGGAGAAGTGATCCAAGAAGGCCTGGGCTACCTGATTAAATAAAAATATAGAGTGTCTAGGTAACCCACTATACCAATCTAACACAAATCTAGTCAGATACATGGGAAAGGTCCTTAAAAGCAAATCATCATCGCGGGTGATTAAGTAACACCCATGTATGAACGACCACAAATGGTGTTTTGGGTCTTCCTTGCTATTGAAATGGTTGAATTTAGGCATTTCCCAATATATGAGGTATGGATGAATAGGGATGGATGGGTGGATAGGCTCGTTACAAATTTCGTTGTAGGTGAGGGTGTTATGGGAGCTAGAAACCGATTCCTCTAATGTCTGCATCTTTTCCATCATTAATTTGATTAGGTCATTGTTAGGTTGCAATGGTTGGGTACCTCCTGTAGCGTAAGAGGGTTGATGTTGGGTTTGCAAAAAGGGTGGCATTCTAGTATATGGTGCTTCCGTGTAGGTAGATTGAGAAGGAGGTAGTAAAATAGGGGGGATGTACCTGGAATGAATAATAGATGAAACATGAGGCTGATGATAATATGTATATGGAGGTGGAAGGGTCATAGTGACCCTAGTGGCAATGGGGGATAACAATTGGGGAATAGAAAGGACCACATTTTGAAAGGGGGTAGGGGTCGTTGAAACGAGAGGTGGTTGTGTAGCTATGGGTATATGCAAGACAATAGGGGTGAATGAGGTTATGTTTTGAGTGGTTGTCAAAGGTATGGTGGATGTGGCAGGTGTAACAGATGTAGCAGATGCTACAGTCATAGTGGGTATAGGACCTAGCTGCAAAACGACTAGGGGTAAGGTAGATGCGGGCATCATAGAGCTAGATATGGTTAACGTAGGAGTAGGAAAAAGAGTCAGGGGGATAGATACGGTCATGTCATATATCAACTAACCCAAGGAATCTCGAGTGAATGAGTGGGAAAGATAAAACTGTAAGGCGGCAGGGTTTTGGTCAAGGAGTCATGCGAACTCCTCATCTCTAGAAGAGATAGTGATAGGTTGGATAGGATCCATGGCGGGCGATAAAATGGAAGGTGGTGAAGGGCTAGGTGGAAGTGGTTGACAATTGGCATGGAATACGAGGACACTAGCTTGTTGACGTGTCAGTACCATGTGAACAGGTACTAATCAGGTTAGGTTGCCTTTCTGTAAATGACATAGGAATAGGAAGAACATGTGGTAATAAGTGGATTATGTACCAAATGTTAGCTAGAAAGTGGCACAAGATAACTGACGTCAGTCAGGGTAAACTGATGCCAGTTAGGGGTAACCAATGCTGGCCAATGTGGGAAATAGACAGTGAGTTAAAAACAAGGTGTAAGGCCAAATCTGACAGGTATGCCAAATACTGATGAGATTTACAAGGTCAATGGGAATGATAGTAGTGACAGGGACTCTAAATAGTTGAAGAAGGTGAATAAATTTCCTTTTGGATAGGTTAACCAAAAGGACCTACAATCGATGTCAGTTGGGTATAACCAATGACGGTTAGAGGGTAACTGATGATGGTCACTGGACCGACACTGGTCACTGTGAAATTGAAACAATGATGAAAGAAAAGTGGTTGCAAGTTAAAATTTGATGTGGAATCAAACCCATAATTCTGAGAATGATGAGAATATGGTCCAGGAACACTCAGAAGAAGCCAAAATACACCAACTATGATGAGGAGCGTGCAAGGAGAAATAAGAAAAATGAATAATGTGACCTCTTACCTCAAAACACAAGCTAATTAGAAACACTAAGAAAAATTTGATCCTAAGAGTGCCTTTTCTATTATGTTTGTTTAGCTTATGCTATTTTAGGTAAAGCGGTGTCATTTTTCGGATCTTTTGGCTATTTTACCCAAAATTCCATTTATCACCTCTTCTGTTCTATTTGAAATTCTTAGGACATCATCATATCCCCAGAACTCTAATATCACTATCATATATAGTTTTCTCATTCCATTTTAACTGGTTTTTGGCCTCATTTGATAAAATTGTTCATTTCCCATAGTAACTAGTATCAGTTATAGTAACCATCATCGGTCCCCGTAACCATCATCAGTCCCCCTTTAACCATCATCATTTATTTAAACTGTCACCAATTCCTCTGTTCTAATTTTTAATTAGAACACTGACCAAGTTCACCTCCTAGAATCTATCCTTCTCCATTTCTACTATTTTATGTGTTATTAAAAAATTGTAGTTTATCAAGTATACGCTAACTCACATGGTGTTGACTCACATAAAATCCAATGTTCTTGTGTTTCATGTCAATCTTCAGCCCCTTCCACCTATCTCATCACTACCTTCTATCTTGTCACCTATGGATCCAATGCATCCCGTCACCATCAATATGGAAATGAGGAATTCACAAGATTCTTTAAGTAGAATCCCACTACCCTACAGTACTACCTTGCCCATTCCTTGGGAAAGTTGATATACGTCATGCTCATGTTTATTTCTCTTGCCATCTTCCCCACTTCCGCATCAGCTACCACTAGCTCAACATTTCCTTCATCCACCTTACCCCCTGTGGTATCTCAACTGGACCCCACATTCTCTATAATTGCTGGACCAACGACATCTATCGCACCCATGGTGTCGACCATTCCTTCACCAACCACCTTAAACATGGCCACATCTACACCCTTTACCTTGTATGTACTAGTTGCATCAAAACCAACCATGGTGTCAACAACCAACACCCCATTCCAAAACCTCATGCTTTCCATGCCATAGTCTCTACCCCCAATTACTACGAGATTTGTTATGACTACCCTACTTATTTACATGCATCACTAGAAACCCCCAATCTCGTTTATCACTTATTTAGGATATCTTCCATCCGCATTTATTCCCCCTTCATAGTTTTCATATTCAAAACCCCCATATACTAGGATGTCATCCACATCATACACCCATCATCAACCTCCCTTTACTATAGGAGGCACTCATTCCTCACAACCCACCAATGACCTCATTATGATGATGATGGAAAATATGTAAACATTAGAAGCATCGGTTTCTGGCTCTCACCACTCCTTCATTTATGATGAAATCTATAATGATACTATTCATCCATCTATCCCCGTTTGCCCATACCTTGTACATTGGGAAATTACCAAGTTAAACTATTTCAATAGTAAAGAAGACCCGCAAAAATAATTGTGGTCATTTAAACATCAGTGTTATCTAATTTCCTATAACAATAATTTACTCTTACAAACATTCCCCATGTCTATGACAAGACCCACCTTATATTGGTATAGTGGTTTACCCAGACATTCGATCTACTCCTTTAATCAAGTGGCTCAAGAATTCTTGGAAAAATTCTAGATCAATGTCATAAAAAAAGTCACCATGACTGACCTATACTTGACACGATAGTATGATGCCGAATCTATATCAGATTGCATTTCTCACTGGTAAAGTCTTATCAACCAATTAACATTCCAGTTACCTCAATTTGAGCTTATAGAGTTATTCACTAGAGCTTGTGCCATACACATCTCACCAACTTTAAAGGTATAAACCTCCATACCTTCGATGAAGCATTTAATATGGCACAAAAGCTGGAAATTCATGCCATTGAATAAAATAAAATCCAATTGTGAAACAAAAATGCCACATTCAAGTCAAATGATGCTTCTTCATCTTCAAATCCCTAAAATATTTATTTGAAATCCAAAGGATCTGCCAACGTGGTAGTTCTCAAATCTGGTCCATCATATCCATCTAATCAAGCCAAACCTTCCTCCAATATTTCTCCCATTCATACTTTTCAGTTCTGATGGTAACAATGAAAGTACACTCCAATTGGAGAGCCCTATTCTTTAGTCTTGGAAAAGCTTCTTAAGGAAAGAGCCATTACACTACCCTGCATAAGACCTCATATTTATTTCGACCCCACTTCTCCTATGCCCACATGGTATAAGGAACATGACTATTGTAATTATCATCATGTCAAAGGCTATAGTGATTGTAATTACATAAATTTTAAGAACATTTTCAAGGAAATGTTAGATAATGGATATCTCATCATGGATGATGTGAAGGATACACCATACATTGAGCTTGTGAGTGAAGAAAATCTGAATTGGATATATGCACACACTGTGCATGACCCTATGAATGTGTAACCATATAAATAATTCATACTTTAGTGGAAATATGTGCAATATATTAGTGACACTACAAGTGTCCTCAATTGTGAAATTAGGCCATCTATCAAGGAAATGTATGGCATGATCTGGTCTACCCATGTGAGGTCAAGGGAATACCTCATCCACTCAGATGATCAAGCTGCGCATGGGATTAGGCATCTTGGGAAAAACTTCGCCACCTAGTTATACTATGAGAGGAGAAGCTTAAATCCTTCATAAAAACCATGGAAGAACAATGGACCTCAGAATGAAGGTGGAAGGAGAAATCAATGTTAGTGTATACCTTTCCCAGAATAAGAACGTGCTAGTGGGAGAAATACAGAGATAACCTATTGGGATCCACTGAGATAGTGAGTATACCTCGTCTTTTCTACCAAGGTCTCCTACCAAAAGTAGATCCTGTCTATACTTATACCACTGACCTGTATGATGGGAAGATTCTCCATTAGCATTCTAGGATACCATACATAACTGGTCTTGAGATAATGGGTACCCATAGACTAGGAGGCTTTAACAAATTCCATATCTCATGGGTACATAATTTTATAGTGACTACCACTTTACCAAATGTATACTTCGTCTAGCGTCAGTGTCATGTGTATCTTGATTAGCCCATTAAATAAGAGACTATGACGTTGACATGACATCACTAAGGTATGGCTCATGTCTTTTGATCTATCTTTTCTGAATAAACCATCGCATACATGATGATTACCTAGATCATACAAGCACGATCAAACTAAAGAGTATAACACAGAAAGCAGAGGAACTCGTGACTTCATGCTTCTTGAAATAGATTATAATCTTCGAGGTCACTTGAAGATACATCTAGAACCTATATGAGACACTATTGGCACCATTCTTGGAAAGAAAAGGAACCTAAGGGGAAATGGAGAAGTGGAGAACCTAAAAATTAGACCATATCACTAGGGGTGTGGTGCAATCTAATGGACTCTACAGATGAAAAGGTACGCATGTGCCATGTTCCTATGAATATTAAGAGGGTTCCACATTTTGGGACCGAGGATGCATGTAAGGATTCCTCCACCTAATTTGGTAATACCTAGTCATAAAAAGAGGTATACAAAAGATCATTAAGGTCATGCACAAATTTCAGGATCTTCACCCCTACCGTCCATCCTACGACCTCACCCGTCAACCTTAGCAAAAAGTGTGCACTACCTCATTAGGAGAGATTAAACTCATAGATGAAAGAGGGTATGTGTCTAGTTCATCAAGAGGTCCTTATAGGATGACACCTGAACTTGCACATGAAGGTAAAGGAAGAGATTGACCCCTCCTCCCCTCAAGTCATGGACATTTATTACTACCAATTGAGGAATCTAAGTGGGTTAGTCCTATGGTGACCCCCAACATCACATAAGCGATGGTCAATCCATAGATTCCACCCGGCCTCTATGTACCACTTACATGGACACCTCCATAATCCCTCATGTGTCATACCCATCCTCTTAACTACGCCTTTTACAAAGGATATCCCTTGTAGGGAGTCATGCACTCCCACCGAAACTTTACCTAATTTACTGATGCAATTTTTAGACAAGTACCCACTACCCTGCGTATTACGAAGGTGGATTAGAACCTAGAACACCTTCCATTTCTAGTTCTTTTGAATGGGGACAGTTTTACCCATAGTAGATATCATCAAAACCTTTTGATTAAAGAATGAGCCACCTAAAAAAATAGTAGTCACACAATTATTGCATGCATCCTCATAGCACCTCTTCCATCCATACATCATTTGAAATTTTACCAAAAGATGATACTGGACTTTCTATGGGTAAGTAAAGGATCCATTGGTGATGATCCTGATGGCAACATGTTTGAGAGATATAGGTAGTTAGAGCATCTCTCTTAATCATACTAGAACCGCTGTAGACCTTCTGACACCCTTTGGAACCTTTACTTGGGCACATTAGGGTTTGATGAAGGACTAAAATTGTGTGCCTACCATCATGTGTCAGCTACATGATGTACAGTGATTATTTGGATTAGAAGAACCTATTCAATCCTACAATAAAAGTGCACGGTTTTTTAGGGTAGATGGGATACTACGATGATAGTTCTTATTAAGGGACCCTGTAAATCCATCTTCACATGTCCCCTAGAGGAATTTCTCAAAGAAAAATGGTATTTTTATTGGGGTGACCTACATCACCACATCCAAGACCCTTTTATCCACATCCTGAAGGATTTAAGCTTACCACTGGTCCGTATCATAGAGTCTTGCAAAACTTCCACCTAAATGCCAAAAAACCCTATTCATATTCACTAGGTTGATGCCTCTGGAATCGGTTATTAGTGGATCATGTCATTAGAATAACTCAAGAGATGGTAACGTGGATCATCCCATCTATGTCTTTCCCTCAAAGTAGGACAGTTGACACCCGCATAGCAAAAAATATATGACGACTGAGTGAAAAAGGCATTATCCATGATCTACGAGCTTCATCAAATTCCTAGAGTACTTATTTACCACACCGTTTATTTTCTATACCCACAATCAATATGACCATTAAAGTACTTGTTCAACAACCTATTTTCTGCATAGGGTCACGCATCATACTGATGGATACTAACAATTTCAAGAATCCCCTGATTTTTCCATCTGTAGTACAATCTCAGGAAAGAGCAATCTGGGGCTTGATCATTTATCTATCGATCAATCCCTCATAGAGAGTTTTGCAATCGCATAGAGGTATTACCTAACGAAACTATGCACTAGAAGCCTCCATTTATTCACCCTTAAACATGTGGCCATCATATTTTGAGTATCATAGTCGTATCTTCTACACACATGGCCTTACGCATCAGAGGGGATCCACCCTCAAAAAATCTCATGAGAAGAAACATACTTGTCCATTCAAGATGACCCTGTCATACCAGCCTTATTAGATCGTACATGTATAAAATAGGATAGAGATGAGGTCTTCCACAGATGTTTCTTAGAGCATGAGTGTTGAAGATATTATCAGACAGAATCTCATCCCAGGAATCGTAGGAGGATCACTATGTAGGATCCCTGCAAATGTGCATGCATAGATAACCCATTCTATGCTGTGATCCTATCAGTGGGATGCCATCACTTGTCACCCTAAGGACACTAAGGATTATTCTAAAAGTTCATGTGGGCCCTCACACTATCCAGAGAATTGTTTTATGTCTTAGAAATAGAGATGAAATGCCTTTATAACATGTAGCAAGTGTTGAAACTTGGATTTGATGAAATGGGTTGTTTATTTTTATGGAGCGTATTACACTTCTGTGTACACGTAGGACATGAAGGGCATAACTACATCATCCCAACTTGTACTGAATCACCATTCAACACTGGTGGGAAAAGGTTGCACCTACCTAAAGGATTACACAACATCTATGGAAATAAGGCTCCTTTGGGAAAACATAATCAATCATTATAGATGCACTTTGATCTTGACCCACAGTGATATAGGAACTGATATTTATGTTACCTGAGACTCATATCTACCTCTTCTATTGACAAATTTTCTGGTGGTAGCACTCATGTAGACTAACTCCATTATGCTACCCTCAAGAAAATGACATTGTTCCCAAGCTAATTCAATAATATATTCTAGTCCTAATATCACTAACGAATATCATGTTATGTTGGCTACAGACATATGTATTAGCGATCCCTGATAAGGTATCAGTTGTCAATGACTCACTCTAGGGCATATACAACCACTACATAAATGGTTGAACACAGGCCACATGCCCTAAGAGTATGGTAACCTATTCCAACATGGAGGTTATGACTATCGCTATAGGCGATTTATTCCCTTATGGTCATCCCCAGGGTATTGCACCAACGTAACATATGGTGAGATTTTTTGATGACTTAAAGGTTTTCACCTAAGACCAGCATCCCAGAACATTACCATTTTGATCTAACCTCTAGATCTCTGAACAACATACCACTTTACCCACACTTTGGATTTACCTTTGCACAAGAAAAGGCATGATAGAAGACATTGGCATGAAAAACACATTAAGCCAACAAATAATCATGCAATTGGACCACATATGGTACTTTTTATGACTCAAAGTGGTTTCATGCTTCACCCAGGGAAGTTGAAGGTGTTGGTGCTTAGTTTTAACCTTGCCCCTTTTGGACCAGTTTTAAGTTTTTTTAGTCTGCATGGTTTGAAGTTAATATTTCTATCTTCATGTGTGGATGCATGAAAGTTTTTTATCTCATTCAGGTTGTCCATCGTTAGTCACTTTTTTTCTTTGTCATTTTTTTCCCGGCATCCATGGACATGTGGTCGTCTTTAATTGGAAACGGCGCGATGGGTCTATTTGGTGAACTTGTCACTTTTGTCACAATTGTAAAAAATGCCAAATTGTTGTCCTGTTGGCCCCGATAGTTTCATAATTGTGCTATTCAACAATATGAAGTGGAAAAGTAATTTTCTTACTGTTGATACCTGAAGTATGTACATGTGTCATAAGATGCAGCGGTTGTGGGAAAGCGGGGCCCTGTTGGATATTTTGAAGACATTGTGATGAAAGGCGTAAAATTGTAAAAGGTAAATACCTATAGACCTGCAAATGGACACATGGTGAGCCTACTTTTTAAATTTAAAAGTGGGAGGTGGGTCACGTTGGAGAACTTTAGAAATTTTTACCTTGTTTTGAAAGAGACACATGAGTAAGGTATTCTAGTGAAGCGCTGACCCTGCTAGTGCCTCAGGTAAAGCTACATGTTGAGCCATCATCAAAAGTAGATCTGCAACTTTCTTCGACCCTAGACACATGGAGGGCCCAGGCTCATTTGGAGGACCTACATCTAGGTCTTACCTTTGGATTTGTGCCAAGGAGACACGTGGAGGATTCCGTTGGCTCCTCTTTATACTGAAGACTTTCTCAACGGCAGAGGCAAATTTCTTAGGCTCTGGAAACATGAAGGGCCCACTGCCTGTTTGGGGACCTGACCATTGAATTTTACTTTTGAAAGAGCACCAAAGATACACGTGGAGGTTTCTGCTAGATCTTCCCATACATATAATTTTCAAGCATCCGATGAAAATTTATCAGAACCCTAGAAATGTGGCACCTTCCACTGGTTCTTAAAATTTTTCAACGACCGGTATAACTTTTCCAGGCCCAAGACACATGGAGAGCATGCACTCGTTTAGGATCTCTACTTTTAGTAACTATATAAAAAATGCACCGAAGAGACACATGGAGGATTCCGCTAGCTCCAATTTGTACTGAGACTTTTTCAATGGCTGAGGAAAATTTCTTGGGCCCAAGGGCACGTGGAGAGCCTACGCTCATTTGAGTTCCCGCCTCTAGACTCCATCTTTGAAGGTTACATCGAATAAACAAACATGAGGAAGCTTCCACTTGGACCTTCCCATGCTTCATAATTTTCAAGTCAACTAGTGTAACTCTCTCAATTTCTGAACACAGGTGGAGGGCACGCGCTCATTTGGGAACCTACCTCTAGAGTTCACCTTTACAATTACGTCCAAGGAGATACGTGGAGGATTCCATTGCTAGCTCCTCTTTACACTTGGCTGGCTCATGGACTCATAGCATGTAAATATGTGGTATAATCCATATGAGGACACTCATTTTTGAGAAGTACATGAATGTGGGTAGCTATTCCTTAAGGTGTATTCTCAAAGGTGAAAAGGATTGCTTGTTAGATCAAGCCATATGGAGCCACCTAAGAATTATTAAAAAAGGGGATTTCTTATATGGAAAAAATAAAAAAATTATTAAAAAGACTGTCAAAAGTTATGACATGGCATCCTAGTCATAGTTGAGGAACTAAGAAATGTGACCAATTCATTATTTTATCCACCTAGCAACAGAAAGTAAGATATTTTCAAGAGAATAAAAATGATTAAATGGTATGTTGTAAAGAGGAATATTCTCTTGAAGATTTAGAATTTTAGGAGGAAAATTTAGAATGAGTGAGCGAGTGAAATTGTATAAATGTAATGAAAATACTCTTGCATAGGGGGGTTAATTTTTCTGAGAAAGTTTGAGAAAAACTATTTTCCCAAGAGACAGTCTCAGAAACCTGTTTATGTCCCTATGTTTGTATATTTAGTCATGTCAAGATGGTTACAAGTGTACGGCCATTGACAAGATCTGAGATTTTTGAAGAAACTCTCCCCTGCTAATGATTCTAGTGAACCTTGAATGAATTTGTGTTGATCATGAGCAATAATTGTGTTTGATTTTATTTCATAATGTTTTCAAATAGTTTTTTCATGTTCCTGTTACAATCTTATGTTAAAATACCTCTGAATAATGCATAAGATCTTAATCCATCGTGGTAGTATTTGTGGCATTTGCAATTTCATTTTGAGGAGAGCTTTCATCTTGTAATTAAATAAACAATTTAAAATCACTTTACTTTCATTGTGTTGAAAAAGATTATTTGTTAGCCTATGAGTGTATCTTAGGCGTGACTAATTATGGTATTTCCAATGTTTAATTGAGTCTTTAACACGAGCCTTTATGTTAAATTCTAGAAGAGTGTATGAAATTTTTCATCTTTGGGCCTCCATTAATACACACCTTTTGGTTAAAGGAATATTTTGGCTATTTTGAAGCATTTTGTCTATGAGATGTTCCAATATTTTTAAAGACTCTCAAATATCTTGTATAATCAACTTTATATGTGCTTAAATTCCCACCAAAAACTTATCGAATGATAAATCATACATGAGGCTACCCCTAATTGTACTGTGTATCAACAAATATTTTAACAAATTTCACTGCCAAAATATGCAGAGACAATCAGGTTTCAATTATTGTCTTCAGTAACCTGAATCTTGTCTAGGAAACATCTCCACTCTCTAGTGTGAAAAATCATGAGAGTTAGATTATGTTGTATTGATCATATTTTCTCAATGTTTTCATGAAAATTGTGGCAAAGAAGGATCTCTTAATATCATTCACCAAAACGGGTTATAGAATGGGTCCTATCACCCTGTTTGAAGGCACAACCTAAAGTAGTGAGGGTAGATAAAACCCTTAGTAAGGTGATATCCATTTCTCTAATGTCTGCGTGAAAAATAGTCAGCTAAATCCCCTCCTCAGCTACAAAATGACTTATATCATGATTTTTCTGTCTCTAAGCATCCTGCCAATTTTGTGATGTTGCTCAGCCCTCACAGGAGAATCAATTCGGATACCAACACCCAAGTGGTGTTGTTTCCAGGGACTATTTTTACAAATATGTACACATACCGACCTTGGTAATGTTTCTTACATGTTTTAAGTATGTAGACACCTATAATTTATCCTGAAAAATTTAAATACTTAAATTGTGCTAATTATCCCCTTTCCCACAAATTTGTGACATATCATTAATAAATCTCATCTTCTCTTCTATCATTCTTAATTAATTACAATAAGTAATTAATTAAGTTTTCTATTCAACAAATACCCTAATTAATGACCTTCCATTAATTAATCCTTCCTTCTATATAAAATAATTAATTATTATTAATTAATTAGCTTCCCCTTTCATTAAACTAATAAATCATTATTTATTTGATTTAATCCCCTTCTATAGTCTAAATCATGATAATATTCCTCTAAAAAGCTTTTATAAGCTTACACATCTATTAATTAATCATCTTGATTAATTAATAAACCCCCTTTATTCACATGAGTCACTAAAGGAAAAGCTAAACTCTCCTAAAGTTAACTCAACCCTTTCTAAACCCCCCTTATCCACAACTAACTCAACACATCTATTATCCTACATGCAAAGGGATGTAGAGATTCTTTTATCCATTGGGCTATATAAAGAGCCCTCCTCCTACCTTTACACTTTCACCTATTCCTTGAGAAACAAAAGTGAAACATATAACAAATATATTATAGCCATTTTGTCATCTTGGAGCATTCTTCATTGGAGAGGCTAGCTACTTTCATTTCTTATATTCATCCATCCAAGTTTTGAAGTCATATGGGTATATGTCAAATGGTCTTGTAGCCATGGATTGAGAAGACTCCATTCTTGAAAACCTTGGGATTAAAACATACAATTAAACCTTTGATTGCTAAGGATCTAAGTAGGTTCATTTCATTTTTAGCATTCAATAGAGATAGAGATTATTAGATTAACATGTTAGTTTGAATCATTTTTTCATGTTCTAATGCAATAATTTTAGTAAACTAGTCTTTCTTAAGCTGTAATCTTGATGGTGCATTGAATTTGATTTAGCTTTGTTTTAGAACTATTAGGTGTTAGTTATAACTCTTTTTGCATTGCTAATAAATACATGTACACATTTGGCATGCCTAGTGGGAGGGGTCCTTAGTCCCTTAACATTCTAGCTTGAATTCTATTGTTTTTGGTTAACCTTTGATATACACATATAGTAAATAATGTTTAATTTCTTTGGATTTTGCTAGTAATTATATGTGTAGGCTATCATTTATACCTATCATTTTAATGGTTTGTTGTCAATTTCAATCTAAGCTACTAAAATTTTAAGTGTTGTGAGCTTTTTTGTGTCTTTGCTCGTACTTTGATTATAGGAGGAGCACATGCACACTAGACCTAGTATAGACACACTAACTCTGGTGTAGGCACCTCTCAGGTGGCACATGCACACTGTCAGAGTTTTGTATCTCTATTTGGAAACCCTGGTGCACATACCCCTAACCCTGACACATAAAACCTAACCATTGCGTAGGTACACCAAAACCGGGCACAAACACTCTATTCGTACTGTACCTTCACTGTAGTGGAAAAACTTGTCAGGCTAGCATAGACACCCTAACCCTGATGCAGACACCTCTTAGGTGGCATAGGCACTCTGTCAGAATTTGGTACTAATTTTTATCTACCCTGGCACATACGCCCTAACCCTTTCACAGGAACCTCTCAAGTGATGGAGGTACTCTATCAGAATAATCCTAGCGCACATGCCCTAATCCTAGCGCAAAAACCTCTTGGGTGGCGCAGGTGCACTGTGAGTCTGAAAAACACAAAGGGGGTCATTCACCCTAACCTGCATGTACATGCCTAAACTAGAGCACATGTGTCTTTCAGTTTTCTCAAATTAAAGTGTTAAAGTGCTAACTTATTCGCAGTTTTTATCTAATTAATGCCTATTTTTCTAGGGTATGTTTACATGCTTTTGCTAGACTAGATAGACTTTGTATGCTTACTTATAAGATTAAGGTTGCGTATGATTTTCCCTTGCATCCTTTGGGGTGATCTTGGGAATCAAAAACAATTCTTAAGTCTTTTTGATACTTTGAAATTGTTAAGAATATCTAAATTGGAATGAGTTAACTTTTTGTGTTAAAAATAGGTATTTTTCCATTTGTTATCTTTTTGTATTTTATAAAATGTCACGTATGCTCTTCTCTTGCATCCTTAGATGTCCTTGAGAATCAAAAATGATTTTTATTCCCTTTATGGAAAATTACTAACCCATTGTGTAGGACTAAAACACACGCTTGTCAAAGAAAGGTAGAATCAAAACAAAATCAAACTACTAATATAGTTGTCATATAGGTTGATAAAAGGTGTTCAAGCAAACCACATCAAAATTAAACAAGATAAAAAGAATACCATATTCAAAACACTATATTGCAAGTTTTAGAAAAGCGTACGTCCCTATCCGCTCAACTAGAACATAACCCCTTTGGTATAATATCTTAAGCTATAACAATGGAGGTGGTACCAAGAAACCCAAAGTAGTCCACATAAGAGGGAACATTGTGGATGAAACAGGAAGTGCTCCGCACAACCTACTTGACTATTTGTTCCTTGTGAGTTAGCATTACCAGTTTTCCATATAGCACGTGATTTCACAAACTAGGATGGAAGCCTGTATATGTTATTAATGTGAAATTAAACAACCATTACAATGGAGTGCTACAATATTTATACATATTGGAAAGTAATATATAAACAAATAAATATGTTGCACAGGTGCAACAATATTCCTGAATACATAAGCTTCCAAAATATCATATGGGAAGCACAAATGAATAATGACATAATTGTTATAACAACATAAAAATTATATCTGTGAATATAATAAGACAAATATGGTTTAATATAACCATATAACAATAATAATTAAATAATAACAATAATTATATAATTAATTATACAATGCATAATTAATTATTCTAACATTCCCACCCTTAATTTTGCATTGTCTCAAGGGATGAGGAGAGGAACTCTTTGAAAAACACAAAATTTTCATGTGCAAGTGAATTCGTGAATATATTTACTCTTTCTTCAGTTGTTGGAAAAAATTGAATCTAGATGCTGTGCTTCAACACATGTTTGTGTATGAAATGAAATTATACCTCAATGTGCTTTGTTATTTCATGAAACACTGGATTGTGAAAATGTTTGAGAACACCTTCATTATCAACATACATGGTGTTCGGTTTGTCTTGTGGTATTCCAAGTCCTTCTAGTATGCGACATAGCCATATCACTTCACAGACAAATTTTCCTATAGGACGATACTCAACTTCTATGGAAGAGTGAGAAATGAAGTTTTGTTTCTTACTTCCCCATGATATTGGTCTAGATCCCATAAAGAATACAAATCTAGAAGTGGATTTTCTATCATCAATGTTACCTGCATGATCTGAATCAGAATATCCAGTCAAGAATAAGTTGTTCTTATTGTATTCTAAACCAAGATCCACTAATCCTTTGAGATATCTCAAGATGTGCCTTGCTGCTTTCCAATGAAAAACTTTGGGTTCCTGCATGAACTTGGATAAAATAGCTCACTGCAAAGTTGATATCTAGTCTAGTGTAAGTCAGGTAAATGAGACTCCTGATTAGCTGCTGATAGAGAGTGGCACTTACCTCAGGATATGGATATGAATGAGATAACTATAATATGTTCTCTATGGGTGTAGCAATTGGTGTGTAATCCATCATCCTAAATTTCTCAAGCGTAGTCTTGGTATATTTCAGCTAAGAAATAAAAATGTGATTCTCTTTCTGTAATACTTCCAATCCAAGACAATAATGCATCAGCTCGAGATCAGTCATGTCGAATGATGGATTAAGGTATTTCTTTATTGCATCGATCATCCTCACTGAATTTCTTGTGATGACTAGATCATCAACATAGACAATGACAGCCACAATCTCTCCCATTGATTTTTGAGGTAAAGATTGGGATCATATGGATTTCTAACAAATCCATGTTGTATGAGATGCTCATAAATTTTGATGTACCATGCTCGGGGTTCCTGTTTAAGGCCATACAAAAATTTCCTGAGTCTACATACCTTTACTTCTTGACTAGGTACAACATACCCCTCAAGTTGAGTCATATAGACTTCTTCTTATAAATATCCATTCCAGAAGGCACTTTTTATGTCCATTTGATGGACTTTCCATCCAAACTAGGCAACTAGAGAAAATATCATCCTGATCATCTTAATCTTAGCTGTGGGAGAAAATGTCTCCTCATAGTTAATGCCTTCTTTTTGTGCATACCCCTTTACTACAAGTCTTTCTTTATACTTGTTCAATGTCCCATCTACTTTGTACCTCATTTTGAATATCCATCTACATCCAATGGGTTTCTTTCCTGGTGGTAGATTGATAAGCTACCAAGTGTTATTTTCCTTTACTGACTGCTATTAAGAGTCCATGGCATCTTTCCAAGATTTTGACTATAGGGATTCCTAGACTATAGAGGGCTCATCAAACTCAATAACTCTACTCATCAAAGAAAAGTTAACTTCTTGTCTTTCTTTACTGCGAGTCCATGGTCTAGGGGTGGATGTATCTGGTGGAGCATCCATTTTTACATCTCGTAATGTACTAGTATACCACTTGGGAATATACTAAATTGTTCTCATGGGTCGTGCTTCTATCTGATCAACACCATCGTCCCCATCCTCACTTTCATCATCTGAGGGAACATTAGCTTCAATTTTTTCAATTTTTGAAAAATCTACATTTGGTGAGTCTAGAGGAGTCTTCGCTTCCTTCTTCTCAAAAAACTCAACATCTCTGTTAGTGTAGACTTTTTTGGTCTTAGGATCCATCAATCTATACCCAAGAGTCTCTTCACTATACCCAATGAAGATGAGTTTCTGTGAATTCATGTCTAATTTCTTTCTGTTATGCTTAGGTATGTGCATGATTTATTTGCACCAAAATACTCTAAGGTGTGCAATAAATGGTTTCCGCTTTGACCATGCTTCTTGTGATGTTACTCCTTCAAGAGAAACTATGGGCACTCTGTTCAACAAATACACTACTATTTTTGTTACTTCTACCTAGAATGTCTTTGCAAGTCCAAAATCATTGATCATACATCACACAATTTCCATGATAGTACGATTTCTTCTCTTAACAACACAATTCTATTGTGGTGTGTGTGGAGGAGGCATTTGTTGACGAATCCTGTGAGTTTGTAGGTAGTCTTTGAACTCATTACTGGTGAATTTTTCCCGCCGATCTAAGTAGAGAGTTCTGATGTGATGACCAGTTTTGTTCTCAACTGCTACTTTAAACTGCTTGAAAGTTTCAAAAGCTTCACTTTTCTTGTGAAGACAAAAAATCCACATTTTCCTTGAATAGTCGTCAACACATAGCATGAAGTACTAAAATCTAGAATGACTTGGTTACATCAGAATGCAAAGATTGGTATGAACTAGATCAAGCTGACTGCGAGCTCAATATGTACGCTTCTGGAACAAAGCTATGTGTTGTTTTCCTACTAGACAGTGAGGACACTTATCTATATCCTTATGAAGAGATGGTAGCCCATGTACCATATTGTGTCAGTGAAGTGTCTCGAGATACTTGAAACTTACATGACCAAGTCTCTGATGCCACAATTGTGCTGAGGTAGAGTTCTTAGCCATAAGTGCTTGATCATCTCTATGGAAAAAATAAGATGGAACATTCATCCCACATTATAGGCTTTTGCAACTATTTTTGAGCCTCATGATTTATCTCGACTCAAACATGTTTTCTTGCCGGAATGACTATCAAAGTCAATTTTTAGATTGTGATCAAGGATTTGACTGACTGAAAGTAGATTCTTCATTAACCTAGGGACATATAAGACATCTGAAAGTCTAAAATTGCATGAACCAAGGGGTAGAGAAATGTTTCCAATCCCCTGAACTAATATGAAGAATCATCTCCCAATGAAACATGATTTTTTGATGGCATGTCCCTCATTGAAATAAACCAGTCTCTGTAGCTGGTCATGTGTCGAGTGGCATCCAAATCAACATACCAAACATTATTAGATTATATGTTATGGTTCACATGATCAAGCAATGAACAAGTATTCTTCATTTTCTGATTGTTCTTGTTACTTAGCTATATTTCCTTGCTGATGGGGTCTTCTTTTCCAGTTCCCCTTTTTCTACCCGTGATTGTGGTTGGAATTTCCCTTGTAAGATTATTTTTGTTGAGGTCCAGAGTTTCTAGATGAACCTTTCTTATAAGTATTATACAAACAATCTTGTAGGTCATGTCATCTTTTGTAGAATGGACATTTCTTCTTCTGTTGTATGTCCCCTTGATTTTGATTTTGATTTTAGGATTTTTGATAGGAATTAGGTTTTCCTTTACCTTTTCCTTTCCATTTTTGATGCAAAGAGAGTGCCTAATCATCTTCATCATCCTTATTTTGTATGGCTTCCTCTTGTTACAGTAATTTTACCAATTTGTCAAAACTAACAGTCGTATTTGACACGTTTAGTGTTGTAAAAAAATGTGGTAAGAAGAGGGGAGTGCTCTCAAAATAATAGGAATGAGAGAATCATCTAAGACCGCTTCTCCCAGTGCTATAAGTGAAGCCCTCAACTCTGCAACTCTTCTTAAGAAAGCTTTGATTTTCTCATTCTGTTTGAACTTCAATGTGTGTAGATAACTTTACAAATTTAGTATATCAATCTTATTCTTGGCCTCGTATACTATGCTCAACTTATCCCATGATTCTTTAGCTATTGTTGTATCTCAAATGTGTGGTTGCACATTTTCGGACACTCCAAACAAGATTATGAGTTTGGATTTCTGATCTGCTCTATCAAACTACCTCTATTGTGTTGTATCAGTTATTGATCTAGTCAGAGTACTAGTCATGATAGGCCAAATTTCTTCAAACTCAAGTCGTGTCTTAATTTTTGTCTTCCATGCAACATAGTTGTTTCCTTTGAGTAGTTATAAATCTGGAAGAAAAAATTTGGGGGCATTGGTGCCCATTTTATAGAGATCACTGACAGGGTTTAGCTCTTATCACTCTAGGTATAAGGTCTCCCAATCTATATACCATTAGTCTGATATACCAAACCTTTCTATATACATGCCCTTCCAATATACCCAGTGGTACGTGGAAGAAGCTCACCCTTTCTATATACCCATCGGTATGTGAAAGAGGCGTTAATGTACATGAATTTAACACGTGATACTAAGACAATATTGAGAGGGGTCTATGTGATTATTGACACCAGCTCAAAGAAATATCCTCATACACATGCGTAACTTCACTATATACTTGGATAATTTCTTAGTCTAAATTTATGTCGTGTAATTGTTCACAGATAGATGGGATGGCTCATAGTGTGTGCACTGTGACCTTATTACTCCTCGTCAATTTAAAGGGTTGTTGTCCAGATGACATTGTTGCAGCTATATTAGGCATTAAGTGTAGTAGTAGTCATGACAACTTTACCTATAAGTGCTTCCCAGAGGCACCATATATACTGAATGCTACAAATGAGATCTAGGATCTCGTGAGTGTTTCAGAACCAATTTTTTTTTACTATTTTGTACTACAATTCTTCCAATTCCTAAGTAGTTACAAAGTTTGTAGTTGACTATGAAAACCTTTAAATTAGTACAATATACTAAAGTATACAAATTACATTTAAAAATATGGAAAAATTGAATGACAGGTAAAATTGTTTTGTTTTGCGGGCCCTAGTGACCTTCGAAGCCCAAAATGACCAACTACGCCAATTTTTTTTCAAAAATATAGCTAAAAATGCAATTTTTGGATAGGCCCTCCTTTTGTAAAAAATGCTCAGAATACAAAAATATGCAGAGTGGAGGAATTTTTTTCCCTAAAATAGGGTTTTTCTCGCTAAATTTAGTTAGTTATAACTAAATTTTAATTTGCAGCTAAAGTTAGCAGTTCCACTAAATTTCCCACCAAATTTGGTAGTGGGTAAGGGAGGCAGATTTGACCCCTTGACCTCTCTTGATGAGAAGTGTCTTACAAAATTTATGCTAGCCACTTCGGTGGCTAAGCTAAACAAGTATGTATAAAGAGAAAACTGTAGTTAAACACTTCCAAACTGTAAAACCATACCTTTTCAAAAAACCATGGTTTTGGAAAGGTGGTTTTGAGAAAAAAATCCAGCAAAAATAAAATATGATAGGTGGTTTTGAGTGTGTATGGCACCTTAGATCATTTTTCTTCCTTCCTTTGAGCTTGTAATCTCTTCCTTGGTGAATTCTATCCTCCTCAACCTTAATTGCAATGAATAAAGGTGGTTTTGAGGAATTTGATGGTGGTTTTTAGGAATTTGATGGTGATATTATAGAGGATGGCGCTAGGAAGTTGTACAGGTAACTCTGGCTCTCTTTTTCTTGCACAAGCGTCTCCAATGCTCCTCAAACACTGCTGCAATCCTCCAATATCCTTCAACCTACTCTAAAACCAAATGTGATTTCACAAATAGGGACAAAAGCCTACATATTTTATTAATGTGAATTTAATCAACCATTACAATGGAGTGCTGAAATACTTATACATATTGGAAAAAAATATACAAACAAATAAATATGTTGCACATGTGCAACAATATGCTTGAATACATAAGCTTCCAAAATATTATACGAGAAGCACAAATGAATAATGAGATAATTGTTATAACAACATAACAATTATATCCAATAATATAATAAGACAACTATGGTTTAATACAACCATATTATAAAATACTAACAATAGTTAAATAATTAATTATACAATACATAATTAATTATCCTAACATGGCGACCCTAGTGATGGTACACGTAGACGCACTAGTTGCTTACTGTGCTTGAAGGGGGTAAAGTATATCTGAGATACTCCCAAATTAGTCATTGCAAATTTTTGGGTAAATCAAGCTCACTTAAGACATCTTTGTAACACATTGGTAGAGAGAACCACTTAGGAGGATATTCTTTGGCCAGTAGCCCACTTTAACCATTTCAAAATAGTGTTGAGTTGTGAGCCATCATTCATCACGAAACATGGGAAGCGTTAATTTTGTTTACTTTTTCACTTGCCTTAAGGTGAGGTGAAACTATGCCAAAGTAAAGCCAACATTTTTCATCTCCTTTTTTATCTACTTCCCTCACGTTCTTTTGACACTTTGTTGATCAAAAGAAGAGTGACTACCTTTGCATTATCAATTGATTGTTTCTACCACTTGTTTTTCTATTTACGCCCATCCATGTTTACAGATGGGTAAGTTAAATGTCTAAAGTGTGTGGAGACATATTCATATCATTGGTGGCATTTGTGATTTTGATACCCACGTCAAGATCATCATCATAGTTAGGTGTGGTTCATCATCTCGAACTTCCTTGGAAATGTTACCTTGTTTATATCATATCACTACAATTTTGGTATTTACATCTTGTTCCTTGTAAACTTGACCTAAATATTTGTATTGTAAGGTTACACTATACAAATTTTAACACTTCTTAGTTATATTATAATCTTTTAGTTTGATTCCATTACTACCTTAATTTTGAAAAGTGCTACATGTTACCACTTGTGTGTGTTAGTATCAATATCATCTTGATATCAATACCTTAATTTCTCGCAAAGTTTGGTTAACATATCTTGGTGACATTGTTGTGTCACTCACAAATTGTAACTTGCACTTTTTGGGATATAGGTATTAATTGAATTTGAGCTTGCTTCTAGTATACCTTGATAGGAGGTCACATTAACTTCTTGTATTTACTTACATCTTGGTCATTCCCTTGAACTTGATATACGTAGGGACATCTTGTTAATTATCTTACGACACCAACTACCTTTTGTAAGTAAACTTTGGAAGTACTTCATTTGATTAATAGGCTTAGGTACCAAACATTGTGTCACTATTGACTTATCACTCTATCACATTGGTACTTTAACATTTATACTCATTCATATTCTTGACATTCTTTTTACATTTCACTGAGGTGTGATCACATGTTTTTGAACACATTTACAACATATCTTGGTGAATCTGTTACACATCATGGCTGCTAAACAACAATTAGGGCTCAAAAATCAAACATTCGAATCACAACAAGCACAAACTTGGGAATCCTCAAGCAAACAAGGGTCAAACCCTTTTATTGGTCTGTTTCACTCAGAATGTTTCATTCCTTTTAGAAATAGATAAGGGTTAGGGCTAGGAGGAATACCTGTAGAATGTCGAGATGATGTGCGCATACCGTAGAGAAAGATCAGGCTGACTGTGAAGAACTCCTTTTTGTCTTGGAAGGACTACCTGTAAATAAGAACACAAGACCACAAGATTTTAATTAGACAATAAATGAGGAAACTACCTTGGGCCCAGGAAATATAAAACTTCCTTTCGAAGGTGGTCAGTTCCCTTACTAATATGAATTAACACAAAAGACTATAAAATATCAATTAAATTGCTTTGTTGAACTGGGTAGGGGAAAGGCTGGTTATTGGTTATAGTCAGTATAACCGATGGCAGTTATTGATAACCGATGGCAGTTACTGATGACCGATATCGGTAGAGTCTAGGATCTGAAGGTTAGTTGTTTTGTGGGGTGGTGGTGTTATTTGGTAGTTGTGTTATTTGTAGGGTTGTATATAGGTAATATTAGGAAATAGGGTGATGAGATGTAGATGAATGATAGTTAGATGCAATGACACGTTGGGTAGTGGATCCAAGAATGGATTTGTGAGGACTTATGATTCAAAAAGTCGAAGAAATGTTATTAAAGAGTACATGCAAGAAGTAGCTTACTGATTATTTACGGAGATGCAAGTCCAAGAGCTTTGATGGCAAAGGCAGAACTGAGGTAGGATGGTCTGGCACACAGCATATCAAATCAGCTAAGTATCACAGGGCTCTAGTATCCAGTTGCAGTCCTGGGCTTGCTCTCCCTTACTGCTAACTCTCCTTGTCTCTTCACTTGTCCCTGCTCAGTCAAGTAAAGATCAGGGTTTTCTCGATCGCTCCTGATGCTCTTTCTTGATTCAAAGAATCCTTTCCTCTGATCCAAAAATGAAATTCCAAGCCTTTGTTTTTGGTTTGGGGAGACCATTTACAGGGAACCGATGGCGGTCACGTAACCGACGGAGGTCGAGTAGGAACCGGCATTGGTAAGGAAAAAGTAGGCTATTTTTAGTAAAACAGCCCACCTTCCCTGCTTTTCTCCCGAGAGATTAGTTGCGGGCTTGGTCAAGTGACTAGAAGGTTAGTTTTAGGTACGAGAAAGGGGTTCTTAGTCATGGGTGTAGGTGTAGACCAAGTTTTAGGTTTTAATTAGGTTAGTGTAGGATTAGGGCTAGGTCATGATGAGGTGGCAAAATGAGGTGGCAGGTGAGGTGATGGGTATTTATCAATTACAAGGTAATTAATAAATAATGGTGTAAGGTTTAGGTAATGAGGTTAGGTTGCGAAATGGGATGTGGGTCACAAGGGGTCGTAAGACACGAATTTGGTGTCTACATTAGCCCCTTATTGTCATGTAGCTTGTGTTGTAAAGCTACGCGGACAATAATATGAAGTGGTTTCTTCTGTTAAGGATATAGGTAATCCCCCTCAAATCTATCACGGATTGAGTGAACGGGAAATCAGGGATAGGGTTGATAAAGGGTACATGTTGTAGAGAGTATGGTAAGGTGGTGGGGGAGGTTTAAGGAAGCAAACGCATGTTGAAATGCAATAGTGTGACTAGGGTACATGATTTGGCGAGCAAACCAGCAATGTATAGGCAAAGGTCGATAGTTTATCCAAACAAGGGTGATATAATCCTGGTATCCAAGGCATAGGAAGTAGCTCCAGGGTATATAACAGGTAAGGTACAGGAACATTTAGGCGTGTTCGGTAGTACCAAATGGTTAATTTGGTTGAGATAAATGTCATGGTCTAGGTCTAGGCAAAGTTGGTCGACAGATCAAGTCAAGGACCCTAATCATGCTAAAACACGAAAAGGTGAGCTCGATTGAACAAAAGGTATAGGATGGATGGATAAAATAAAATGTTGATTGTGGGTATGGTATTGAAGTGATACGGCCGTGGGTTGGGCCAAGTTGTTAGGTTACAGCCTTGGGTTGGGCCGGATGGTTAGGGTGAGGCCTTGGGTCGGGCCAAGTTGTTGGGTGGCGGCTTTGGGTCAGGTTGGATGGGTAGGGTGAGGCCTTGGGTCAGGCAAAATGGGTAGGTTGAGGCCTTGGGTCGGGCCAAATGGGTGGGGCGAGGCCTTGGGTCGGGCCAAATGGGTGGGGCGAGGCCTTGGGTCGGGCCAAATGGGTAGGTCGAGGCCTTGGGTCGGGCCAAATGGGTAGGTTGAGGCCTTGGGTCGGGCCGAATAGGTAGGTTGAGGCCTTGGGTCGGGCCGAATAGGTAGGTTGAGGCCTTGGGTCGTGCCGAATGGGTAGGGCGAGGCCTTGGGTCGGGCCGAATAGGTAGGTTGAGGCCTTGGGTCGGGGCCGAATGGGTAGGGCGAGGCCTTGGGTCAGGCCAAATAGGTAGGTTGAGGCCTTGGGTCAGGCCAAATAGGTAGGTTGAGGGCTTGGGTCGGGCCGAATGGGTAGGGCGAGGCCTTAGGTCGGGCCGAATAGGTAAACAAATGGTGTTCAGCAAAAGTGGATATAAGCGATATCTGGTTAAAAAGGGGCAAATGGTAAATAAGGGCAAAAAATTGGTGGAAAGTTGGTAGAAAAACCGATGTCAATTCTACATTATCGATATCGGTTAAGGGACTGATAGCGGTTCATTAGGGCAAAATGAAACCGATATCGGTTAAGGGCGAAAAACCTATAAAAAGAAAAATACGGCTTATCATTGTCACTTGTGTTATTTGAAAACCAAATTGATTTGTCTGACGTGGGGAGTTGAGATTGGAGGTTTTATTGAGTGAAGTGGAGCTTTTTTACTGAAGGAGTGAGTTGTTTGCGGGCCTGAGTGAGGAGGAGGCAGTAGTTGATTGGCTGGGGACCTAGCAGATCAGAATTGGAGCTATGGCACAGGCAGGAGGAGCAGAAGGGACTGGACTAGCTAGACCAACACCACCCATCCCACCACGATGACATGTCGTCATTCGGGTAGGTTCAAAATTCTTTATTTTCTACATTTGAATGGTATTAAGCTAAATTGGGGGTTTGGGTAGGAATTTACATGTTTTAGGAAATAATGAGTAAATGGACGTAATTTGAAAAATGAAGAGGATAGATGGGTAAAATAGGGCAAGGCGGCTAGGTGGGTAGGTTTTTAGGGTGTTTGCGTGGGTAGATAAGTAGAAAAATGCAAAAATGTGGGTGGGGGGGCCGCGTGGGGGTTCGGCTCTGGGAAATGACAGGGACCGATGTCGGTCACTAAGTGACTGGCATCGGTCGCAAAATTTTAGGGGCTGGGCTCTGTGTGGCTGACCGGCGTCGGTCGGCTGGTTGACCGGCGTCGGTGGGAAGAGGGCTGTGGTTGGTTGTTTGGGACTGATACTGGTCTGAAGTGTTTGTGTTGTTTTGTTTTGGTTTGTTTTTTTGGTTTTTGCTATGGCTTGTGTGGGTTTATTAGGGGTTTGTGTGTGTTTGTTTTGTTTTGGGGTTGGGTGGGTTTCGGTTTGGGTTGGGCTTGTTTTGTGTTGGTGTGTTTTGGGGTGTGGGTGGGGTTTGTTTTTGGGTTGGTTTGTTTTGGGTAGATTTTGGGCTTTGGGTCGGGTAGTGGTTTGGGCTTTGGGTCGGGTAGTGGTTTAGGTTGGGTTGGTATGGGTTAAAAAAAGGAGTATAGAGGGTAAAGTAGATGATGTGATAGAGAGTTGGTCTAAGGTTGTGGGTTGGTTTTGCAGGCACGTCAGCAGTTGACGATGTGGGATAGGATGCCCCCGTTGTTGGTGCGGAAGTGGCCACACGTATCTGCGGCTCATTAGACGATCATGCGCGAGGTGGGACTTGGCGGAGTCCAGTGATACCAAGCTATTGATAGAGATCACAGCCTGATGGTCACCCTCATCGAGAGATGGGATCCGGCGGACCAATGTGTTCCATCTCCCAACCAGAGAGATGACCATCACATTGGAGGATGTGTATCACATCCTTTGACTACCGATCGAGGGAGAGGCAGTGTTCCAGGTAGATTCAGAGATGGCAATGGACAGCATCCTGTAGGTTTTTGGAGATGCAGCCGCACTACTTACCTATCACAGCGCGAGTATCGGGTATGGTGACATGTACCGTGCGCACCGACACGAGACATGACTGGCTGTGCTGATGATGATTGGGATCACCTGCTTCAACCCTCCTGGACTCAGAGGGAGGCCATTTTCCATAGGCATTGATGGGGGTGCTGCTTGAGATGGTGGAGGAGTATACTTGCTATGCGTGGGCACCAGTGTATCTAGTGCAGCTATATAGAGAGCTCTGGGGTTATCGCCAGATGCGGCGATTTGGTATTTGTTTGACTTTTTTACTTCACTGTTGGGCATATGAGCACATCATATGCATCAGACTAGTAGGGTTACCCCAGCAGCCAGGACCACAGGTTATATACAGATACGGATTTCAAAGGTGGTTGGGAGTCGTGGGGCAGCCACGAGCAGTGCTTGCGGGGAGAGACGTTGCCTACTACAGGCATTTGTTAGAGGGCTTGACAGCGGTAGTTATCATATGGAGACCTTACAGAGGTCATCACCCGCACAGAGGAGGCTGAGTACAGTTACGCTGGATCCAGTACACTTTCTGGATAGTAGGACGGAGGCCAAGAGAGTACGAGAGGATACCCCTAGAGAGGGTACGCAGGTAGATGGGGCTGTGACAGGACGAGCCACCTCTGTTCCCTCAGTACAGGAGGGATGATGTAGAGGCCCCACTACCTGCACCACAGCCCTTGGATCCAGATTGGGTTGCTGAGAGGCCAGCAGATGACATAGTAGATGATGCTGGTTGTACAGGAGCATACATGGTGTGGTGGGCTGGTCAGAGAGTGGCGAGGGTAGCACAGCCCACACAGCCAGACTTGGCAATTGTGACGGCAGAGAGAGATCAGCTCAGGGGTCAGGTGCAGCTCTTACAGGGGCAGCTTGCTGCTGCGCAGGCACAGATAGGGGTCTTACTGGGGAAACTAGCCCAGGCTCAGGTACAGGCATAGGCAGCACCACCAGCAGCAGCACAGCCACAGGCCTAGGCACAGGTACAGATACCACCGCCAGCAGCGGCATAGCCACAGGCACCATCAGCACAGGTACAGGAGGTACTGGCAGTAGGAGTCCGAGGGACCAGCCCCAGTACCGACGATGGCACGGGATAGATACATGGAGGCTAGAGCGGAGGCCCGGTACTATCAGGATGTTCTTGATAGTACCAGAGCTGAGTATCAGCCATATGCGGCACACCGAGCGGAGACCTCGCGTAGTCAGAGATCACAGGGAGGTGCAGCCATAGCCAGTGTGTCTGTTACAGGTAGGAGGTGAGAGGCGCCACAGGGACCAGCAGGGAGAGGTGTCGAGGGCTGTGGGGAGAGCTAAGGGATCCCTGCATTGTTTTTGTATTTGTATATTGGATATGGGCACCGGTCTGCGAACTGGTTATGTTTATAGATGCCTGCGTGCCTACATATTACTCATTTATTCATTCATTCATTTATTATATACTGTCCTGCGAGCCGAGTACGGGTTGTACAGTTGGTACCCGGCCTACCCCCCGAGGGACCGGCCTGCGAGCCGAGTCGAGAGTATTGATAGTTATTGTGGCCTGCGTGCTGGCTTTGTTGGATTATGAGATCACAGAGGCCCCGATGTAGGGCACAGTGTATATTTGAAAACTTGTATATATATATATATATAGATGATGTTTTGATTCATATGTAGTGTTGAAAATGTTTTTAAGTATTTCGTCAATGGTTTGTGGTATAGAATATATGATGAGTTTAATTGACATGTTGATATATGGATGATGTGTTATATGATGAAATGTTGCATGTTTTGGGCTGGTTTTGTGACATTGTTATATATGTATCTGATGAGTTGGATTCAAATGAGGTATAGATAGATAGTTTTTTGTTTTGTTTTTTTTTGGTTTGGTATCCTTAGCTGATGGCTGGTTTGTTTTTGTAAAATAGATGATGTTAATGAAATTGTAATAATATGTGTGGTGGATGGACATATATGGATAATGGTGTTGTGATGCAGGAAAAGAGGCGGGCGCGACAAAAATTAGGTAAAAAAATGAAGAAAAGACCATGTTTCAAAAGGGCGGGTGTAACCGATATTGGTTAAATAACCAACGCCGGTAGTTAGTAGACCGATATCGGTTACATGACCGATACCGGTTATTTAGGTATGAGATTTTCTAAAAATAAAAAAGCTAGGGTGGCAACTTAAGTTCTAATTTTGAGAGCCATGCAAGAAGTTAAATACGCGAACGCGACGCTTTTTGACGACTGAGACAGGTATTTGCATGAGAAATTTCAGTGATAAGGAGAAAAGAGACAGGGAAAGTGAATGTAATCTGAGATTCAGAAGACAGAAAGGCAGGTTTGAAAAAGGTGGTAATAATGGCAGGACGAGGAGAAACATCCAGTAGGCAGGGACAAGAGGGAAGACAAGGGCCACCTCAAGCTACTGCAACCCAAGAGGTAACGTTTTGTTTGTGATTTGACTACTGCATGTTTTGTGAATAAGATGGGGGAGAGTATGTGGGTAGATATGAGAAAGAAAAGATGATAACAAGGGCTATAAATGGGGTGAGTGTTACATGGTAGGTAATCAAGGGTTTCAGGTATGTCTGTGTATACAGAGAGGAATAAACGAGAAATTTATTGTCGTAGGTGGTTATTTTAGGCAAGGTGTATGAAAGTAACAGGGACCGATATCGGTTAGGGATAACCGGTATTGGTTACTCAACCGGTACCGGTTAGCTGTAAACGATACCAGTTGCTGTAGGAATTTCCAGAATTTGAGAAAAAACCTGGGGGGATTGGAGGAATTGAATGGTTTTTTGTTATTTGGATGTATGCAGGCAGAGGCAGGGTTGAGGATGAATGATAGTGTACCAGCGCTATTGTCACGAATCTGAGCGGATGTAACGCCAGCTGAATGGACATTGATAAATTGTTTGGGGTTAAGTGGAATCCGCTATTATTCACGAATCACACGTAACCATGCTATGTTACAGGCGTTGATTGAGAGATGGAATCCTGAGACAAATACCTTCTATCTGCCAACAGGGGAAATAACAGTAACATTGGAAGATGTGTTCCGTATTTTGAGACTCCCAATTACAGGAAAACCAGTATATCAGGCATTACCTAGCGCGGCACGGGGAGTGATAACAGCAGTATTTGGTCCATACGCATGAGATTTAACACAGCGAGGTTTGTCATAGACGTATGGGATAATGTATGCAACACACCCTGAGGAGACAAGGTTAGCAGTGATATTAATGATAGCGGTAGGGTATTATGCGTTACCGAGGGCGGATGGGGGAAGATTTCCAAAGGCATTGATGTGTGTTATTTGGGAGATGATAGAAAGGAACGTGACTTTTGCATGGGCACCTGCATATTTGGCGGAGTTATACAGGGGTTTATGGGCTTGTAGGTGAAATCACAGGACGACACTGGATTGTTCATACTTATTACACTGTTGGGCCTATGAGCACATTGTTTGTGTGCGACCAGTAGGCTGATCCATCTAGTCAGGAGAAACCAGAGTACAGAGGTTGGGATTCAGATGATGGGTCTAGACAGAACAAGAGGCAAGATCCCAGGCCGTGACAGATGACTTTGAGTATTATAGGCAGGTATGGGAGAGAGTGACGATTGCAGATATCTGTTGGAGGCCTTACGGGAATTATATGGTAACAGAGAACATAGCTGAGGAATTGAGGGGTGTAGAGCGATTGAGATGGATCGCGGGGCACAGGCCAGGTGAATATGAGAGGATTCCTATAGATCGTGTGCGGTGACAATTTGGATTTGTGTAGGATATACCCCAGGCTTATAGACCCTATATGAGGATCGATGCAGAGGCAGTATTCTCACCTCCCCAGCCAACACCCCCAAAAGGGCCTGAAGAGGTAGCAGCCGATCGCGGGGTAATGGATGCAGGAACAACAGAGGCCTCTAGATTATGGTGGGTAGCAGAACTACGAGGTGTATGTGATCATCCTGACATAGTGATGATTACAGCAGAGAGGGATTGTCTGCAGCGTTTGGTTCAGTAGCTCCAAACGTAGGTGAATGAGGCAAGAGGATTGTTAGCGGTTGCGGAGTCACGGGCGGAGAGACTAGAGGCTGGATTCCTCCATGCGAGAGAGTGTATTCATATGTTACAGGAGAGATTGGCAGATCAGTGGGCTGGGTACCAATAGCCGTGGTACCTTTGAGGACGGAGAGGCCCGGCGAGAGGCGTCGACGATCACGATCATCTCCTGGGTCGGGATGAATCGTGAGGGTCTAAGTAAATGTTAGCAAGGTATAAGAATAAATAAGGATGCCGACCTGCGTGTCGATGATAGAGAAGATGTATTTTTTTAACATCTAGATAAGACTGAATATGTATGTTGATTTTATAATAATAAGAATGTTTGCATTTTGATTTTTGGTGTTTTGAAAAAGGATAAAGAGGAATGTGATTAAATAGAAATACACAAAAAATATTTATATTTACCACACATGATAGGTTATGGTAGGGGGTGGTCGAGCTAACCTTGGGAGACCCCATGTCTCCTAAGTGCTACCTACATAGCCCATTGCACAAAGCAAGGAAGGGCCTCAGACCGATGTAGTTCTCCCTTAGGATCAGGGAGAGGCGAATTCAGGCAATTTGGTACGGTTTAGGCAATTGGTTGGTTGGTAAGAATATTGATATTAATATTGGTAAGGTAAGGTTGTTGGTGTTGGTAATGAATTGGTGATGTTGTAAAAAGGTATAAGGGAAGCGAAAGTTAGCCTACCCAAGTAGAAGGGAACCATGTCCTGATTAAGATCAACACACAATCCTAGATGCAAGGCAAAGTGGAAAGAGTGCTCCGTAGGTGAAAAGAGCTAAACAAAAAACACAACGTAGAACAAGCTTGAAGCCCTAGGTACCGTGCATAGACGAGAAGTCCATAGGTGAAAAGAGTTGTATGATCACAATATATCGGGTGTATGTTACGTCCCTTGAGTTGAAACAAATGGTGAGTTGAGGTGGATGATATAGCTGAGGTACAGAGAAATTATTACATAGTGAGTGTTCTGACGAAAGAGAACCTACCCTAAATAGACAAGTCCATGACCCAAAAAGTTCTTTTTGAATGAGGATTTTATTTTACTGAATATAGACTAATCAATGCGGGAAGTCTACAAGGGATATTGATTGTGCTATTATTGAGGTCTTCACGAAGCTGATCAATGCGGGAAGCTTCTGATAAACGCTGACTGTGTATAGCTGTCCTTCGAGGGAGCAGTCTATTTATAGTAGCAGATATGATTTTAGTGCATAGCTGTCCTTCGGGGGAGCAGTCTATATAGAATAGCAGCAATAATTTGGCATATAGCTGTCCTTCGAGGGAACAGTCTATATATAATTTAGATAGCTAGATGTTCTTTTGGCGTGAATCATCTAGTTTGGTAGGAAGTTTGACTCAAGAAAATCCCATAAGAATATGGCTTATTTTAATACTTTGAAGTCATGGACTAGACTAAAAAGGGGAAGGCATCGTTTAGGTGAGGTGAGAATCAAACTATGTGAGCTTGATTTTTATTATGAGGTGTAGGAAACAAAGTGCATGTGGTGGTATGTGAGCTCAAGGGACGAGCGGCAGGTAGATAAGAAGTGATATAACACTAAATTCAACAGTAGAATGGTCGAAGATGCAAGACATTAAGGGGTTCAGGCTCAGGTTTACCATTAAGCGAAGCTAAACGATAAGTGCCTGATCCATAGGTGTGATTGATTATATAAGGCCCAATCCAATTGGGAGAAAATTTTCCACATTTGGTCTTTTCTAGTTTGGTGACATGTTGATTCTCTTTGAGGAAAAGATCACCAACCTTAAAGGTACGCTCATGAAGTCACTTATCATAAGCACGTTTGATGCGTTTTTGATAGATTTGAAGGTGATCAAGAGCTGTAAGACAACGTTCGTCAAGGAGCTCCAATTGGGCTAACCGCTCTTGGCGGAAATCATCGTTGGTGAGAATATCCTGAAGAGATATTCTAAGGGAGGGTATTTGTATTTCGAGAGGCAAAACATCCTCGGTACCGTATACCAAAGAAAAAGGTGTGGCATTAGTAGAGGTACGAATGCTAGTACAATAAGCCCAAAGGGCAAAGGGAATGTGATCGTGCCAATTTCTTCTGGATTCATTGACAACTTTCATGAGGATTTTGGTTAGGGTTTTATTAGAAGATTCAGCCTGACCATTGGCCTACGGATAGTAAGGTGATGAGAAACTAAGTTTGATACCAAAGTTGTCACAAAGGTCTTGTAACAACTTGTTTTTAAAAGATTTACCATTATCTGTTATTAGGCGATGAGGAATACCAAAACGACAGATAATGTGATGGTTAATGAATTCGACAATTTTTTCCTTTTTGATCGAAACGAGTGGAATGGCCTCCACCCATTTTGTGTAATATTCGGTGGCTGTGATTATCCATCGGTGACGTTGTGAAGAGGATGGGTGAATCTCACCAATAAGGTCTAAACCCCATTGTGAGAAAGGCCAAAGATCTCGTGTGACCTGCAGCAGATGGCTAGGAGTATGTTGAAGGTTAGCACGTTGTTGACACATAACACAACGCTTAACATATTCGTAGCAGTCGTTATTGAGAGTAGGAAAATAATAACCTAGGTGAAGGATTCGTTTAGCCACGGCAAGGCCACTAAAATGTCCACCACAAATCCCATCATGGAATTGTTGGATGGTATAGGTGACCTCCGTGCCGGTTAGACAGCGAAGGAGGATACCATCAAAGCCATGTTTATAGAGGAGTCCCCCCATAACTACATAACAAGAAACACGTTTAAGAAAAGCACGTTTACCAGTACTAGTAAGGTCAGATGGGAGAACAGAGGTTGTAAGGTAGTCGTGAAATTGGTGATACCAAGTATCCTGTGAATTAGCAGACACATTATTTATCATACAAACTACCGGGGTTGAGTAGGATGGGGCAAAAAGTTGTTGGACCATGACGAATAATTCAGAGTCAGTTGATGAAGCTGGAATTTGCGAGGCTAAGCAAGCCATAGTATCCGCAAATTTGTTAGTGGAGCGGGGAATGGTTTGGATAGAATAGTGAGTAAATAAGGCTAGAAGTGAGTCCACGTAGTATTTGTACTTTTGAAGTTCCTCATTTTTACATTTGTAGATGCCCATAACTTGATTGACTACCAATTGAGAGTTGCTAAAAATATTGATAGATTTGATACCTAAGTGTATCGCAACTTGGAGACCCAGAACAAGGGCCTCGTATTCCACTGTATTATTAGTGTAGGGGAAATCAAGCCGGAATGAAAGAGGCATAGGTTCAACGTCAAGAGGGATGAGAACAATGCTGGCTCCTCCGCCGCGCTGGCATTTAGATCCATCGAAGAAGAGGGTCATTTGATACGACTCTTCCCTGAGTGAAAGAGTGGCGATGAGTTCGTCGGGGAATATAAAATTGGTAAATTGTTCCCCAGGTAAAGGGGCTTCCGCAAGTTGGTCTGCGATGGTTTGTCCTTTGATTGATTTCTGGTGGACGAACTCAAGGTCGAGGTCGGCGAGGAGCATGAGCCATCGGGCGATGCGTTGGTTTAGATGAGGTTTGGCATACATGTAATGGATGGGGTCTGTGTTGGTGATGACAAAAGTTTTGTGATTCAGAAGGTAGTGTCAGAGCTTGGTAGCCACGAATGATAGGGCTAGGCACAACTTTTCTACATATGTATACCTAGTCTCATAATCCACCAAAGTACGACTTATATAATAAACGGCTTGTTCTCGATTTTCAGAGTCATGGTGTGCAAGCATGGCCCCTACAGCGTGGTCAGTGGCGGAAAGGTAAAGGTAGAAAGGGTGGTCGTCTTGAGGTGGGATAAGCACGGGTGGCTGCAAGAGATAAGTTTTGAGAGCTTCAAAGGCTTGGTGGCACTCTTCACTCCATTGAAATTCGATGTCCTTTTTAAGGAGGTGATGGAAAGGTTGACATCGATCTGAGAGTTGGGAGATGAAACGTCGGATAGATTGTAACTTACCTTGTAAGCTACGCAATTGTTTGAGATTAGTAGGTGGGGGCATTTCTATGATAGCTTTGACTTTAGATGGATCGACCTCAATGCCATGCAAAGAGATGATAAAACCAAGAAGCTTTCCCGAAAGGACACCAAAGACACATTTCTTTGGTTGAAGACGGACAAAATATTGTAACAGGTGATCAAAAATAATGGTTAAAACATCGAGATGTTCACTGCGATTTTTAGACTTGCCAAGAAGATCGTCGACGTAATCTTCAAGGATAGTGTGCATAATGTCATGAAAAATGTAGGTCATAGCCCGCTGATAGGTTGCACCCGCATTCTTAAGGCCAAATGGCATTACACGGTAATAGAAGGTTCCCCAAGGAGTTATGAAGGTAGTTTTGTGTTGATCGGTAGGGGCAACCAAAATTTGGTTGTATCCTGAAAAGCCATCCATGAGAGAAAGCATTTCATGACCCGCAGTGAGATCAACAAGTTGATCAATACTTGGGAGGGGGAAGTCATCCTTAGGGCAAGCAACGTTAAGATCTTGGAAATCCGTGCATATCCGAAGTCCCCCCCGTCGCTTTAGTGACAGGTACGATGTTAGAAATCCATTGAGGATAGTCAATAGGCAAGATGAAGGAAACAGAAAGAAGTCGTTGAAGCTCTTCTTTGACCAAGAGGGCAATGCGAGGATGCATTTTTCTCAGTTTTTGTTTGACTGGTTTGGAATTGGGGTTTAGAGTGATGTTATGGACGACAATGGTAGGATCAATTCCTGGCATGTCAGCGTAGGACCAAGCGAAAGCTTGGTTGCGAGCACGAAGGAAAGTAGTAAAGGTGACTTGTTCTGATGCGTTAAAGGATTGTCCGATCTTCAAAATGTGAGGATCCTCCTCCATGTGGATGTTGATTTCTATAGTAGATTCATTCAGCATGGTTTGGGTTTCCGATGGTAAGGCTCGTTGAATATAAGAGTCATCCGTGCCAAGGTAAGTGAGGATGGAGTCGTCATCCTGACACTCAACAACATTAATCAACAACTAAGGGTTAGGGCCAAAATGTTTCACTCGAAATGTTTCTTTCCTTTTAGAAACAGATAAGGGTTGGGGCTAGGAGGAATACCTGTAGAATGTCGAGATGATGTGCGCGTACCGTAGAGAAAGATCAAGCTGACTGTGAAGAAATCCTTTTTGTCTTGGAAGGACTACCTGCAAATAAGAACACAAGACCACAAGATTTTAATTAGACAATAAATGAGGAAACTGCCTTGGGCCCAGGAAATATAAAACTTCCTTTCGAAGGTGGTCAGTTCCCTTGCTAATATGAATTAACACAAAAGACTATAAAATATCAATTAAATTGCTTTGTTGAACTGGGTAGGGGAAAGGCTGGTTATTGGTTATAGTCAGTATAACCGATGGCGGTTACTGATAACCGATGGCGGTTACTGATAACCGATGGCGGTTACTGATGACTGATATCGGTAGAGTCTAGGATCTGAAGGTTAGTTATTTTGTGGGGTGGTGGTGTTATTTGGTAGTTGTGTTATTTGTAGGGCTGTATATAGGTAATATTAGGAAATAGGGTGATGAGATCTAGATGAATGACAGTTAGATGTAATGACACGTTGGGTAGTGGATCCAAGAATGGATTTGCGAGGACTTATGATTCAAAAAGTCGAAGAAATGTTATTAAAGAGTACATGCAAGAAGTAGCTTACTGATTATTCGCGGAGATGCAAGTCCAAGAGCTCTGATGGCAAAGGTAGAACTGAGGTAGGATGGTCTGGCACACAGCAGATCAAATCAGCTGAGTATCACAGGGCTCTGGTATCCAGTTGCAGTCCTGGGCTTGCTCTCCCTTGCTGCTAACTCTCCTTGTCTCTTCACTTGTCTCTGCTCAGTCAAGTAAAGATCAGGGTTTTCTCGATCGCTCCTGATGCTCTTTCTTGATTCAAAGAATCCTTTTCTCTGATCCAAAAATGAAATTATGATCCTTTGTTTTTGGTTTTGGGAGGCCATTTACAGGGAACCGATGGCGGTTACGTAACCGACGGCAGTCGAGTAGGAACCGGCATCGGTAAGGAAAAAGTAGGCTATTTTTAGTAAAACAGCCCACCTTCCCTGCTTTTCTCCCGAGAGATTAGTTGCGGGCTTGGTCAAGTGACTAGAAGGTCGGTTTTAGGTGCGAGAAAGGGGTCCTTAGTCATGGGTGTAGGTGTAGACCAAGTTTTAGGTTTTAATTAGGTTAGTTTAGGATTAGGGCTAGGTCATGAAGAGGTGGCAAAATGAGGTGGCAGGTGAGGTGATGGGGATTTATCAATTACAAGGTAATTAATAAATAATTGTGTAAGGTTTAGGTAATGAGGTTAGGTTGTGAAATGGGATGCGGGTCACAAGGGGTCGTAAGACACGAATTTGGTGTCTACATGGTCATGATCTTGTGCCTTCATTTTCAGCAGAAAAAGAGATAGAAGAAATGATATATCATAGTGGTGACAAATTGGAATACCCACATGTAGAGTTTGACTTTGACGCCACCTTATTAGATGAATTCCTTTTTAGAAACAAGGATAGGGTGTTGGCATGAGTTGTAGAATTGGGAGCCAAAATGCCCACTGAACATGAAACAATCCCACCTATAAATAATGCTAATGATGAGGAGCAACCTCTTATCAACATTGATGATATTTTAACACATCGACATGCTTCTACCTCCAATGTGGGAAATGATAATTTAGTGGAATATATAATACCCTTTATTAAAGTTCCACGTAAAATCAGGTTAGGAAACAAGAATGTTGAAGAACCTCCACAATATGAAGAAGAAGAGAAACCTTTAGAAGAAGAAGTCACTATTAAGCAAAAAAATAGCAATCTTAGTCAAAAATTATCCTTGTTAACCTCTCATGTACAAAAATAAACAAACAAGAATGTCCAAAAGACAAGGCCTAAGGTCAAAATCAGTAAACTTCATAGGGAAAATCAAGGAGAAGACAATATGGATCACCACCGTGTATATATCCCTACTTCTCCCACTAAATAACAATTACTTGCATAAGAAGTACAATATATGAAAGCAACACTCACAAGCCTTCAAGAGAGAAATGTGGGGAGAATCAGAAAATAAAAATATGAATAACTATGTCCCCATCCATTTGACAAAGCTATGACACTTCAACCCTTCCCTAAAAAATTTGACATGCCAAAATTTGAAAAATATAGGGGAAAGGGAGACCCACGAGATCATGTAAATGATTTCTATATGGCATGTCAAGAGGTGTCCTATAGCGATAATTATCTCATACAAATCTTTCCCAAGAGTCTATGATGGCAAGCCTTGGAGTGGTTTACTTGTTTACCTCGGGGGTCTATTTTTACTTGGCGAGAACTGGTAGAGAGGTTTGTGCATCACTTCTCATACAATATAAAAAGTGATATCACCACGGCAGACTTATGTGGCACAAAACAACATCCTAATCACACATTATCCATATTCCTACAACGGTGGATAGGGATAGCTAGTCGCTTCCCTTGTGCATTCCCTAAAAAATAGCTGGTAAGTATCTTTGTGCCCAACCTAAATCCAAACATCATTTTCCACCTTCAAATGCATTGTGTTCACACTTTTGAGGAGGTCATTAACAAGGGTGTTCCAATAGAGAAATCCATTTATCACCAAATGAACTCTTAAATCACACGCTAAATATAACCAAAGTGTTAAACTTGCAAAGAAGTTGAAAATATTCAAAACAAACAAGAACATGGTTGAAGACAGGATCACATATTCCAAACATGTGTAAATAGTTCAGACTGGCCAACTTTTCAAAATGACCAAAGGACTTATTCAACCACCACCTAAATGGATAATGTTAACTCCTCTCAATGATCCTTTGTCAACTATATTGAAACAATCATATGGAGCTTACATGGTGATTTATCCCATGACACAACCCTTTGATGACAATGATCTAACACCATCACGGTATAAAGAGCACGAGTATTGTGAATTACATCATGTCAAAGAAAAAAAAACACACAAATGTCTATGAATTTGTCACTACATCCAAGACCTCATCAACAATGGGGAGATAGAAGTGGACAACCCAGGAAAAACTCAGACACCTAATGAAATGATGGGGATATATAAAGAACCATTCCCTAAACATGGTAAGTCAGAGGAGCCAAAGCTGGATCGAGCAAAGTCATCCTAAATTTATAAATCCATGAATTATATATATACCAAGAAAGATAACAATCATTATGATTCACTCATTAGATTTATTTATTCTCCTAGTGACCATGTAAACACCATTCGAATCAAGGGAAAGGATTGTGCTACAGTAACAAGGTATACCTACCACATGATTCCTGAACCCTCTCCGTCAACCCTATAAAATGGTAGGTACAACCTCTTAGAATAACTTGAGAAGACATCTGACAATATTTCAATCTTGGATCTTCTTAAGATATCAAATTTATATAAAGACATTTTGTACCAAACTCATCAGGGGTCAGGAGTGCCAGTGGAAGTAGATCCTATACATCTTCAGACCACGGTAGCAAAAATTGTACAAACTAAGCATATTGCCTTTAATCATAGGAAATACCTACTGAAAATCCAACACATAATCTCTCCTTGTATATTGAGGTATTTTTTACCCACCGAAAGATCAAACGGGTTCTTGTGGACAACGGATCAGGATTGAATATATGCATGCTGAAGTTAGCTAAGTAACTGGGACATATCGAAGAAGACCTCGAGTGAAACATAATTACCATAACTACTTACAAAAATTTGGAAAGAGAGTTAGCTGGCACAATCACATTACCCATGGAAGTCAGTCCCACTTGTCATCACATAAAGTTTCATGTCCTGTAGTTAGAAATCCCATACAATATGCTTCTAGGCCAACTGTGGATTCATGCCATGTAGGCCATGCCATCAATGTTCCATCAATACATTAAACTGAAGCACAAGGTACACACTATCATAATACAAGGAGATTTAGGTCCCTTCACTCACTACATAGCTCTCAATAGTTTTACATGTAAGGGTACCTATACATGTCCCTCTAGTGATATAGTTGTTCCTCTTCAATTTGAAGCCATGGAATCTCGAGTAGATTTAGATTCCCTCAGTTATTGCACCCGTGGTGCCTCTACATCAAATTATCCTTTTGATTCATGGGAGATGAGGGTTATGGAATATGGTTGTGGAGAATATAATGTGCACCAATCCCTTTTAATTTTAGACCTCTCATTGTCACTTAAAACTAGAGGTTGACCTAACTAGCATTTCAAATGACCTAGAGATGAGTAAACTATTGGGTCATTTTTACCTAGAGGCTTGCTGGCTGAAGAGAAATTATTGGATCCACCTACAACTTGGGTCCCAGAGGATACTCAACCAACTTGTTACAAGACCCCTGAGTATGATAAATCTAGTCGAATGATGTACTCCATGGGCTGCAAAGGTCTAGGATGTAGAAGGAATGAGAAAGGAAAACGAGAATCAGTTCTGCTCCCATATTTTAAAATAGAAAGGTATGGCATTGGAATTCTCCCTTATGAAGCATATCCCAATGATCAAGATTCTACCTGCTCTGAATGTGAAGACAACTTTGACTATTTAGACAACGATACAGATTCCCACTATAGCCAATATGAGGATCTTGCCTCCATGAACCTATTCATGAATACTATTTTCCTCACCATAACCCCTATAGAACCTACATTTGACCTTGTTTACCCTTACCTTGTTGAATGTGACCAACAACGTTATATGTCACTAGATATATTTGAAAATGATGAAGCTATTATAGAATTCATGGGCATTTGGGATACAATCCCCATTGAAGATCACAAAAAGAGCTTCTATATTGAATGAGATACGTGCACCTACTTTGGAGAGGAATTTGAGCTTCATGGTTATTAAAATTTAAGAAAGAGTGAGGGAAAAAGTTCCAATGTAAAGCCTCATAAAAAGTCAAATTCCAAGTCACACAGTGAAAACCTCTTTGAGGTGATGACAGAAAAACATGTACAAAAATCAAAGGACAATAAAATTGACCACACTAAGGATGAAAATATCATGGAGACATCCTTGGATGAAGATCTCATCCTTCCTCCTGATCCTATGTGTATGGAGTATTTGTCAAAGTTACTGGTAGAAGAGACTATTAATGTCAAAATTGGCACAAAAGATGACCCAAAAATAGTCAATTTAGGAGCTTCACTCTCCGTATGGGAATAGAAAACATTCACCATGCTGCTATGGGAATTTATAGAGGTGTTCACATGGTCCTATAAGGATATTCCAGGCTTAGATCTAAATTTAGTCATGCAAAACTTAGTTGTACATGCAGACACTAAGCCTATTAAACAAAAGCTCAGAAAGATGCACCCAAGGGTGGCTCTCTTAGTTAAGGAAGAATTAGAAAGATTTCTTGTGGTAGGATTCATTTGGCCCATTTATTACTTTGAATGGATATCCAATATCGTTCCTATCTAGAAAAATCCTCTTGGGATCAGAATTTTCACAGATTTAAGAGACATAAATAAGGCATTCCCTAAGGATGATTTTCCATTACCAACTATTGATATGATTGTGGATTCAATAGCAGGATATGGAATTTTATCTCTTATGGATGTCTTTTTAGGTTATAATCAAATCAAGATAGCCAATCAAGATCAACACAAGATGACTTTTACAACTCGTTGGGGTACCTTCTGTTATCAGGTAATTTTGTTTGGTCTAAAAAATGTAGGAGCTACCTATCAAAGGGAAATGATGGTAAATTTCCATGATATGTGTTAGTGTAGAATCACAACACCCATAAATGGCTTGGGTGTGAAGTGTTGCAATCAGTGTGATTGCACAACATGGGACCATCTCTCAAGCTATAGGACTTGCAAAACTTGAGATGGACCTCCAAAGGAAACTGGTTCTTGCTTCCTAATCTACCTACCATAAGCTACTCCAGTGCAGGTAGAACCTATTCTATCCTAATTTAACCATTCCAAGGGGACATAGAGAGAGAGTGGAATATCTTACACTAAGTGGTGATACACCAAAAAAGGAAGTGGTTGATCAGAAATCTAATTGCTTGAAGTGGAGAGAGGTGAGTAGAGGAAAGGGTGGAAAGAATGCACCACAAACCAGAGATAGATTTCACTCAAAACACCACTTCGAAATCCATTAAGTACAGCTCCCAAAACCTACAACAAACATCATAGTATGCACATTATACCCTATAACAATGAGAGGTAAGAAGAGACAAAAAAATAAGCCAAAGTTGGACAAATGCATTAGGAAATAGATTTTATTGCTCCAAAATGTTAAACAATACATCATCAATGGGAAAGAGAAAATAAAAAACCATTACAGAGCCATGGGAGGAGTCTTAGACTCCGTATTATACCTTAAGGAATAAAGAGAGAGGCAGGAAAAGGAGAAACAATGACCAACTCTTTGAATATGCCCCTTTATTGCAATATATAGGAAGAATGAGAGAGAGGAGGGAAGAATTCGAATCCTACTTCAACCACCTTGAGATATGCATTGAATTCCGCTTTGAAATATCAACCACCATCAATCAATTCCCCTCTCAAATCCACCTACAATCTGTCAATTCTAGCTCCCTAGTAGATCAAATTAAATCTAGGCTAGTAGTTGAAGAAATCAGATTTTGTATTAATGTCTTGGAAGATATTTTCCCATTTTCACCTATTAAATCCTATCAAGAATGATATTTTATTTTTCCATGGTGTAGATGGTGTTGATACATTTCCAAAAATTCTTCTCCTGCCCAAATTTGAATTTTCAGTCAAAATATATTGCCATTTGAAGTTCCTCAGGTCGGGCACTTAATTTTTTAAAGATTCTACCCACAAAGGGTCCATGTGGCAGCCTTGCGCACCTTGGAGATATGGATCCTTTCTTATGCTTTTGAAATTGTGTCAGATTGACACATGGTAGTTTCCACAAGATCTTTGGGATCCTTTTTATTTTTCTAATGTCTCCTTTCTTAGCGAGGCCAAAAGTCTGACACTAGACACGTGAAGGTTTGGCGCTTGTTTGGAAACCCGCCCCAAATTTTACTTTTGAAGTAGTGCCATGCTGAAACTTGGCTACCTCCACTAGCCTCCCTCTATTTTGACTATTCAACCCCTTGAATCTATCCATTTTTTAAATTTGGACTATGTGGTGAGTCCACACTCATTTGGGTCTCCACTCTTTGGATTTATCTTTGAAGTAGTGTCATTTAGAAACTTGGCACCTTCTGCTGAGTCGAAGAATTTTCAATGGCTGGTGCAAGTTTTGGGGCTTTAGACATGTGGGGGTTTGGCACTTGTTTGAGTCTCCCTTTTGTATTTATCCTTTGGAGGTGCACCGATTGGACACTTGGAAGCTTCCGCCAACACCTCTATACTTAGCCAATTTTGGGGCTCGTTCTGAATCATTTGTAGAGCTCGAAGACTTCAATTTTTTTCCATTTATTTTCCTTTGAGCCTCTAGTTTATTTGACATTTTTTTCTCTTCCTCAACCCTTTTATTCCATTTTAGAGCCTACCTACAAACTTTTTTTGTATTTAAAGCGTGGGTTCATTTAACAGAGCCATTTCTTGAATTTCTTCCTGCACGGGGTTGTGTTTGATCAATTTTACCAAGAGAAAAATTGGGATAACAATATGATACATGATATCATGGAAGACAATGTATATGATATCCTAAGGAAATATAAGATAAGGGAGGACCACCCATCTATTTTTTTGTGTATCGTTGAATGCCTACAAGAGTATAAGGTCTATCTTAACCCAAAGAAGTGTGTGTTTGGCATGCTATCAGGAAAATTGCTTGGTTTCATCATATAAAGAAGTGGAATTGAGGTAGAACCTGATAAAGTGTCTTCTATTATTGAGATGCCTCCTCCTAAAAACATTAAGCAACTGTGCAGCTTGCAGGAAAAAATATAGGCTATCTGCCACTTCATCTCCCAGCTTGTGAATAGGTGTCATTCATTCACTCACCTACTTAAAATGGATGTTACCTTTATCTAGGGACCAGAGTAATAACATACCTTTATGCCAATCCATCTGTTCTCATGCCTCTAAGTCCAAGTGAGCCACTCCTGCTTTATGTCTCTACTACTCAATTTTCTATTGGTTCACTGCTCACCCAATATGACCTTGGTCATAAAGAAAAAGCAGTATACTACCTCAATCGAACTCTCATATCTTATGATATCAACTATCCCAAAATCAAAATAGATTATTTGGATGTAGTTTTTACCTTTCAAAAATTTCATCATTATCTGTTGAAAACCAAAACCAAGCTTATATAAAAAATTGACCCACTCAAATACTTGCTGTCTAAACCCACCCTCACTGGTAGAATGGCTAATTAGATCATTCTACTAAGTGAATTTGACATTGAATTTGTACACAAAAAATTGTTCAAGGGATATGTACTCACTGATCAATTAGCAAAAGCACCTTTACAATGAAATAAACCTGTGAATTTGGATCTGTCATATGCCTCATTACTATACATTAAAGAAACTGTCATGTGGCGGGTGCACTTTGATGGATCTTTTACTTTTCATGGTTCAGGGGTAGGTGTGCTCCTCATTACTCCTTCTAGCAACCCCATACCTTATGATTTTCACCTTGTTTTTCCTTACACGAACAAAATCATAGAGTATGAGGCACTCATCACTGGGATGAAGATCACCATCAAATGGGACATTCATCATGTTAAGATTTTTAGTGACTCTTAGTTAGTCATCAAGATAGTAAATGATGAGTACAAAGTTAAGGATGAGAAAATCATCCCTAACAAGAAGCTAGTAGAAACTCTAAGAGAATATTTTGTGTGCATCACATTTGAACAGATTCTAAGAGCACAAAACAAATATGTAGATGATATGGAAACTATGGGTTCTATGCTTCACATTCTTCCAGAAAGTAATGATATACCATTCTTTGTGGAAAATCTACGCTAGCCTATATACGACATGCCAAAATAATTTTTGGCTTGTGATGTTGTTGGTCCCAATTCCTCATGGTATGATCCCATCTTCACCTACCTTAAAGAAAATGCATTCCCTCCCGACATCTCATGTTCCAAGAAACAAAGCCTATTTCTCCATATAGCCCACTATACCCTTTTGGAAGGTATTATCTATCATTGTGGCTACGATGGGAATCTGTTACGGTGTCTCAATATGAAAGAGTTGGTCCAAGTGATTAAAGAGGTGCATGAAGGGGTGTGCGGGGTCCATACTAACGAAATGGTTCTAGCAAAAAAACTGTTAAGAGTGGAATACTATCGGCTTACCATGGAAACTGACTGCTACAACTATGTAAGGAAGTGTGTACTTTGTCAGAAGTATGGAAATTTCATCCATGCTCCATCACATCCATTGCAACCCATCACCACCCCATGTTCATTTTCTAAATGGGGACTTGATTTAATAGGGAAGCTTACCCCTACTTCATCTGATGGCCATACCCACATCATTACAGCTACTGAATACTTTACCAAGTGGGTGGAAGTTGTCCCTTTGACCTATAGAATGGGTGCTCAGATTTCTAAGTTCATCATGAATCATCTTATTTTCTAGTATGGCATTCCTATAGCCATTGTTACTGATAATAGAAAATCAGTCAAGAATAAAACTGTAAAGGATCTATGTCATCGGTTTCAAATAAGGTTAAAATGGTCTACACCATATTATCCCCAAGGCAATGGACATGATGAGGCCACTATTGAGTGCATTATAGACTTGCTCATCTAACAACTATTGAGAATTAACCAAGGGGTTTATCAATTTTGTCTCTAGTATCGTCATTAGCACCACTTAGCTTACATTGAACTCAAGTTCATTGACATGCGATTAAAATGCCTAAGATGGAATTTTAATAGTTTGTGGGTATGCGCCTTCTACGTCAAATGAGGGCATGGCAAGAAGTTGTTCTATTGGCATGCTTCTTTGAAAGCATGTGTGTAGCACCTTGCTTAGCTCATTGATGTAACCCATTCCTTTCCCTTGCACTGCCACTCTTCTCTTCCTACATGTTTACACAATCTTTGCAAAGCTTATTGCTAGGCTAGGCTGTCCGTCCATGATGCCATACTCTTTTACAATTCTCTCCTCTTCTATCTCCTTTAGGATTTCATCCACATTGAACTCTACCTCATTCTCTACTAATTCTTTGATAATTCCTGCCAATTCTCTCTTTGCAGCCTCTTCTATTTGTTCCTTGGTGAGGCTTGGGGTCCTCTGACCTCTTGTGTTCACTTCTTCACTCACCCTTTTGTTTTGAGCATCTACTTCTTCCTCGCCATTCTTCTCTTCGCTTCCTTATTATTTTGAATCATATATATCATATAGGGGATGATCCTAAACTTCTTCATCATTTTCTTCATCCTTCTCACCCCTGTAGGCTTCCAAGCCCTCCATTTCCTCTAAGTTTTCCCTCTCCCCCACCTTGTGTATTTCCTAAGTGGTGATTATAGTATAGGGGACTCTTCCCACTTTCTCTCTCCAGATGTCAACTCCTTCCTTGGTGACTCTTCTTGTGTGGGAGGATCCTCTTGCTTTAGAACCTCTTCTTCTAGGGTCTTCTCCTTAACTAGGGACTTCTTCCTAAATGCGTAAGTGCTTGGCTTAACACTTGCTTCTGGTGTGCCCATAGATTGTGTTGTCACCACACTAGGTGCTTTCTTCTCCTGCACTTCTCTCTCCCTTTTCTTCAGTGCAACCTTCTTTCTTCCTGTGGGGTCCTCATGAATGGAGACATTATTTTCTAGATAGGCACCATTTTCACACTTCGGCCTAATGTGCAAGTATACCCTTGCTGTAATCCTCTCGATGATTGGAAGTTTCAAAGGCTTCATCATCTGTACTTCATGTGAGACTTAATTCTCCACATATGCACACTTCTTTGGATATATGAGCTTTCGACGTAGATCACAGTGGTCTTGGTATACCTCACTAAGTTCAAACCTTAGTCTTTTGGCATCCACAAAATGGTTGACCTCCGCTTAGAATTATTGCACGATGAAGGAAAATGGAAACTTGCACTATGGAATCTTAGTCCCATCCATCAAAGGGAATATTTTGATGCAGAAGTGCTGATATATAGAAAACTCAGCCTCTTTATCTATGAGCATGGGTAGTTTCCCAGGTATCCTCTACTCTTCCTCGAATGTGTCACGCATTCACTTGTACCATTTTTCTAGATGCGCCTTGTTAGTGGCCATCATGGTAATAGCTATATTTTTCAAATCTTTTTGTGGGTGAGGTATCCTCTTATGGGTATTTCCATATAAAATTCTTCGACCCATCAAGCACTCTGATCTCTAGGAAGACGATGGTGAGGATAATGTTTCTGAACATTATATTTTCTCCCTCATACATGTTGCTAATGATTTCATCTAAAATGAAGGAAGATAAGCTATAGATGGTTCTTGTTGAGATCTTTCGGCATACATTTAGCCATGCATTGTTCACTTGGGTCCATTTTCTTCACCATTAAAATTTGAAACTAAGCATGCAGATATTCTCATTATAAGGTCAAGGATATCTGTGATATCAAATTAACACAAACCCTTTTTGTAGTCATAGGCCTCTACTGTCTCCTTTATGGCCTCCTTATCCTTCAAGTCATCATCAACGGAGTCTCCTTCGCAGATCAAGCCAGTGAAATTTGAAATGAGCTGAGGAGTTATGTGCATTTTTTGTCCTAAAAATTAGAAGTGGTCTTCATACACACACAACATCAATCACTTTTGTAACTGCTCAGTCTTTCCAAAATAGGGAAACTCATATAGTTGCAGCAACCCAGCCTTACCCAAATTTACCTTTACCTCATTGTTGTAGATTAGAATACCTTCTGATGTCCTCATATCAGTTGGATGAACCAATTCCAATGCCATTTAGTTCTCTATGGTACTTTTAAAATGGTTGTAGTTGCTCACGACCATCTTCATGACGTGTGACACCCATTCATTCCCTAACAATACTCCATCTGGGTATTGCATCTTTGCATACCACTCGTCATTAAAAATTTCTGTAGTAGTTTTCTTTCCCTTTCCCTTATTATTTAGTGAAATGGTCACCTTCTTTGGTGCCATTTTTACTTATCAGCCAAACCCTAAACTTTTCTTCCTTGCTCTACTTTCTAACTATTCCAAATCATGTGGCTCAACTTCATGAAAGAATAATTTTATCTTCATTCCCTAGCTCTAGAACCCCAACTTGGAAAAAATCATCCACAAGACAACACACTCTACTAAAAATTCCTCCCTACGCCCGTGTACTCCTTCCACTCTATTTTATAGATCAATCCTAGTCATGCACTCAAATCTCTATGATTCCTTCTTTGCACAAATCTCTCTTCATCGATGCGCTCGTTTACAAGAGCTCTTTAATTTCATAAGCGCAAGGTAAAAAATAATGTGCTTGACTTCATACTTATATATTTTCCCTCCTTTCCAGTAATAAATGCTACACCACCTACTAACATAGCATTAAATGCATAGTTTTCAAGTAAATATGACCTTAAGTGCCCTTACCTATGCACCTAAACTTGCGTAAAAATATTTTACAACATTTTGGCATGCAAAAAAAACTTTACTGACCAAAGAATCTTTCACGAGTGACTATAACGTCGAAGGCACTTGTTCTGTCCTTCACCTAATTTTTTCCCTTGCCTACCTCATGTTTTTCTTGTGATTTTCCTTATTTGTATGTGGTTTTTATAAAGCCTTATTTGACACCAAAATATTTATCCACCATTTCCATGTGTGTTCTTTTATTTTTCATGCCCTTAATCCCTTCATCCGGGCCTTACAACTTTCACTACCAACTTGTAACGCACTTCACACTACTCCGCATTACTCCACCCCATAACAAATAAGATGTGTAGTCCTCTACACATATATAATCTTTTGGAAGTAATAAGTGGTTACTGGCACACAAGGCACAAAATAGAACAAAGAGAAAGGAACAAGCAATAAGAAAGGGAAACAAAGGAAAATAAAATGCATAAAGGGAAATCCTAAGCTAACTGGCAATATTGCCTTATTTACAAACACAAGGAAGGCTTATTTATAGTAGGGCTTCATCCTAATCCCATTGAAATGCTCAGGTAACTTTGTCCCATCAAGCTCTTATAACCGACATGTACCTGAATCAAGGATGTATGAGATGATGTAAGGTCCTAACCAATGGACCTTCATCTTTCCAGGATGGCGTAGAAACTTGGAATCATACAACAGAACCATCTTCATAACCTCAAACTACTTATTCTTGATATGACAATTATGACATGCCATTTATTTGGCCTTTTCTAGTCTTCTGACTCCATCTAGCAAGTGATCATATCTCATCTAACTGCATCAACTTGTCAATCCTTTCCTAAAGCACTTTTTCATCATCTAATCCTCTTGTGTGCACTATACACATATATGGTAACATGAATTCAACTAGAAAAATAGCCTCCACACCAAATACAAATAGAAATGGTTTTTCCTTATTCAACCTCTTATAGGTTGTCTTGTACGCCCATAGAATGGTTGATACTTTGTAATCAAATTCTTGTCTTCCAACATCACAAATCTTGGTCAATGTATGACTCAATATCTTGTTAAATGCTTCAACAATTCCATTCACTTGAAGGTGATAAGGGGTAGTCTTGTGATGGGCCATCATAAATTCTGCTAATAGAATTGTGATCATTCCACTCAGTAAATGTGTACCCCTATCACTTGTAAAGCTCAAAAGACATCCACATTTGTTGATTATGTTTTCCCATAACAATCTAAAATCTGTCGATGCAATGAAATCCTTTGTAGGCACTCCATCTTCCCATCTTGTTTACTAATCAATACAAGTAATGATATACCATGAACCAATCCTTTGCGTGGATGGTAAAATTAGACCTACAAAGTTAATTTCCCACTTTTCAAATGGCTCTATGCTAGATATCGTCCTTAATGACATCTCATCCCTCTTTCTAGGTTTTCCTAGGTGCTAATAATGGTCACAGGCCTTGGAAAATTTACTACAATCCTAGTATATGGTTTCCCACTAAAGCCCTGTGAGTAGAATCTTTCGCGCTGTTGCATTTCCTACATAGTTCCCTCTTGCAATCCCACCATTTGCTTCTTCCATAATCATTTTGTGCTCATGTTTTAATACGCATCGTTGCAGAACCTCATCATGACCTAACTTTTTTATATTTCCACTAATTAATATATAGGGTACGATGCATATTGCTAACTTCTTCTCTCCAAAGCCTTCATCTAGTTTGGTGCAACACCTATTTTAAGGAATACCTCAATATTTACTAATTCTGAGGGTGTGCACTACAACCTAAATAGTTACATGTCTGGAATTGTATCCTCAATACTTTGCCCATCCTCTCTTGAGTCAATCCTTGATAAATGGTCAAGTCCTGAATTATGTTTTCCTAGTTTTACAACCACCATGAACTCAAAATATTGAAATAATAGGACCCAATGACATATGCGCCCTTACAAAACTAGCTTATTTACTAAGTTCTTTAGTTCCATGTAATCTTTGTAGAATATAAATGATGTTATTGTTGATGGCGAATCACAGCACCCTTGAATGTATGTAACTCAATGGGTTGAGACTCTCAGTGCAATTGCATAACATGGAGCTTTTCCCAAGAGTGGGACCTTGCGAAATTGTAAAAGCTCTCCGGATGAAGGCCGGTTCCTATTCCTCTATTCAGATGCACACATAAAAAAATGCAGAGGGTTTACTCAAAAACCTAAACTAACTTGCCAAGGAGACAAGGTAAGAAGATGCATGAAAATAAAACCTAAAGTAACAAAGGTAATGCACTGAGGAATGAAGAACACCTATCTTGCTAATAAACACAGACCATTAAAATGCAATGCAAGATCATGCATAGATAACCATATTTGTAGTGAAAGATTAAGAGGATGCAAATGAACACAGAGAGGGTTGAGAATCATCCACAGACATGTATTATTTGCTCTAAATATTGATACAACACACTGCAAAATGCCAAGAGCCAAATTTGCATTACAGTTTTAAATGGGAGGTTTGAACTTCCATAAATTCACCTGCCAAAGAGAAGAAGGGAGGGGCAAAACAAGAATGTCCAACATTTTAGAAAGAAACCCCTCCTTACAATTTATAGGAAGAATGAGAGAGGGAAGAGAGAGGAAATCCAAATCTACCCAAACCACCTCTAGGTTGCATTTAATTCATCTCATTATGGTGGTAGGTGAGAACCCTAAAAAACCCAAAAAGTGGCACACTTTTCAGCATGTTGACAGGAACTTATCAGCGCCCTTGGCGCACCTTTCAGCATGTCGACAGGAACTTCTCAGCGCCCTTGGCACACCTTTCAGTATGTCGACAAGAACTTCTCAGCACCCTTGGCACACCTTTCAGCATGTCGACAGGAACTTCTCAGCGCCCTTGGTGCACCTTTCAGCATGTCAACAAGAACTTCTCAACGCCCTTAGCGCACCTTTCAGCATGTCAATAGGAACTTCTCGGCACCCTTTGTGCACCTTTCAGCATGTCAACAGGAACTTCTCAGCACCCTTGGCGCACCTTTCAGCATGTCGACAGGAGCTTATAAGTGCAATTGGCGCACCTTTCAGCATGTTGATAGGAACTTCTCAGCGCCCTTGGCGCACCTTTCAGCATGTCGACAGGAACTTATCAGCATCCTTGGTGCACCTTTCATCATGTCGACAGGAACTTATCAGCGCCCTTGGTGTAACTTTTAGCATGTCGATAGGAACTTCTCGTTGTGCGCCTCTTACCTACGCCTTGGGCTATTGGTGATGTAATAAATATCGAGCTCTGAGTTTCTTTGATTTCCATATTTTTCTGTTTGTCTATATCTACCTGGGGGGAAGATATATACAACAATTTGGCGACTCAACGGGATCACCTACCTACTAGGTAGAAGATCAGTGGCGTTTTATCAATCCATTGGTCATGGAGTCATAAGAAAGCCTGCAAAATGATCTAAACTTTGAAAACCTCCTCTCTAAGCTACTTGGAAACCCACTGAAATGGATTGCACAAGAGCAAAACCAGCAGCACCAAAACTATGTACAAAATTAAAATTCATACATGCTCCAAATGGAACATGCAGAGTGTGCACAAGCACTTCTTTTACTGAAAGAAAACCTACCTACTCTATTCTAACTGGAAGCAAAGGTAAGCTAAACAAACCCTACAACTGGTTGTGTAAAATAGCTCCCTTTCTTCAAAATTGGCAACCATGCAACTGATTTGGCACTGAACATGGCTGATTGGATGAATGGAAAATCAACAAGAAGCTAATCTTCCACCCAAATCATTAAGGTATCAGCTGAAGGCAAATTCAATACCTCTTTTAGTTTTTCTACATTTGGATTGGAGAGGTATGACAGCTGATCCTTGGTTCTTTGTAGCTCATCCTCATGCTTAGGACCAAGCATGACTGGTTGTGACTTCTCCTTTGGTTCCAATGAAGCCAAATACCTGATGGGGCAAGGTATGGTCCCTTGAGTATGCCCATTGCCCTGATTTTCAACTCCAAGAATGGAGTTCTCTTGTAAACCCTTTTGAATGGATGGTGTGGAAGAAATGGTAAAACCTTTCTGCCCTTTCTCTTCCTCCAATGAAGAACATGAAATATTAAAATCTTCCAATCTTGGTTCTAAAGAGCTACTATAAGATGTAGGCTACTGCAAATGAATTCTCTCCTTCATGACAGCAGACTCAAGTATTTGGGATGTGGAAGATGAAAGAAAGAATGGTCAAAACTCAACTGGTTCTTCTTTATCAAAACAGTCCTCCAAATCTGACAGATACACTACCTCATTGTTGTCCTGATGCAAATGCTCAACTTCCTCCATAGTGTCCTCTTGATCTATAACTTGATCATCATCGTTTCTCTCATCCTCCAACATTGAGTTTGAGAGATCAAACTCTTCTTCAGCACTAGAACACGAGCGGGATGAAGTAGAAAGAAGAACTGAAGGTTCTCATATAGCCTGCCTTGTGTTCAAAGCCCTTGGATCCACACTTTTCTTCTTCATAGCTAGAATGTGCTCCTCTTCTTTCACATTTGGAGTGGCTTCTCCCTCCTCTAATACTTGAAGGCAATCTTGCTCTTGATAGAACTCTTCTTCTAGCACGAATTTTGTCAAGTCAAACTCTTCAATCTGCTGCTCTAGAGGACAAGTTGGGAATACAAGATCTTCATTAGAGCTTTCTTCCTCTATGGTTGATTGTGCAACTTGAATTGAATCAGAATTCTCTTCAAATAGAATGCTAACATGGACACTACTTTCTGAGTAAACTGATTGCTGATCTGCTTCTTCTTTTTACTCTTCTCCTGCTGCAGCAAATTCAATCCTAACCACCACTTTTTTTTCCATCTCCAACCTCTTCTAAAGGCTTAACCATCAAGGGGATTTTTGTAATCCTGAATTTAAGAGCCCAACTCTTCAGACTTTGAATTTCTTCATCTTTGTTTGGATTCTCTTTTTGCTGTTGTTTTCCTTGATTGACATTCTAATTTTTATCCTCCCAATGTGGATTTGGGAATGCAAGAGGAGAGGTGGATTGTAACTCAATTGATTTTACAATTTTTTGTGGGGGTGGAGGAGGTAGGAACTCTTGTTTCTTTAGAGAGAATGGATGTTTGGAAGGGAAAAGGATAGAAGAATTGAGATGGGGTGGAAGACTAGGAAATGGAGAAATGGATTCAACTCCTGGGGCAGAATTGACTGGATTTAGAATTTTAAATTCCAAATGAGATGATGCTACTTGAGTAATGGGAAGAGAAAAAATAGATGATGGTGTAGAACTTACCCATTGACAAGGTTGTTCAACACAAAGTGTATAGGCCTCTATTTCTGATGTCCATTGTGTAAGTTGGGGCAGCATCTTCATCATAAAGTCCAGCTTCTTCTGAGGGCTGAAGTGTCTTGGGAAAGGGCCTCCCCATAGATAAGGAGTCCTGCAACTAATTCTGAAAGCCTTCATTTGAGCTACTGCTCTTGATTGCACCATCTTTGCCTCGATCTTTTGGATTTTTTCCACAAAATCTGCATCTTCCATTTGATTTTCTTCATTACATGCGTAACCTTGTTCTTGATGTGCTTCAAAACCAAACTGACTTTGGCACTACTGCTCATATGGGTAGATATGCTGATTTTGAATTTGATCAAAATGCTAATTTGGAGGATTTGTAAAACATGTTAGAGGTGTGAAATACTACTGTTGTAAATGTGAATTCCATGATGGAAATGAAGTCATGATTGCACAACTTCATAGAATGGAAAAGAATGAAAATGATGGAAAGAAGAATGGATGGGAATGAATGGAAAATAGGTTTGCAACTTAGAGAATGAGTTGTTTACCAGATGGAGTCACCAGATGTGCTTTTGAAAGTGCCTCCAAAAGGCTGAATCTTTAACAAGAACACACCAACCTAGCAAAGATAAAGTGGAAGACCTCTAAGGTCCCATCGGGCATGCTAGAACTATTGATGGCGAATCACAGCACCCTTGAATGTTTGCAACTCGATGGGTTGAGACTCTTAGTGTGATTTCATAACATGGAGCTTTTCCCAAGTGTGGGACCTTGCGAAATTGGAAAATCTCTCCGGATGAAGGCCGGTTCCTATTCCTCTGTTTAGATGCACACATAAAAAAAATGCAGAGGGTTTACTCAAAAATCTAAACTAACTTGCCAAGGAGACAGGGTAAGAAGATGCAAGAAAATAAAACCTAAACTAACAAAGGTGATGCACAGAGGAATGAAGAACACCTATCTTGCTAATAAACACAGAACATTAAAATGCAATGCAATATCATGCACAGATAACCATATTCGCAGTGAAAGATTAAGAGGATGCAAATGAACACAGAGAGGGTTGAGAATCATCCACAGACATGTATTATTTACTCCAAAGATTGATACAACACACTGTAAAATGTCAAGAGGAAAATTTGCATTACAGTTTTAAATGGAAGGTTTAAAACTTCCACAAATTCACCTACTAAAGAGAAGAAGGGAGGGGAAAAACAAGAATGTCCAACATTTTAGAAAGAATCCCCTCCTTACAATTTATAGGAAGAATGAGAGAGGGAAGAGAGAGGAAATCCAAATCTACGCCAACCACCTCTAGGTTACATTTAATTCATCTCATTATGGTAGTAGGTGAGAACCCTAGTAAACCTAAAAAGTGGCGCACTTTTCAGCATGTCGACAGGAACTTATTAGCGCCCTTGGCACACCTTTCAGCATGTCAACAGGAACTTCTCACCACCCTTGGCACACTTTTCAGCGTGTCGACAAGAACTTCTTAGTGCCCTTGGCGCACCTTTCAGCATGTCGACAGGAACTTCTCAGTGCCCTTGGCGCACCTTTCAGCATGTTGACAGGAAATTCTTAGTGCCCTTGTTGCACCTTTCAGCATGTTGACAGGAACTTCTCAGCACCCTTGGTGCACCTTTTAGCATGTCGATAGGAACTTCTCAACGCCCTTGGCACACCTTTCAGCATGTCGATAGGAACTTATCAGTGCCCTTGGCACATCTTTCAGCATGTCGATAGGAACTTCTCAGTGTCCTTGGCACAACCTTTCAGCATGTCGACAGGAACTTATCAGCACCCTTAGTGCACCTTTCAGCATGTCAACAGGAACTTATCATCACCCTTGGCGCACCTTCAACATGTCGATAGGAACTTCTCATTGTGTGCCTCTTACCTATGCCTTGGGCTATTGGTAACGCAATAAATATCAAGCTCTGAGTTTCTTTGATTTCCATATTTTTCTGTTTGTCTATATCTCCCTGGGGGGGAAGATATATACAACAGTTACGAGTAGATACTACCTAAAAATATGTAGCATGTAGATCATTGACATTACCTCACGCTCAGTAATGGCGTAATTATGTTCTGATGATGTCAATTTCCTACTTGCAAAACACAAGGGGGTCATCAAAAATCCCCTCACCAATTTCTGTTAGTATTTCTCTAATGGATATTCTTGGGGCATCAACATACACAAGGAAAGGCTTATCCTAATAAGGATAGCGTAGTATGGGTGCAGTGACAAGTCTATCCTTCAAAGTGTCAAATTCCTTCTATTGCACCTCTCCCCAATGAAAGGAACTCTTATTATTTAAAAATTCTTCCAAGTGCATGAGCATCCTTGCACACCCTTTGATGAACTTCCTGTAGTACCCCATATGCCCAAGGAATAAGTGCAATATGCTTTGACTAGTAGGCTCTTCAAATCCAATAATAATTGAAACATTTGTGGGATCCTCTAATAAGTTGTCCTTACATATAATATGTCCCAATAGGGTTCCAAATGGAGTAGTAAAGACACATTTCTTAATGTTAAGGGATATCCTCAATTGCTGCCATCTCTAAAACATCAACCTCAAATTGTCACAATGCTGTTTAACTATCCCATACACCATCCAGTCATCCAAGTAGACTTGAAGAAACTTATGGATAAATTCCTAGAATTCTTGTACCACGATGCGTGTGTTTCACCTGATTCTTAGAGCATTTCTTTGAATATTGACGAAATAGATAAGGGTAAATGGGCTAGGAGGAATACCTATAAAATTTGGTTGAAGGTTATTGTGCGCGTATGACTTCTTGATCCACAACTGACCATGAGAGCTCCCTTATGGCTAGGAGTAACTACTTGAAATGGAAAACAAGATGACAAAATGAAAGTTAAACAATATATGTAATGGAGTGCCTAGCGTATGCTAGATCCAGGAATGTGATACTCCCTAGAAGGCTATCAAACCACTATTTAAAACAATTCAATGTCAACAATAAATGAAATCCTATTGTAGATAAAATGATTTAGGTATCTCATTTGATTATAATAAGAAAATTTATTCACAACAGGCTAGGATATGATTGAATCAGAAGGTCAAGGTCACTGTCAGAGTGTTAGAACTAGTCTAGTCTAGTTTTGGGTTGTTTTGAGGTATTTGGTGGGGATTTTAGGCTTTGTTCTTGGTCTGAGGGTAAAACACAGAGACTGAAGTCAGTCTGGTATGATGGATGTTAGTTTAAGTGAATCAGAAATGGTTGTGGGTAACCGGTGTTGGTATGGTCGAGGCAGAGGAAAGTTATTGAAATCTCGGTGTGAGGATAGATCTATGGCCAAATGGAAATGGAGAGGGAAATGACAAGGTCTATGGAGATCTTGGACGCACTCAAAGATCTTCAAAAGTCAGATATGGGAAATTTAATGGTGTGGGTGAAGGAATGATCAAGTTTACATGAAGGTGAATGACGGGAGAATGGGAAGGCAAGTAGAAAATGGTAATAGAGGTAACATGACCTACTAAAATGAAAGTAGATGAATGCTGATTCATAAAACACTTACTATTGTATGAGCTTGATGGCTAGATGGAAATGGTAGTTGATCAGCTTGATGAAGTTTGATGTCATGATGGCACTTCTATGGAAGCTTCCATGAATGCAAATGGATTTATGATTGCTTCTGATGCTGGCTATGAATGCTTTGATGCATGTACGAATGCTATTTATGCTTGCATGTAGCTCTGGGTTTGTCTCTTTCTCTTAAAAATGTACCAACGTTGAAATAAGGTTATTTTGGGGAATAAATGGTAACCGAGGATTGTCCCAGATTGACTAGTGGAAGTTTAGGGTGACTGACATCGGTTAGGGTGGGATTTCCTAGGTTTACTAAAATGGGCAGATCCACTTGAATTCTTGCATCTTGTTCATTTTTTCTCCCTGGATTAGAATGGAAACTTCCTTTCTAACGGGTGGGAATGTGGTTAGAGGGAATGTAGGATTTGATTTCTAGGGTTAAGGTAGGTCTTATTTAGTTATGGTAACATACTAAGAATAGGTGTTAGGGTGAGGTGGCTTGGTGTGGTGATGGTGTGGGAATTATCCCAATTAGGATATTTAAATAATAAATATTATGATATCATGAATTAATTTAATTAAATTAATTAAATTAATATTGGAGTGGGTTGTAAGGGCCCATGGTTAGGTGAGTGTGTTCAAGGTGATTATTTGATGAGGGACCAAGGGGAGACTGCCCAATTTTGGTGTCTACATTTTGCCGCCTTTTTTGCGTAGCTTGTATTGGTAAGAGACACTGAAAAAAATAAGATGTGGGTGCCGCATGTGTGGATGAAGGTGATCCCCGTCAAACCAGGAACTGATGAGGAAAAAGGAATAATCCGTGAGTGGTTTGATAAAAGATGAATGTGATGTAAAGGAAGGTTGATAATGGGGGTAAAGGGGTAAAAGGTCCAATCAAGTAATCTATGTATTTGGGGCTCAAGAATGTGGTTCAAAAGATTGGTATTCTCTAAGTGCTGATTTTCTTGAAATTTTTTATCGGAATTAAAACACACAGGTGTAGATTGAAGAAGGAACTCACCAGGTACAACAAAAGGACCTTCACTAGTTGAAGTAAACAAGTTTATGAGAGAATTTATTGAATCATAGAGTCACTAGAAGAAGAGTGAGAATCCTCTACCAAAGGTTGATCTCTCTCACCAAAGGATATATCTTTGTCTAATGTCTGACCTTTAACAAACTTTCAAAATATTCTCCCTTATAACTCTGAGTTCTTTGAATCTGAAAACAAATTCTTAGCAGAGTCTTTAATGAAGAGAGATCTTATTCCCTCTAGTTTTCCAGAGATTAGCAACACCAAAAACAAATGACAGAAAGTTTAAGACACTGGTACTTATCAAGATCATAACAACATGGAGTCACCACTAAGGATTTTCACCCTAGTTGTGCAGATGCACTAAAACACTCTATCAAATACCTATTAGCACTGAAAATCTTGCCAAACTTTATAGATCAGACCTTCCTTTTTCTTGAATTTATCAACCACAAATGCAAATGAAGTGTAACATACTGCTGAAAACTGATAAAATTTCAGACCTATAACTTATATCTTCACTTACATCCTTGCAAATCTGATTATAAAATGATGCTATCAACAATGTATTTACAGTCAAAACTTGCAAGGGACATTACCAGGGTCTGATATGCATTCCAAATATCTCAAATATGTATTCACATGGATCAGATTGAACTAAGAATGTACCCAACAGTGGTGCCAGAAGGTGTTGGTACCCAAATATGTTCTCCTTTTCAACCTGAGCAACATCAAAGATATTTCATGAAGCTTGAAGGCAGATAGATAATGATGTATGTTGTTTTGTAGTTGGGGATGTGATCTAACTAGCACTCAGATTTGTGGAGAGATGGATATCACTGAAATAGGACTTGATCTTGTCCTAACTATTTTAGGTTGTGCCTTTCAACCAAGGTAAGAGGACCTATTTTGTAACCCTCAAATGGTGAAGGAGGTGAAAATGTCCCTCAATTTGTCCAAATAGTATGAAGAGGCCTTGGAAAAATATTATCAACACTCTAAATCTGACTTTCACAAGTTGACACTTCCAGATTATGGAGATAATTTCAATGCAAGGCAAGGGTTATTGAAGACATTGTAGGATCCTGATTTGCTTTGTGCATTTTTGTAAATGGATTGTCTTCTTTTGTTGACACACAATGCAATGCAGGGGTAGTATGGGGTAGGATTAGTTATGTTTGAATGAATTTTTAGTGGGAGATTTTAGAAAAGACTAACCAAAATTTGCCAAATTCTTCGAGGACCTTTGCAAGAAATTTGTAAGACCTAAACAACAGAATGCTTCAAAGGGGTTAAGGTACTCCTTCAACCAGGATATGTGCACCAAATAGAGGCCTAGATCTGCACTCTTCCACACAATATTTGACAAGCCTGCCACAAAATCTTGAAGCAGATGAACCAAAAAAGCATCCAAGAAACCTCTATTTTATCATGACCTAAGGTGCACCAAAAGGTTTACAAACAATCTCTAAATTCAAGGAAGGTAAAGTGCTTTTAAATCTATTTATCTCTTTATTAGATGAAAGCTCTTATGAATGTGAGATTGCAAATGCCAATAAACTATCAACAAGAAATGAGATCATGTATGATCAAGAGAGATTTTAAATACAAGACTGCAACAGGAGAAAGAAACACAAATTGCAAACATTCTGAAGACATAAGTGTATGCAAATTTTGCCAAGAGGCAGCACAAAATAATCTAGAATGACCAAATTTATCTGTAGGGGAATGTTATAAGAACAATCTCAGATCTTGTTGATGGCTTTACAACTGAAACCAAACTCAACATGATAAAAATATGATGCAAAAAGGAATTAGAAATGGTTCTCAGGCAGTTTCTCAAAAAATAGGCTTCTTACCAAGATTTTCCCGTGAAATTCTAAGTTTCTCTGACCATTTTGCATGTTAAAAATTCATGCAATTATATAACATTCTATTACAACTAATCATTTTCCTAAAAAAATAATATTCCTCTAAGCAGTGGAATATTTGTTAGCACCTCTAAATTGCAACATGATTCGTAGATAGGGACGTTTAACATATTTGCAAAAAAAGTTGCTAGGTGTTTCTTTTAAAAGGCGAATCATTACAAAACCTTCATCATTATCCATTGTGGGGGCACGTTTTTCATCTTCAAATCATGCAGGCCTCTTTCCTTTCATCATTTCATCCTTATCCCTCCAAAATTTGATTCTGCAACTTCTTGACTTGATATTTCACATTTTTACACGGGCTAGGGTAAAAGATCATTCCAAAAACACCTCAAATTTACAAATTGAATCCTTAAAAACAATTGCATTGATCCTTGACAGGAACAAATGACGACATGAATTTGCCAAAGATTTGATCAAACATTTATGTAAAATTCGCATCTCCAAGTTTCCTGGAGCTCAAATGGCGGCCAAAATGAAAAATGCACATTTACTATTGATTTTCCCTTTTTCCTTTTAATCTGATCCCTCAACTTGTGTCAAAATGTGATAGAGAATGGATTTGGGATCACTTTTTGAATTTTTAACATTTTTAGAAAAATGTAAAATTTTAACATTTTTCTCCACCCCTCCGCCCTTGAAATTTGGTTCTGACACGTGGCACATTATGGGTCCCATTGAAGTCATGCGACTCAATTCTGCACATTTTCAACCTTTTTTGGAAATTTGAAAGGAATTTTTTCCAAACTTTTTTCCCCGCGGGTCCCGCACCTCCACCACTATCATTGACATGTGTCACCTTCTCAATCACTGAGGATCTATGCAGGCTCATTTCACATTGTAACTCCCTTTTTTGCCAAAGGAAAATTTCTCACTTTTCCTCTGTGGGCCCGCGCCTCTGATTCTGTCCCTTCCACGTGTCTCCCTCTACTTTGTCATTGCAGAGCCACGCCTAAATTTTTTATTTTGACTCATTTTGTAAAAAGGGAAAAAATTCCCTTTTGACCTCTGGTGGCCTGCACTCCCCTTTTACACCTTTTGCCACGTGTCTCCTCTTTGATTCACATTGCTGAACCCGTAACCCTTTCCTCACGACATTTTTCACTTTTCGCCAAAAAGGCAAAAATGTGTCTAAATTCCTCCGTCCAGCCTTCCATCCCACCTTTGAATGAGAACATGACACGTGTCCTCCTCTGGGAACTGCGAAGTTGTGGGGGGAAAGTTGCATGTTTTTCCAAAAAATAAAAAATGCTAAGGGTTTTTTAGAACAAACCTGCGGATCCTTGTCTAACTAGAAACAGGCCACAGTAGGAGACATGGCGTTTGAGATAAAATTTGATGGGAAAAGTACACCCGTATGATTGTCAAAAGTACAAAATTTTCCAGAGATGCCCGAATTCAATTTTTTCTTCGTGGGTGAAGGATTTTTTGGTCAAAAAACAAATGGGAAAGTGATTCTAGTGTAATTTTTGACCATCGAGATATACTTTTGAGGGAAAATAAGAATAAAATGAACAACCACAAGCTCCAAAGGCTAGAGAAAAGTGGAAAAAATGAAAGAACGCATGTGGCTTTGGAAGAATTAGGGCACAAAACAAGGTATGCTTGTATTTTTATTTCAAGTTGGGGCAAAATGATAAAGTTGTGAGCTATTTCAAAGAATTCAATCTGAAGGGAAAACTTTGTAGACCACCAATTCTGGGAGAAAAACATTTCAGAACATGCAAACCAAAGGAAAAAATACGTCAAAATGGAAGAGGATTAAAACGGGCACTAACATCGGCTCCTGACTCGGGGATGGGCACTCCTAGTGAGTGCCACAAGAGACAAAAGTGGACCAAGTGCCAAAATAATCCATTGGAAAAAATAGATTCATGAGCCAAATCCACCAAAAAAACTAGCTAAGAAACTGACAAAAATGGCTACCACACACTAAGGCAAACCAAAAACCAAAAAAACACCAGAAAACATAGCAAAAACCAAGACACTATACACTGTACAAGTTGGTGCATACCTCAAATTTGGGGATTAATCCAAGAAATTCTTCAGATGCCTACCATTAATAGGAAGTTCAAGCAATTTCTCATCTAAGTCCTTGAGGAAAAAGGTATTCTCACCAATTCTGATATCAATGGAGTAAGGGCCCATCAAAAATGCATCAAATTTACCATGCTTTCCCTTATCTTCATTTATGTTGTCCCATAACAATACCAGATCCCCAATATTGAAGGCCATAGGAGTGACCTTCTTATCAAACAAACTCTTTAACTTCTCTCTAAATATGACATGCCTCTGGTGGGATGCTCTTCTTTCTTCATCTATCTCTACAATCTGATTCATCCTTGCTTCATATGGGCTGATCTCTTGATCCTCAAGTTGTTGAACAAACTGAAAAGAAGATAATTGTAGATGTAAGGGCAGCAAAACTTGAGTTCCATACACCAACTCAAATGGGCTCTTACCAGTATCTCTCTTGGCAGTAATTCTATCAGCCCAAACTACAAATTTCAGTTGTTCACCCCATTTTATCTTGTTCAACTCCAAGGTTCTCCTAATGATCTTCAACAAGTTCTTATTGCTGGAATCAACTTGTCCATTCCCTTGGGGGTTATAGTTTGAAGAATAAGTCAGATTGGTTCCATACTCCTTGCACATTGCCATCAAAGGTTTAGCTCTGAAACACATGGCATTATCAGCAACAATCTTGACTGGCACACCAAATATGCATATGATATGATTCAACAAGAAGTCCATAACAACTTGGTGTGTTGCTTTTTTTGTGGGGATTGCCTCTACCCACTTGGTGAAGTAATTTGTGGCTACAAGGATCCACTTATGTCCAACACTAGAAGGGTCTGAGATCTTACCAATGAAGTCCATCCCCCACTATTTAAAAGGAGCTTCAATTGATACAGGCTGCAAAGGAAGGGAGCCTGAAGCTTTCATTCTTCCAGAGAAATGCTGGCAGCTCTCACATTTTCTAACCAGCATGGTTACATATTTGAAGAGAGTAGACCACTAATAACCAGCTCTCAAAACTTTTTGTGTTGTAACCCTTCCAGCAAATTGTCCTCCACAAAATCCCCCATGGAAATCAGTAACTACTTTGGGAGCTTCATCTTCAGTTATACATTTCAAGAGGACACCTTCAAGGTTCTTCCAAGCCAACCCAAAGTCAGTGATGATGTATTTTTGAGAAGCTAGCTTGAGAGCTCTTTCCTTATTTTTATTCAAATGATCAAGACAACATAGGTGTCTAAGGTAAAATATTATATCCTTGTACCACTAAGAACTTACCAATTTCTCAAGAACATCTTCCCTTTCTTCCTCCACTTCATTCACTTCCACAGTCTGCAAGTTGCTCTCAACCATGAGTTTAGCAAGACCCAAACCTCTTACCAACTTTGTGGTTTGGATGTCCATGTCATACTCCTGCAGTTTGTTCACCCATCTACATCATTTGTTTGAGATCTCCATCTCTTGATAAGATGTCTTTTACCATGGTGTGGGGAACATAAGCAACAATTTCTGAACTTAAGATATAAGGTCTGAAAACCTTTGTTGCTTTCACTAAGGTAAATGCTTGTTTTTCCATGATTGTATACTTTAACTCAATAGCTTGTAAAGCCTTGCTAAAGAAGGCAATAGGCCTCTCAGCCCCATCTTCATCCTTTTGGAGAAAAACAGATGCAATAGTATTTTCAGAAGCAAAGGAGAAGATTTGGAAAGGCTTCTTGTAATTCAGGGTTGCCAAGATAGGTGCATGTTTAAGTGCTTCTTTGATTCCTTCAAAATCCTGAATAACAGCCTTCTCCCACTTGATAACTTGATCCTTTCTTTAACATGCATGTAATAGGGAGAGTCAATTCAGCAAAATTTGACACAAACCTTCTAATGAAGTTGATTTTCCCAAAGAAGGATTAGATGCCCTTATTTGTTCATTGGGATTGGAACCTTGCTGATTGCTTCTACCCTCTTAGGGTCAATCATGAAACCATACCTTTGAAACAATATGACCAAGAAGCTTGGCCTTTTTTTACCCCAAAATGACACTTCTATGGATTGAGAGAAATGCCATATTCTCTACATCTGATCAACCATTTGTTTCCAAGTGCTGTAAGTGATCTTTTCTACTCCTTGAAAACACAAGTCACATCATCCTGATAAACTGCAATGAATTCATTTATGTAACCAACAAAAAAAACATCCATTGCTCTTTGGAAAGTATCTCCAACATTCATAATACCAAAAAGGCATTCTTACATAAACATATGTTCCTCAAGGAGTGGTAAAGACAGTTTTTAAATCTTTTTGATTCCTTGACAACAACTTGATTGTAGCTAGAGAAACCATCCAAGGTAGACAACAATTCAGAATCTAGTCACTAACTGCAGCATGTTTTCCATGTTTGGAAAATGATAATTGTTTATTCAATGAATCTCTATTCAGATATCTGAAGCCTACAAAAATTTTGATATCTCCATTTTTCTTTCTGACTAGGCATAAGATTCGTAACCTAAGATGAATACCTCGTGGGATGAATGATCCCTCCCTCCTTCTAGTTTCTTCAATTCATCTTGCATTTTCATGGAGAGGAGTGGATTAATTGGCCTCTGCTTCTTTCTAAACAGTTTGGACACCTTTGTTTCAAGAGGGATCTCATGTTGGAACAAGTCTTCTCTATATGCTTTTAGCTCTGAATATGACCAGGAAAGATAGTCTTGATATTTGTTTCAACAATTGGAGGTAGGATTGTTTTTCTTTCTTGTTTAGACTGCTGCCCAACCAAAATTTTCTTGATTTTATCACTAGTTCCCAAGTTATCCTCTTCCACATCCCTTGAGACAGTCATGTTTCTATTGATGATGTAATGATCATTGCTAAAATTTTACTTAAGAGTAGCAAGAACTCTAGGAATGGTGTTAGTTTTCAATTGGATAATATCCTTTCCAAACAAAGTCTCTCTTCCTTCAGTCACACACACCATTGGTTCCCAATCAATATTCTGATATGACAAATTCACCTTGATTTTTTAAGAACCATTGCACTTGAGCATCATCATTAAACACTTTCTAATGCTTGATGTTGTCAGCGACAACTAGCCTAGTTAACACTTCAACATTGTACTCACAATAAGGTGAAACGGTGCAATCTCCAAATCTTGACCCCAACATTACCAACTTGTCAGAAAGCAACATTAAAACTTCTGTCATGGTGTACAATATTGAAGGAGTCAACACATCTCAATTAGATCCCAAACTACATGCTTATATTATTTCATCCACTAATTTCTTTGGTAGCATATAGTTTTCTTATTTGTTTGAACAACCAACTTTGAATATCTCCTTTTGCAATGATGTCCTTGACACCATACTTCCATGCAATTCTTAGACCCAAAAACAAGGCTTCATACTCAGCAATGTTGTTAGTACATTCAAAATTAAGCTTGAAGGAAAAAACAAACTTTTCCAAGCTAGGAGAAATCATAATTATACCAGCACCATTTCCAAATTTTTGAGAAAGATCCATCAAATAGCAAGGTCCAAGGAGAACTTACCTGTTCATGGCACTTTGAACTTATCCATCTTGTGATCTTTTCCATCAGCGAACCCAATAAAATTATCAACATCAACATCAGTACAACAACACCTCATAGGGAAGCATTATTTGGATCCTCAATTAGATGTAACAGCTTCTTTTCTCCATAGAGCTTAACAAGCCTGCCTTCAATGGGAATGGTGCCAAAAGATATGTCCATCTGGACACTCCCTCCAACACTTGCAACCCACTTTCTTGACAATAAAATACCCCATTTAGCAGGGGTAATCAACAATCACAACATCTAATTTTAAATTCCTCCTGAAGATAAGATACAACCTACACCACCAAACCCTTCACACAACCAACTACCGAGCACTTCTCTTGAGTCCATGGTAGTACAATTTCCATAGGCTTCTATCACTTTGATATCTAACTCATTCTTGACTTCTAGATGCATGACGTTACATGATGCACCAGAAATCAAAAATACAATTGTGAAGTGGTTTATCCTTTATGATCAAAGTTGTAAAGAATGGATCAACATTTAATTGAGAATCAACCAAGAGATGTCCCCAAGTATACCTCAGGTATTTCTCCAAGATCCTCTACTACCGGGTGGTGTTTCAGGGTCTGTAAATGACCTATGAGGAGGAGTTTCAACAACATTTACATTTCTTCTCAGAGTACTCTTTCTCCTCTTTTCAATCCCAAGTACTCAAATTCTCTCTTCTTGTGCTTAGGAATCCTAAGGAACTCAATGATTGGAACACTCACTTTGATTTGTCTCAACTACTTGGGCTATGTCATAGGGAACACTCTTTGGCAAGGAAACATTGGAAGGGAGATAGGAAGATTCATCAAATGGCATGGGATTCTTGGCAGCTTAGGCATAAGGAGGACTGTAATTTTTTCTTGGGACAATAGATATTTTGGCATGTGTTTCCGTTCTAGGAGCTTCTTTGGGAATTCTTGTAAGCAAGGGTGTTTTAAGTTTGGCTTGAGGCCCGATTCCTTTAACAATTTTTCTCCTAGTGTTATAGTCTTTCTCTTGAGCTAAAACAACACTCATCAACATTTTTCTATCTTCCTTTGAAGGGATACCACCATCATACTTCTTAATCATCAAATATATTAATTATTCAAATTCAGTGTTAGGAATTTCAAAAGATTGAACTACATCAACTTCAAGAGTATGAGAGGGAAGAAAGACTTGTACCCATTTGATGCAATCCCAAAAGGTTACAGCTACCCTTACACTTATCACTTCAGTAGATGATGCTCCTCCTTATGAGCTTGAAGAATAGCCCACCATGCAAATATCATCATCAGTACCATTATCATTATTAGCTTCACCATATTTCTGGTCCACTTCACATGGAAGATGGGGCAGAAAACACCTGTCACATGATTCAATATGAGGAACTTCCTCAACAACAACAACCCTAGCAGTTAAGGGATCAGGTAAAATTCTTCCTTCACGTGCTTGAGGATGTCTACTTGCAGACCCCATGGGTCCTTTCCCTCTATCATCTTCCCTTTGATCACCCCTAGGATGATTGGTAAATCTGTCATATTTTTGTGCTTTTTGCTGACCTTGTGAAGTCTTCCCAATTCCCTTCTCTACATGGGCTAACTTGTATGATATTTCTTTAACATCCCTTGTCAAAGTTTTCAAAACCTCCTCTAAATCAGCACCCTTGCTAGCTTGAGGTTTTTCATGGTTTATCAACTTTACACCATCTCTCTTGAGAGGTTTCCCAATTTCTTTGATATTGTTTTCAATTTGAAGTGCCATGGTGAAAGCTTGCCTTAGATTGGTAGGGTTCTTGTCTCTTAAGTAGTAGGATGCATTTTTATCAAATGCATCTACATATTTGATTAAACAAGACTCCTCAAAAGGCCTCAAATTAACTAACATCCTTCTCAAAGTTTTGTTAAACCTTGTGTTGAATTCATGAACTGATTCATTTGGGTTCTTCTTGATATTCTCAAATTTAGACAATAGAAATCGAGGATCAGTCTTGTCACCATATTGCAACCTAAATGCATTCTTCATCTCAGTCCAAGAATCAATTGAATTATTAGGTAGAACCTTGTACACATCCCTAACATCCTCTTTTAGTGTATGATTGAATAATTTGACATACACACCTTCAAACTCTATTTCAAAATCCTCCATCATGTTAACAAAAAGTTTGAGATGTTGATCACCAGTTATAGCATTCTAACATTGGAACTTTGGCAACCTATTTTTGACATCTTGTGGGACAATATTTGGGTAACCACCCATTCCTCTAAAGTCTATAGGACCAAAGGTGTTAACAACAAATGGATGTCTAGGCTGAGCCATATTGTTTGGTGGAGGTGATCTTGGGGGAGACACAAGCTGATGAGGAGTGTAAGGTCTTTGGGGCTCAAGAATGTGGTTCACAAGATTGATATTCTCTAAGTGCTGATTTTCTTGCAAATTTTTATTAGAATTGAAACACACAGGTGAATATTGAAGAAGGAACTCACTAGATAACGTAGAAGGACCTTCACTAGTTGAAGTAAACAAGTTTATTAGAGGATTTCTTGAATCAAAATCACTAGAAGAAGAGTGATAATCCTCTACCAAAGGCTGATCTCTTTCACCAATGGATATACATTTACATGATATTTGACATTTAACAACTTTCAAAACTCTTCTCCCTTCTAACTCTGAGTTCCTTGAATCTGAAAACAACTTCTTAGTAGAGTCTTTAATGAAGAGAGATCTTCTTCCTTCCATTTTTGTAGAGATTAGCAACATAAAAATAAATGATAGAAAGCTTAAGACACTGATATTTGTCAAGATCAAAACAACATGGAGTCACCACTAAGGACTTCCACCCTAGTTGTGCAAATGCACTAAAATACTCTGTCAAATACCTATCAACACTAAAAATATTTCCAAACTTTATAGATCAGACCTTCCTTTTTCTTGAATCTATCAACCACAAATGCAAATGAAGTGCAAATACTACTGGAAACTGATAAAATTGCAAGCAAAACTTGAAACCTTTGCATAAACCTTGCAGATATGAGCATAGAATGAATGATCCTATAACAATATATTTGCAGTCAAAACTTGCAATGGACATTATCAGGGTTTGATATGCATTCAAATATCTCAAATATGTATGCACATGGATCATATTGAACTAAGAATGTACCCAACAGCGGCACCAGAAAGTGTTAGTACCCAACTTTGTTCTCCTTTTCAACTTGAGCAACATTAAAGATATTGCATGAATCTTGAAGGTAGATAGATAATGATGTATGTAATTTTGTAGGTGGGGATGTGATCTAACTGGCACTTAGCTTTGTGGAGAGATGGATAGCACTCAAATAGGAGTTGACCTTGTCCTAAGTGTTTTAGGTTGTGCCTTTCAACCAAGGTAAGAGGACCTATTTTGTAACCCTCAAATGGTAAAGGAGATGATAATATCCCTCAATTTGTCCAAATATTGTGAAGAGGCTTTAATAAAATATGATCAACACTTCAAATCTGACTTTCAAAAGTTGTCACTTCTAGATTATGGAGATAATTTCAATGCAAGACAAGGGTTATTGAAGACATTATAGGATCTTGTTTGCTTTGTGTATTTTTGTAAACGGATTGTCTTCTTTTGTTGACACACAATGCAATGTAGGGGTAGTATGGGTAGGACTAGTTTGTTGGAATGAAATTTTGGTGGGAGATTTTAGAAAAGACTAACCAGAATTCGCTAAATTATTTGAGGACTTTTACAGAAACTTGCAAGACCTAAACGGAAAAATTCTTCAAAGGGATTAAGGTACTCCTTCAACCAGGATATGTGCACCAAATAGAGGCATAAATTTGAACTCTTCCACAAAATATTTAACAACTTGCCATAAAATCTTGAGGCAGATGACCCAAAAAATTATCTAAAAATCTCTATTTTATCATGACCTGAGATGCACCCAAAGGTTTACAAACAATTTATGAATTCAAGGAAGGTAAAGTTATTTTAAATATTTTTATCTCCTTATTAGATGAAAGCTCTTTTGAATGTGAGATTGTAAATTCCACTAAACTATCATGAAGAAATGAGACTATGTATGATCAAGAGACATTTTAAATACAATACTGCAACAGGAGCAAGAAACACAAATTGAAAACATTCTAAGATATTAGTGTATGCAAATGTTTCCAAGAGACAACACAAAATAATCTAGAATGACCAAATTTATCAATAAGGGGAATGTTATAAGAACAATCTCAGAGCTTTTTGATGGATTTATAACTGAAACAAACTTAATATGATACAAATCTGATGCAAAAAGGAATTAGAAATGGTTCTCAAGTAGTTTCTCAAAGAATGGGCTTCTTCCCAGATTTTCCTTTGAAATTCTAAGTTTCTTCAACCATTTTCATGAAAAATTCATGCAATTTATAACTTTTTATTACAACCGATCCTTTGCCTCTTAAATCTTCCCTCCAAAAGTGGAATATTCAGAGCACCTCTTCTTTACAATATTTTTGGAAAATGACATCTAATAGACTCACCTAAAGTTGCCATTTTTTATTTCAAGTGGTGAATCATCACAAAACTTTCATCATTATCCATTGTGGGGGCACATTTTTCATCTTCAAAGCATACAGTCCCCTTTCATTTCATCATTTCATCCTTATACATCCAAAATTAAATCTGTAAATTCTTGATTTGATCTTTCACGTTTTTCATGAACCAGAGTAAAAATTCATTTGAAAAATACCTCAAATCTACAAATTGAATTTTCAAATTGATCCCATTGTTCTTTGAAGGCCAAAACGACATGAATTTGCCAAAGATTTGATCAAAAAATGATGCAAAATTCACATCTCCAAGATTTCTGGATTAAAAATGGTGGCCAAACTGAAAAATGCATAGTTACCATTGATTTTCCTTTCTCCATTCAATCTGAGCCCTCCATATGTGATAATGCGATTGAGAATGGATTTGGGATCACTTTTTGACTTTTTAACGTTTTTCAAAAAATGTAAAATTTTGAAAATTTTCTCTTCCCTTCTGCCCTTGAGATTTGGTGCTGACACGTGCCACATTGTGGGTCCCATTGAAGTTGTGGCTCAATTCTACACATTTTCACCTTTTATTGGAAAACATGAAATTTTTCCAAAAAATCTCTGCGGGCCCACATTTTTGCCTCTGTCCTTGACACATGTCACCTTCTCTATCACTGAGGATCTGTGGGCTCATTTCACATTTTAACTCCCCTTTTTCCAAAGGAAATTTTCTCACTTTTCCTCCATGGACCTACACCTCTAATTTCGTCCCTGCCACGTGTCTCCTTTTTGTTCGTCATGGAGCTATGCCTCAAATTTTCAGTCTGATTCATTTTGTAAAAGGGAAACATTTCACTTTTGCCTTCGGCGGTCAGCACTCCCCATCTGCCCTTTTGCCACATGTCCCTCTGTGATTCACCTGGTGGACCCATGGCCCTTTTCATGACCTTTTTCCCTTTTGCCAAAAAGGAAAAAATTGTCTAAGTCCTCCACCAACCTTGCATTTGAATGAGAACATGACACGTGTCCTCCTCTAGGACCTACATAGTTGCAGGGGAATTTTGATGTTTTTCCAAAACATAAAAAAAGTTAAATTTTTTAAATAGACCCATTGAACCTTGTCCAACCACAATAGGCCACATAGGATATGGCATTAGAGAAAGAATTTTATGGGAAAAGTATGCCCGTATGACTGTAAAAAACATAGAATTTTCTAGAGATGCCTGAATTTGATTTTTTTTTCGTGGGTGGAGGATTTTTTAGTCAAAAAACAAATGGAAAGTGGTTTTATGAAATTTACAACCATGGGGATAGATTTTTGAGGGAAAATAAGCACAAAATGAACAACCACAAGCTCCAAAGGTCGAGAAAAGAGGAAAAAATGGCAGAGGCATTGATTTGGAAGAATCAGTGCAAAAAAATAGGACATGTATGTATTTTTCTCTCAAATTGGGGAAAAATAATAAAGTTGTGAGCATTTCAAGGAATTCAATCTAGAGGGAAAAGTTTACAGACCACCCATTTGGGAGAAAAACATTTCAGAACATGCAAACCAAAGGAAAATTTAGGTCAAAATGGTAGAGGATGAAAATGGGCACCAATAAGTAATATGGTGATGAGAAACTTAGATAAATACCGAAGGCGTTGCAAAGTTTCCACAAGGTTTTATTTTTGAATTATTTTCCATTATCAGTGATGAGGTGATGTGGGACACCAAAGTGACAAATGATGTGATGATTGATGAACTCACATATTTTCTTAGATTTTGTGGAGATGAGAGGTATGGCTTCAACCCATTTGGTGTAATATTTGGTAGCGGTGATTATCCATTGATGTCGCTGGGAAGAATGGGGATTGATCTCTCTGACAAGATCCAAACCCCATTGAGAGAAGGGCCAAAGGTCACGATCAACCTGTAAGGCATAACTTGGTGTATGATGAAGGATGGCATGTTGTTGGAATTTTACACAACGCGTAACATAATCCCAACAATCATGGTTAAGGGTCGGCCAGTAATAGCCTAGGTGAAGAATACACTTAGCAATAACAAGTCCACTGAAGTGACCTCCACATATTCCATCATGAACTTCCTTAATGGTATAAGGAATTTCAGAAATCGTAAGGCACTGTAAGAGAATACCATCGACGCTGCACTTATAGAGGAGGCCACCCATGATGATGTAATGAGATATCCTTTTAAGAAAGGCACATTGTCCATTACGAGTGAGGTTGGGAGGCAAGATGGAGAGGGAAAGATATTATGAGTATTGTTTATACCAAAGATCACTTAGGTTGGGAGAAGTGGTTCTGATAGAGTAAACTTCACGAGGTAAATAAGAGGGTGATTAGAGTATTTGTATGGTGACAAATATTTTATAATCGACAGGCAAAGTGGGCATTTGAGAAGCCAAACAAGCCATGTTATCTATAAATTTGTTGGTAGAATGGGGGATGGCTTGAAGGGCTTAATGGTTGAAGGTGGTGAAAAGTATGTCCACATGATGTTTATACTTTTGAGGTATCTCATTATAACATTGGTATACACCATTGACTTGGTTTATGACCAATTGAGAATCACCAAAGATGTTGATTGACTTAACATCTAAGGCATAAGTAGCCTAGAGACCCAATACAAGTGGTTTATATTCAGCAATATTGTTTGTACAATCAAAACTGAGTTTGAAAGACAAAGGCATGGGTTCAGCATCAAGCAGAATGAGGAGAAAACCACCCCCACCCCCATGCTAGCACTTGCAACCATTAAAGAAGAGTGTCATTTGGTATGTGGGTTCATCCAAGGAAAGGGTAGTAATAAATTCATTTGGAAAGTCAAAGTTAGAGGGTTGGTCCTTAGAAATAGGTGCGTCAACCAATTGGTAAGCAATAGCCTAACCCTTGATGGACTTTTGATGGGTGAATTTGAGGTCGAGGTTGGCTAGAAGCATAAGCCAGTGTGTAGCTCATTGATTTCGGTAAGGTTTGGCATACATGAAGTGTAAGGGGTCGGTGTTGGTCACAACATAGGTTTTGTGGTTAAGTAGATAATGACAAAGTTTGGTGGAAACAAAAACTAAGGCTAAGTAAATTTTTTCGACATGGGTGTATCGGGTTTCATAGTCCAAAAGAGTACACCTTATATAATAAACCACCTGCTCCCTGTGTAGTCTATTGCGATGAGTGAGAATGGCCCCCAAGGAGTGATCGGTAGTTGAGATGTATAGGTATAAGGGTTGATCATATTTAGGTGGAATAAGTATGGGTGGTTGGAGGAGGTATTGTTTTAAGGCTTTAAAATATTTATGGCAGTCCTCATCCCATTTAAAGGAAACATCCTTGTTAGTGCAAAATCACAGCACCCCTAGATGTTGATCAGATTTCTAGGTTGATCATACTAGCATCCAGTGTGATTGCACAACATTGAATCCTTTCTCCAAGTGTGGGACTTGCAAAAATGAGAAAGGAATCTCAAGAGAAGGCTGGTTCCTATTCCTCTGTTCAGATGCACACGAAAAATGCAGAGGGTTTACTCAAAACCTAATCTAACTTGCCAAGGAGATAGGGTAAGAGAATGCATAAAAATAAACCTAAACTAACAAAGGTGATGCACCGAGGAATGAAGAACACCTATCTTGCCAATAAACACAAACCATTAAAATGTGATGCAAGATCATGCACAGATAACAAAATTTGTAGTGAAAGATCAGGAGGATGCAAATGAACACAAAGAGGGTTGAGGATCATCCACAGACATGCATTACCTTTTCTAATGATTGATACAATACAATACAAAATTCCAAGAGGCAAAGTTGCATTACAATTTTAAATGGGAGGTTCAAACTCCATAATTCACCTGCTGGAGAGAAGGAGGGAGGGGCAAAACAAGAATGTTTGACCTTTAGAAAGAAGCCCATCCTTATAATTTATAGGAAGAATGAGAGAGGGAAGAGAGAGGAAATATAAATCTACCCCAACCACTTCTAGGTTGCATTTAATTCATCTCATAATGGTGGTGGGGGAGAACCCTAGCAAAAGTGATGAACTGTATTTTGCATTAAAGCTGGTTGTTGAAACATCAGTTCTGGCCATTACCACGTGTCACAGATATTTCTTGATTTTCTCTCTCCAAACTGAACCAAAATGCAAGATTGACCCCGGAATCATGTAGAGAATTTTACCGTCTTTCCATTGATATAAAGAACGTGAAAATCCGAGCTCTGGATCGAACGTTATGGTCATCTGAAGATTTAGAGCAAAAAGAGGCCAAAACGGATCGACGGGAAAATATTTGAATTTTTCTGCGCTCTGCCACTTGGATGACACGTGTCAGGCTCTGATTTGTCCATGGGCCCATCTTCTAAAACATCCTTTCGGGCCCTTAAACTTGGACACGTGGCACTATTTTATTAGTTTGGGCCTGAGGGGCGCATTTTTACGTTGCGCCAAACACTTAGCAACTTTTCAACCTTCTAACACGTGGCACGTTCTGATTCGTCCATGGACCTCCTTGTCTCTTTCCGGCCATTTCACCTTTTTACATCCCATGTGTCCCTCGTGTACTTTTGGCCTAGATGTCCTAGATGAAAATCTCCTGCTTCGGCTAATTTGGGCTTCCTTGTTCCTGTTTGGGGTGAAGACATGTGGCGAGATTCCATTCGTTGGCGGCTCTTTCGGCTTTTCACATCCCACGCGTACTTTTGGCCCAGATGTCCCAAACTGTCTAGGAAAAATATATCTGAACCATCTGAAATGGACTATTCCTATTTGTGAATCTGCTGGTTTGCATCCTCTATGTACCTTTGTCCCAACTGTCCCGGACGAAAGTCCCTTGTTTCGGCCGAATCGGCCGGTTCGCGTCCTCTGCATACCTTTTTCCCAACTATCCCGAACTATGCGAAATGAAGAATCAGGAAATTTTTTCCTCTTTTGGCCGATTCGGCTTTTCACGTCCGACGCGTCCCGACGTCCCAACTGTCCCGCAGACCACCTAGACTAGGACTTAGCTGATTTTCTCCATTTTTTCAGCCCCAAGCTTGGTACAACGAACCTCAGTATGACCCAAACCCTTCAGACCCAAAATGCCTTAACACAGTCCTGCAACCTTATTTTTTGCATTTCTTCCATTTTCTCAACTTGTTGGGATTTCTTCTTGGGTGGCGGAGTTAGAAAAAGGCCGAGGGGACCTCAAAAAACATGATTTTGGGCCTCGAATCAATCTTACTTGCTCGGGACCAAATAAACTGATGCATGTTATCAAAATTACCCTAGGGGTGAATTTTGGATAACTATTTGGCGACTCAGCGGGGTCATCTACCTGCTAGATGGAGTTACTAGTTGCCTGAAGCATCCATTGGGCATGGAGTCACCTGATTTTCTATCTGATTCCCTAACTGACTAGAACGTTGCAAGGAGGATCATGGAATATCACTTGATGGAGCAAGGCTTGTAAAAACATTCCCAGGAACAACAAGCTTGTACCAAAGCACTTAGGGAAAGCAAAACAACCTACAGTAAAACAGTGTGCACAAGCACTTGGAGGAATGAAAACCTAAGCTAATATTTACAAGATGGAGAATTTCCCTTTAGTAGCAATGCTTTAGATAGATTCCATTGACTGGAATCTGTAGTTCCTCGCCATCCAATGAAGACAATTGGAAGGCATTGCTGTCCTTAACTTTGTGACTATGTATGGGCCACTCCAAATGGCATCAAATTTTGAATGCCTTCCCGGTTTTGCTCTATCTACATCCCATTTTAATACTAGATCTCCAACTTGGAAAGATCTACTCTTGGCCTTCCTATCAAAGGTCTTCTTGATCAAAGCTTGATCCTTTTCCATTGTTTGGGATTCCTGATCTCTGATCTCTTGGAGCTACATCAACTCTGTATATCTCACCTCCATGGGCCCAAACTCTAGCAACTCTGATTGCTTCATGAGTTCTAATGTTGGCAACTCAAGTGACATGGGTAAGATTGTCTCTCTTCCATAAACAAGCCTGAATGGAGGATTACCTGTGGATCTCTTGGGAGTTATCCTATTAGCCCATAAGGCTGATTTCAGTTTGGTATGCCAAGACCTCTGATTCTCATCAAGAGTCCTACTAATGATCCTCAACAAGTTCTTGTTTGTAGATTCAGTCTGACCATTACCCTGAGGGTAGTAGTTTGATGAAGTACTTAGGTAGATCCCGTTCTTGACAACCCACTCAGTCACCTTAGATCCAATGAATGCTAATGCATTATCTGAGATTATTGTAGTAGGTATGCCAAATCTGGTTACTATCCCCTCATAAAAGTCTAAGATGCTAGACTCATTTGCTTCCTTGAGTTCTACTGCTTCATTCCATTTGGTGAAGTAGTATGTGGCTATCAAAATCCACTTATGCCCTTGGCCTAAATTAGGATTAATGACTCCAATGAAGTCTAAACCCCATTGCATGAATAGCTGGTCAACTAAAATTGAATGCAATGGGAGGGTAGCAAGTCTCTCTTTACCTATGAAGAATGCACAACTCTTGCACCTTTTGATCCACGCGAAGCAATCACTGAAAATCTTGGGCCAATAATAACCAGCCTTCATGATTTTTAGGGCTTTTACTCTTGGTGTAAAATGACCACCAGCTGGTCCACCATGAAACTCTTCCAACACCCTATGAATCTGATTTGTGTTAATGCATCTCAGCAGCACTCCATTCACATCTTTCTTGAACAAAACACCGTCTACTATGGCATATGGGACAGCCTACAATCTGAAGTGTCTTCTTTTGGTTTTGTTCATCTCTGGAGGGCATAGGCCCATGCTTAGGAAGTGCATTATACCTTGGGTCCAGCAAGGAGTGGGGACAACATTATCCTCTTCTTGAGTGCTACCTTGCACATGGCTGTCTTGAACTATCAAAACAGCCTCTTCTTCATTGCATACTCCCTTTTGCTGACCTAGAATTAGCTGCTCACACAATCATTTTCCTCGTACCAACTTGGTGACCTTGATCTCAATGTCATACTCTATGACACGAGTGATCCAACCTGCTCTTTTCTCATTCAAGTCCTTGTTGAAGAGGAAGTCCTTTACTCCCGCATGAGAGACCAACAAATGAACTTTGTTGTTTTAGACTAGATGCTTGAATTTCTTCAAGTTTATGATTACTACAAGTACATGCTTCTCAATAAAAGAATATCTCACCTCATAGTCCTCCAGGATTTGGCTGAAGAAAGCAATTGGCTGCTCATCATTGTCTTTATTCTGTTGTACCAAAATTGTAGAGATAGTATCATCACCCCCAAATGAATAGAGGATGAAATCCTTGGAGAAATCTGGGTTGATGAGAGTTGGCACTTGGGAGATGGCCTCTTTGATTGCTTCAAAACTCTCCTTGCTTTCTGCTGTCCACTTGAAAGAAATGCTTTTATTTAATATTTTGGTGATAGGTTTGACAAGGGCTGCAAAATCTGGGACAAACCTTTGAACAAAGTTTATTCTCCCCAAGAAACTCTGAAGGGCCTTCTTGTGGCTTGGAAATGGTAGTGTTCTTATGGCTTCAACCCTCTCTGGATCGATTGCTAATCCTTATTTGGAGACAATATGGCCAAGGAGCTTTCCTTCATTTGCTAGGAAGATACACTTCTTAGGATTCAAAGACACTCCAAATCTCCTGCACCTTTGGAAGACTTGTCTCAAATGAGAGAGGTGGTCTGCTGCATTCTTTGAAAAAATAGTGATATCATCAAGGTATATCACCACCACGTTGTTAATCAAACCTTTGAACGCCATGTCCATTGCTCTTTGGAAGGTAGCTCCAGCATTAGACAACCCAAATGGCATTTTCCTGTATGCATAAGTTCCCCATTTGGTTGTGAAGGCTGTCTTGAACTGATCTTCTTCCTTCACCATAATCTGATTGTAGCCCGAGTAGCCATCAAGTAGTGAAAACCTCTCAGGAGCCAGCCACCACTTGTAAAATTTGCTCCATAGAAGGGAGTGGGTAATGGTCTTTGAGAGATGCTCTATTCAAGTCTCTGAAGTCAACTCACAATCTGATCTCTCCACTCTTCTTTCTAACTAGAACTAAGTTGGAAACCCAACTAGAATACTTGATTGGGAATATGATTCTTAACTCTATCAAATTATTCAATTACTTCCTCATGAGAGGTTCCATGTGTGGATTGACTGGCCTTTGTTTCTGCCTAATGGGCTTAGTATTTGGATCCAGCTTGATGGTGTGCTAAGCTAACTTAGGATTGAAAAATTTCAATTCTTCGTAGCTCCAAGCAAACACATCAGGGAAATCTTGACACAGCTGTATGAACTCATACTTTTCTTGTTCAGTTGTCATCATTCCAATTTACAATGGTTTGTTCTCTTCCACCAAGATGGATACTGAATCTTCTCTCTTGACTTGAATGTTTGCTTTCTCCTTCCTAAATTGATCATTGGGATTGAAAATGGACTCCAAAGTGATATGTCCCTTGGGCAGCTTGTTAGTTCTCAGCTATACCACTTGGTCACCATAATGTTGTTCCAATTTTTCCTGATTTTTAGTTGAGAACTCAGCTTCTTCTTGCAAGAAATGGATGATTTGTTGGTCATTCTCAAACACTTGCCAACTTACATTGTTATCCGGCACTGAAGGCCTCACAATCACCTGGATGTTTGGTTGTACCTTATCTTTTTGAATGCTCTCCACAACGTCAAAGGCTGACCCAACTGTTGCAAGCCTGTTAGCAGCTTGGTTTTCTTTCCTAGGGACTAATTTGATGCCAAAGCCCTCAAAATCTTTAATGAGGTACCACACCCTATTCTTGTAGCACTTGAGTAGATCATTCTTGGTAGCATGCCACCCTTTGACCTGATTTACAATCAATTCACTGTCACCAAAGACTTGCAAGTTCTTTATTCCTCTCTTTATTACCCAATGAATCCCTTGCACTAAGGCTTCATATTTAACAGTGTTATTGGAGCATGTGAACTGAAATCTAAAAGATGAATAGTACTTTACTCATTGAGGTGAAACCAACATGGCTCCCCCTCCGCCACCTTGTCTACTCCTTGACCCATCAAAAAACAACTGCCATACCTCATTGGCATCCTTGTGGTCTGGCTTGGTGATGCTAGGAATGCGCTGATCTTTTTCATGTATGCAATAGACTCCTAGCTCAGATTTTTCTACTTCTTGATAAGGATAAAAATCATGCACCTTGTTTACCCATTCATCAAGAGTTAGATCTGGGATGCTTCCAACCTTGGTGTTAGCTTCATCAGTGCTTAGGTGATCTTCTTGATAAAATGCCGAATAGTTGGCATTGATCTGACTTGGAGTGTAGGGATCAATGTGGAAGTTTGCAATAGGTTCAGACATGATTGTAGTTTTGGTTCCATACCTCATTCTAAATAGCATGTGTGACCAATCAACAGACAAATATCCTCCAATCTTGGTTGTGAAATATCTTGACAAACATAGGGCAAAGAGTGGTGGAAGGTCTATAACTGATACATCTTGTAAAACAACAACATTTGGACATGTATGCAAGGTAAGAATCAAGTTTCTAATCACCCCAACTATTGTTACTGCTGTCCCATCCAACTACACTACCCCTTTGGATATGGTTTCATATTGAATTCCTAGTTGATCAGCTATTTTCTTGGGCATCACTGAGCTACTTGCCCCAGAATCAATCATACAATTGTGCACCAATTGGTTTCCAATGATTAATGAGACATAAAAAGGAGGGGGCTTCAACATTTTACCTTGATGTCCTCCATGATTTCTCTTCAGGTTGGGCAGCATTTGTGAGCACCTTCTCTTGCATTTGGACTTGATAATTCGAAGCTGGCTAGTCTTTCATGGCAGCTTGTAGCAAAAATCTCTATACTGGGCTAGATAGGGATTCCCACATTGATATATTTACATTTGTCTTCTTCATCTGATCAATGATACTAAAAGGTGATGAAGGATCTCTTTGCTATCCCTTGGTTTGCATATTCATCCCTTGCACATGGGCAGTAGCAGCTGGCATGTGAGTTGGTTTAGGAGCTAGTTTGGGTGCTCCTTGCATGTTTAGAACTACATTTTTTTTGCCAAAAGATTTTGGAGTGGTAGAAGGTTATGGATTACTTGGAGCCAATGGCTGTACTTCACCCAAATTTCTCCTTTTTGACCTTGTGTTGGCTGCAACACTTTGAGAGGGTATTTGATTCGTACCACAGAAATCTTCAGCCTACCAATTGACAAGAGTAGTTTCATTTGGAGATGTTCCTTGCTGAGGTGTTTCTTGCTACTGATCCTCTTCATGGCTAGACTCTTGCGACCCACCAATGGTTTGCACCATAAGAGCCTGATTTAATGCACCGTTAAAGCACATTGATTGGTTATGTGGCTGACCACATGGGAAACACCAATCATATTCTTGGGCCATGTTATTTTACACTAGTACCAAAGCTCTGGATGTGGATGCAACATTGGGGTTATCGGGCTGAAATGGTCTGTTGGCAGGAGGCCTTGCTTGATTCTGATTTGCAGCTAGATTGGGTGGTCTTTGAGGCTGATATGGTTGTTTGTTAGGCTGAGCTCGAGGTTGATAAGAAGGTCTAAAAATTTGGGCTTGCTACCTCTTGAGTGTAACTAGCTCATTTCCTAGATTTTGCAATTGCTTCATGACTTCTTGAAGTTCGTTTGAGGTACTAGAATATGAAGTAGAAGCTTCATTTGAACTCTAATTTCTAGGAGTGGGAATAGGAGCCAAGACAGGTGCTTGACTAGTACTTAGGCTCTCTAAACTTGGAAACAATGGCATGGGAGGTCTAGGGGCTAGTTTGCCAGCTTGGATCAAACAATTTTCAGCCCTAATGGCAATGCTATAAGCCATAGGGATAGTCATGCCTCCCATGGACTGAATCAACATAGAAATATCAAAATTTAAGGCTTTAAGGTAATATAGAAAAGCACCTTCTGCTGCTGGCCTTACTGCCACTGGAATCCTCTCCCAAGTCCTTTGAAATCTGAAGTTGAAGTTGGTCAGCTGCTCATTGGGAGCTCTTTTGATAGTTGTCAGCTGCTCCAAAAGGGACAAGTTGTCTCCCTTTTCCCCAAACTACTCGTGGAGGGCTATACATAGCTGGTTCCAATTTTGGATAGAACCTAAGGCAAGGCTCCTGAACCATTGTAAAGCTTTCCCCTTGAATGAGGATTCCAGCAATTTGACAGCAACTTGCATCTCATTGATTTCATGAATTGCACAAAGGTTGGCAATGTCTTTAACGTGATCACCAAGAGTAGTCTGGTTCTCTCCAGTGAAGTATGGAATGTTCTTCAATGCTGCGCCTGAGATTGGAGGTTGTGCATTGAGAGCAAGTGGGCTGCTCCCAGTGAAATTGACATACGGATTCGGTGGTTGCGCCATACTGATTGGACTGAGAACCCTTGTTGATTAGATGAAAGGCCTACCAGGTGGAGGTGTTGATAAGGTTCTATTAGGTGGAGACAGAGATCTTTGAGCTCTTCTTCCCCTTCTTTCTCTTCCTGGAGATAGGTGCAGATGAACAAACAATCCTTTCTCCCTATTTCTTGACTTGGTCTTTATTCTTCTCATAAATTTTCCAGGCTTGGACTGCTGAAACCAGCGGATTATGCTTCTTTCGGAGTCACCAGATGTGTGATTTCAAAGCTCCTTCAAAGATGGAACTTACAACAAGTGCAGATCGATCTTGTTGCAATGAAAGTGAAGACCTCTAAGGTCCCACCGGGCATGCCAAAATTGTTAGTGCAAAATCATAGCACCCCTGGATGTTGATCAGATTTCTAGGTTGATCATACTAGCATCCAGTGTGATTGCACAACATTGAATCCTTTCTCCAAGTGTGGGACTTGCAAAAATGAGAAAGGAATCTCAAGAGAAGGCTGGTTCCTATTCCTCTGTTCAGATGCACACAAAAAATGCAGAGGGTTTACTCAAAACCTAATCTAACTTGCCAAGGAGACAGGGTAAGAGGATGCATAAAAATAAACCTAAACTAACAAAGGTGATGCACCTAGGAATGAAGAACACCTATCTTACCAATAAACACAAACCATTAAAATGTGATGCAATATCATGCACAGATAACAAAATTTTTAGTGAAAGATCAGGAGGATGCAAATGAACACAGAGAGGGTTGAGGATCATCCACATACATGCATTACTTTCTCCAAAGATTGATACAATACACTACAAAATGCCAAGAGGCAAAGTTGCATTACAATTTTAAATGGGAGGTTCGAACTCCACAATTCACCTACCGGAGAGGAGGGAGGGGAAAAACAAGAATGTTCAACCTTTAGAAAGAAGCCCCTCCTTAAAATTTATAGGAAGAATGAGAGAGGGAAGAGAGAGGAAATATAAATCTACCCCAACCACTTCTAGGTTGCATTTAATTCATCTCATAATGGTGGTGGGTGAGAACCCTAGAAAAAGTGGCAAACTGTATTTTACTTTAAAGTTGGTTGTTGAAACGTCAGTTCTAGCCATTACCATGCGCCAGAGACATTTCTTGATTTTCTCTCTCCAAAATGAACCAAAATGCAAGATTGACCCCAGAATTGTGTAGAGAATTTTACCGTCTTTCCATTGATATAAAGAACGTGAAAATCTGAGCTTTGGATCGAAAGTTATGGCGATCTAAAAATTTAGAGAAAAAACAGGCGAAAATGGATTGGTGGGAAAATATTTGAATTTTTTCCGCGCTCTGCCACTTGGATGACACGTGTCAGGCTCTGATTTGTCTGTGGGCCCATCTTTTGAAAAATCCTTTCGGGCCCTTAAACTTTGACACGTGGCACTATTTTATTGGTTCGGGCTTGAGGGGCACATTTTTACCTTACGTCAAACACTTAGCAACTTTTTAACCTTCTAACACGTGGCACGTTCTGATTCGTCCGCAGGCCTCCTTGTCTCTTTTCAGCCATTTCACCTTTTCGCGTCCCACGCATCCCTTACATACTTTTGTACCGAATGTCCCAGACGAAAATATCTTGCTTCAGCCGATTCGGGCTTCCTTGTTTGTATTTGAGGTGAAGACACATGGCAAGATTCCATTCATTGGCGGCTCTTTCAGATTTTCACATCCCACGCATACTTTTTTCCCGAATGTCCCAAAATGTCTGGGACAAATATCTCCGAACCGTCTGAAATGGATTGTTCTTGTTTATGAATCAACCGGTTCGTGTCCTCTGTGTACCTTTGTCCCAACTATCCCAGATGAAATTCCCCTATTTTAGCTGAATCAGCCAGTTTGTGTCCTCTGCATACCTTTGTCCCAACTTTCCCAGACCGCGTGAAATGAAGACTTAGGCAATTTTTTCCTCTTTTGGCTGATTTGGCTTTTTGCATCCCACGCGTCTCGACGTCCCAACTGTCCCGCAGACTACCTAGACTAGAATTTAGCCAATTTTCTTCCTTTTTTTGGCCCCAAGCTTGGTACAACAAACCTCAGTACGACCCGAACCCTTCAGACCTGAAATGCCTTAACATAGTCCTGCAACCTTATTTTTTGCATTTCTTCCATTTTCTCAACCTATTGAGATTTCTTCTTGGGTGGGGGAGTTAGAAAAAGGCCGAGGGGACCCCGAAAAACATGATTTTGGGCCTTGAATCAATCTTACTTGCTCGAGACCGAATAATCTGATGCATGTTATCAAAATTACCCTGGGGGGTGAATTTTGGATAACAATCCTTTTTGAGAAGGTTATTAAATGGTTGACACCGATCAGACAGTTGCAAAATGAAATGGCGAGTAGACTACAACTTACCTTGTAGGCTACGGAGCTGCAACAAATTAGTGGGTGGAGGCATTTTGAGAATTTCCTTTACTTTAGTAGGGTCAAATTATATAGCACATAAGGAGACAATAAATTCTAGGAGCTTACCTGAAATAACAGCAAAGATGCATTTCTTTGGTTGAAGGTGAACACAATACTTAATGAGGCGGTCAAAGATGGTTTTTAGGAAGGCGAGGTGCTCGAAGCAATGTTTAGATTTGGCTAGGGGATCATCTACATAATCTTCCAATATACGGTGCATGATGTCATGGAATATGTAAGTCATAGCCCGTTGATATGTGGCACCAATGTTTTTAACGCCAAAAGGCATGACTCAAAAGTAGAAGGTTCCCCCATGGGGTGATGAATGCATTTTTGTGTTGATCCTTTGGGGTAAGAAAAATTTGGTTATAACCCAAGAAACCATCCATGAGTAATAGCATCTCATGACTAGCGGTAATGTCAACCAGTTGGTCAATACCAGGCAGAGGAAAGTCATCTTTTGGGAAAGCTATGTTGAGGTAACAAAAATTTGTGCAAATGTGGAGTCCCCCTATCACTTTAGTGATAGGGACAATGTTAGAATTCCATCGAGGATAATCAATGGGTAAGATGAAGGAAATGGAAATAAGGAACTGAATTTCTTCTTTCACCAGAAGAGCAATGCGAGGGTGCATTTTCCTCATCTTTTGTTTTACGGATTTGGCATCGGGAATGGTTATGATATTATGGACCACTATGGTGGGGTAAACACCGGGCATGTCTACGTAAGACCAAGAAAAATCATGCCTATGATCTTTGAGAAAAGAAGTGATGGATTCCTATTCAGCAGTATCTAAAGATTGGCCAATCTTTAGAATGTGTGGGTCATCTTGAGTATGGATGTTGATTTCAATAGTCGATTCATTCAACATGGTTTATGTCTCAGATGGTAATGACCAATGAATATATGAGTCTTCTGAACCAAGGTAGGTGAGTATAGATTCATCATCCTAACATTGAATGACATTAATAGAAGGTGTATCTTCATTGATCATTTCAGGATACAAGAAGGGAAGAGAAGAGGGAGCATCACTCTCACATTGATAGGTCAGAGGCCCCAAGGAAATGGTGTTTATGAAAAAAAATGTTAGGAGGGATGGATTCTGGATCCATCGACTCTGTCAGTGAAGGTGGTAAATAAGGTGGAGCGGGTGAAGAAGGTGGAGAAGGGTTGATATCCTTAATGAGTTCAAGATGAGCCCTCTTGGTAGGTAGTTCAGTAAAGTTGATACCACTACGGTCATTATGTTTTTAGGTAGTACATGGAATAATAGTGTGATGTCCTTGCTCATAAAATCCAAAACCAAAACCCTTTCACACACATTAGTGTAGGAAGGTGTGGGTGAAATGGCGATTGGTGAGTGACTGGAGATTGGTAGAAAATGGGTGGGTTTGTGATGGTGGTTCAGGTGTATAAGTGGTAGTATCAAGTCTCCCATAGGTGAGATTGGTGCGAAGGTGGGGAGGACCATAAAGGATATGCTCTCCTATGTGGTGATCATAATGAGGACGTTGAGAAAGGCTTCCATACTCTTGTGGAGTAAGGAATGTGTTCACATTATATAGGCGATACTTCCCTAGAGTGAGGCATTGAAAAATGCCTTCCAAGGGATCGATGGTTGATATGTGGGTGGTTGGGATATATGATGTGCTATAGATTGGATCAGAGGTGGAGCTAGATGATTATGAGGCTGATGGGTCAGCAATGGAAGTTGTGGTGGCAGTAGGGATGGAGGAGTTAGGTGCGGTTGAGGTAGTGGAAACATTGGTGAGTGCAGGGGTGTAGGTGAAGAATAAGTGGTCATGGAGGTAGAAGATTTAATGAGTATAAGCACTGTCATTAGGTCAGTAAAGAATGTTACAAGTTTTGAAAGGTGATGGGTCAGCCGAGAATGGTATAGGTGTGCCCTTCATGCTCAAACTTCACACAATGATGCAAAGTGGAAGGAACGTAACCCATAACACGAATCCAGGGTCTACCAAGCAACAAGTTATATTGAAATTCCCCCTCCAAGACATAAAATAACTCTAAGAATAGTGCGGGGGGGCCACACAAACATGGAGGATGATGGTGCCAAGTGTAGAGGTGATAGCATCATTAAATGAACAAAACATGATGGGATGTTTATGCATGCAATTTTCGGGTATGTGCATTTGGTCGAATGCATGGGAGGAGATGATGTTAATGTTAGCAACCCCATCTATCATAACACGTCGTACATGTATATTATCGATGTGGACGGAGATGAAAAGGGATGGATCTGGGTCATTGGTTTGGTGCGGTGTGATCTCTTCATCTGAAAAGATGAGGGTGGCTACTTGGTGAGTGGGTGGAGGTGTAGAAGAAGATGGTAATTTGGTAAGAGAGGCTACATGATGAGGTGTAATAATGGAGGCTATAGGTGTAGGGTCATTGGGTAAGACCTCAATAGATTGAAGAACCTCCATGAGAGCTTGAGTGATGGGATTCAGAGGTTTGGATGAGGTCATATAGGGACATTTTGAGGGAGGATTGGTGTAATTGTTTGAGCATCATGCGATGTGTAACCCCATTAGAAATAGGATATGTGGGGCCATGGATAGTGACTTTAGGTGTGGGTGCAGATGGTATGTTGGGTATAGGGGTGGTTGGTGGGTTGGTTTCCTTTTCCTTGCCTTTATCCTTTTGTGTATGGGTAGCAACGTGGATCATGTTGATTTGAGGTGGGGAGGTAGGTGAACTAGGTGAGCCATGAAAGGTATAGCGATAGGAAGGACAAAAGCCAAGTGGCGGGAAGGAACCTTGTGAGATGAGTTGGGCACACCAACATTTGGGTGGAGGTTTGGAAAGTTCTCTGATGCACACCGTGTTAATTTCAAATCTCAGAGGTGGCTCTAAGAGTTGTGGGGTGGAGGTATTGGTCACTGAGTAGGCAATGAGGGAAGAACTGTGGAAACTAGTGCTGGCAAAATGGGGTCCTCATCGAGAAGGTCATCATCATCAAAGTTTTCTTCAGGAGGACACAACTAGATAAGAACAGTTTTCAAAGCCTTACAATTCTCTACATCGTGTCCTGGTACACGATGGTAGGTGTAAATTTTGGTTTTCGTCAAACCCCTTTGGTTTGGGTTTGAGTGGGTCATAAGGTCTAAGAGGCGGTAATGTGATGACAAAAGTTTCAAGGAGGTTGGTTACAGATTTTTGGCATAGGATCCCGCTAGTGGATCACAATGGGAAGTGAATGTGGGTTTGGGTGCAGGTGCGGATGATTGTATAGGAAGGGGATTTGCAAGAGGGTGGAGTGGGTCGAGCTATGGTATTAGGTGTTGGACATGTCTTAGGCATTGTTGGTCATGTCTACTTAGGTAGGGGCATGGCAGATGAACTGGCAATAGAGTGTGTGGTTGGCTTGACTACCTTATTGGAGGGTAGCAGATTTTTGCCTTTAGGTTGCACCTTCTTGGGTAAAGGTGATATGGGTGCACAAGATCTAGAGGGAAAGGTCGGATGGTGGAAGAGGGTGAGTTACCCATGGGGATAACCGAGGTGCTGTGGAGGTAGATGGTGTGGGTCATGTGCAGGAGGTGTGAGGGAAAGAGAATGAAGTGTTGTGGGTAGTGAAGAAGTTATCGATGGTATGGGAGGTATGGGTGGTAAAAATGTTGCAGGTGTGGGCAGAAGTTGTGTTGGGCACTTGGGTATATTAGAGGTCTACAAGGGAGGAATGGGCTACTGCATTTTTAGTTTACCAGCGGGTGGAGGTTTCTTAGCCAGGATCGAGGGGTGAGGTCCTAAGATGGACAAAAGGGGTGAAGGTGATGAAGGTGTGATTGACGAGGTTGGGGTATGAGATCTAGGGGATTGGTTCTTCTATTTTGGGGCTGAATTAAGTTTGGTGTTAATTTTGGAGGATGTAGCTAAATATAATTTGATGGGTGGATGAGTAAGGCTGGCCGTTGGGATGACCCCTAAGGTAGTAATAGGTTTAGGAAAGGAAGATGATGTAGGTGTAGGTTTGGATGTAGAAGCATGTTGAGTTATGGGTAGAGGTGTGAGTTGAGCCATGAGTGGTATCGTGGGAGAATTTGTGATAGTTGTGGTTGTGTTTGGTTTGATCGGCTGAAATATTTTTGGATAGATAGTGGAAGTGTCAGCGAGTGACATTTGCATTTGTGTTGAGACAAGAAGTAGAAGACACCCCCAAAGTAAGGCTCTATCCACATAATCCAGGTGGTCAGCTAAGCATGAGAAATGGCACTGCAGTGGGTGAGGTTGATGTGGATCCAATGGTGATTCCCGTAAAATGTGTCTTAGAAATGGGAATTCACTAGCTTCAGCCTTTGTGAGGTAAGAGATCCGAAAGTAAGTCCGTAGGATCTTGGGTGGCTAATGGAGAATGGTCACTTAGAGGCAATGACATTTCTACTGGATCTTTGATAGGTGGAGGAGATGACGGGTGCTCCTCTGTGGATGGAGGAGATAAACAAGCATCTTTCATAGGTTCAGAGAGGTACTATTGGTGACATGATCTCTAGGTGGAGAAGCCAAAGGTGAAATGTCTTGATGTTAACTAGAAGACTCCTTCACAGGTGAGGGAGGAGATGAAGGGTGTTCCTCTGTGGGTGGAGGAATAGGTGAAGTGGGTTCATGTGTAGGTGGAGGAATTCGGGACAATATTTCCTCTATGGAAGGAATATGAGGTAATTGGGAAGCAACTGGTGCATCACTGAAAATAGCATGGACCTCGTGCAGGTATGGCTATCATTATTTGAGGTCTCTCTAGTTTGATCAGAAGAAGGGGAATGATTCAGAAATGGTTTCTTGAAGATGTGTAGGTTTTGATTGGTAGGTGCATTAGGATTATCCAAGATTAACTCACCATTCTTGAGCATTTCTAGACAATGTTCTTGAAAGTGATGCAATTTCCATCACTATGAACTTTTACCTGATGATAGTTACAGAAGTCATGATCTTTGTACCATGCGGGTGTGGGGTGAGCAGGATCAAAACCAGTGTGTGGTTTTATGGGAGGAAGGGTGATGGCCCCAACTTTAATGAGCTTTTATAAGACAGAAGAATAAGGCTTCCCAATTGGGGTGTATTTCCATTGTTCTCATCTGAATTGAAAGGTCTGGAAAGGAGAAAGATTAGATGAGGGGTTAGCCTGATTTGATGAATGAGTTGGGCCAGCCTTGAGTACCATTGCGTTAGTAGCTCCCTTGGATTTTAAATAATCATTCTGTGGTTTCCAAGAAGAGGTATCATTTGACTTAAGAATAATAAGGCTCCCAAATTGGGGTGTATTTCTCATTTTATCGTCTAAATTGAAAGGTCTGGACAGGAGAAAGATTAGATAAGGGGTTAAGTTTGAAGGATGAGCTGGGCCAGCCTTGAGTACCACTACGTTAGTGGCTCCCTTGGATTTTGAATAATTATTCTGTGGTTTTGAAGAAGAGGTATCATTTGACTTAAATGTTGAGTTCTTATTGCATAGCTGAATTTTATTTTCTTCGATGGCCCGAATCTCCAAATTTCATGTGCCATGGTGAATGCCTCATCAGAAAGTTTAGAAATTTTGGACCTGTAGGGTTGATGCAAGATATGTATAGCATAAGCCCGAGTGAAGAGCTCTGTGAGTTCGGGTTATGGTAATTGTAATGTGAGTTGATAGATTAGGCTACGCCAATGAGCAAAAAAATCTGCATGATAGACTCATCGTATCATATTGACGCATAGAATAGAGGTCAGTCATGGTAACCTTCTTAACAATGTTGATGGAGAAGTGATCTAAGAAGGCTTGGGATATCTAATTAAATGAGAAGATATAATGTCTAGGTAACCCACTATACCAAAATAATGCGGGACCTGGTAAGAGACATGGGAAAGGTTCTCAAAAGTAAATTGCGTTATCATGGGCGATCAGATAACAACTGTGTTTGAAAGACCACATGTGCTATTGTGGGTCCTCTTTTCTATTAAAGTGGTTAAATTTAGGCATTTCCCAATGTACGAGATATGAAAGAATAGGAATAGATGTGTGTATAGGCTTATTGTAAATTTTGTTGTAGGTTAGAGAGTTGCGCGAGTTAGAAATGGATGCCTCTAGTGTTTGCATCTTGTCCATAATTAACTTTATTAGGTCATTCGTTGGTGGTGATGGATGGGTAACCTCTTGTAGCATAAGAAGGTTGATGTTGGGCATATGATGGAGGTGGTATTCCAGTATATGGCGATGCTAGATAGGTAGATTGAGAATGAGGAAGGGAGATAGGGGGTACATACCCCAGAATGAATGATAGATCAAATGGGAGGCTGCTGGTAGTACATATATGGAGGTCGAAGGGTCAAGGTGACTCAAGTAACAATGGGGGCTAAGGATTGTGGAATATAAAGGAAAACTATTTGAAAAGAGGTAGTGGTCATTAACATTGGGGGTTGGTTGTGTAGTTACGGGTATATGTGAGATAATAGGCATAAGATGAGGTGATGTTCTAGGGTTTTTCGAAAGAAGGTATAGTGGATGTGGCGGGTCATAATGCAAGTATCAGATGCGGCGGTCATAGCAGGTATAGGGCCTATATGACAAATGACTAGGGGAAGGGCAAGATGTGGGTAACTGTGGGGCTAGCAGAGGATGATGTAGAAGTACAGGATCGACTGGTGAGGGGATAGATATGGGAATGTCGTGTATCAACAGACCTGAGGTATCTCGAGTGGATGAGTGGGAAACATAGAACTTTAAGGTAGAAAAATTTCTAGTCAAGGAGTCGTGCGAACTCCTCGTCCCATGTAGGTGACAGTGATAGGCTGGGTAGAATCCATAGGTGATAAAATAGAAGGTGGTGAAGGACTTGGTGGGAGTGGTTGACAACTGGTGTGGAATATTAGGGCAATTTCTTGGCTACGCATCAGCACCATGTGAACAAGTATTGACGTGGTAGTAATGCCTTATATAAATGACACAGAAATACAACAAAGATAGAAAAAACACGCGGTGGTAGGTGGACTAGGTACAAAATTTCTGCTGAGAAATTTAAACAAAATAATCGATGCCGGTTATGGTAAAATGACGTCGGTCACAGGTAGACCACGGTCAGTCACTATGAAAAATGGACAGTTTGTCGAAACAAGGCAAAAGGCTAATAATCTGTCAAGTAGATAAGATGTTGATGGATTTTATCAGGGTAGACAAGATGATAAGAGTTATAGAGACTCTGAACAAGCAAAGAAGGTGAAGCCAGGTGTCCTTTTGGGGAGATTAACCAAAAAAACAGTAAATCTGACGTCCAGTTGGGTAAAATTGATGACGGTCAGAGGGTAACCGACGATGGTCGCTGGAATGACACCGAGTTACTATGAAATTGAAAGAAAGATGAAGAAAAGGTGGTTGTGAGTTAAAATCAAATGTGGAATCAAACCCAAAATTCTGAGAATGATGAAAAAAGGATCTAGGCTCAATCACAGGAAGCTTGGAATACACCAACTATGATGAGGAGCGTGCAAGGAGAAATAAAAAAGATGAAGAACATGTCTTCTCACTTCAAAACACAAGCCAAGCAAGAAACACTAAGAAAAATACGATCCTAAGAGTGATTTTTCTATTATCGTGCCAAAATGTTTCACCTGATTCTTATAGTGTTTCTTTGAATATTGAATAAAAAGATAAGGGTAAATGGGACTAGGAGGAATACCTATTAAAGCTGGTTAATAGAATTTGTGTGTGTGTATGAATTCTTGATCCACAGCTGATCGTGAGAACTTCCTTTTGGCTAAGAGGAACTACCTGAAATAGAAAACAAGACCACCAAATAGAAGTTAAACAACATACGTAGTGGATTGCCTAGCGTAAGCTAGATCTGAGAAGTGTGATACTCCCTAGATGGTTGTTAGTCCACTGTTTAAAACAATTCAATGTTAACAATAAATGAAATCTTACTGTAGTTAAAATGATTTGGGTATCTCATTCGACTACAATAAGCAAATTCATTCACAATAGGCTAAGCTATGATTGAATATGAAGGGAAAGGTCTCTGTCAGAGTATTGATACTAGTCAGGGTCTAGTTTTGGGCTGTTTTGGGTATTTGGTGGGGATTTTAGGATTTTTTCTTGGTTTTGAGGGTAAAACACAGAGAACAACATCAGTTTGGTATGACCGATGTCAGTTTAAGTGAAACCAGCGATGGTCATGGGTAACCGGGGTCGGTATGGTTGAGGTAGAGGAAACTTATTAAAATTTCAGTGTGAGGACAAATCTAAGGCTAAATGGAAATGGAGAGGGAAATGGTAAGGTCTATGGAGATCTTGGATATACTCAAAGATCTTTAAAAGTCAGGTATGGGAAATTTAATGGTGTTGGTGAAGGAATGATCAAGTTTGCATGAAGGTAAATGGTGGAAGAATGGGAGTGGGAGTAGAAACTGATAATAGATATAACAAAACCTACTAAAATGAAAATGGATGAATATTGGTTAATAAAACACTTATGTTGTATGAGCTTGATGGCTGGATGGAAATGGAAGTTGATCATATGGATGGATTTTGATGTGGTGATAGCGCTTCCCCAAATGCTTCTGTGAATGTAAATGGCTCTGTGATCACTTCTGATGCTGGTTGTGAATGCTTTGATGTGTGTAAAAATGCTAGTTCTACTTGCATGTAGCTCTAGTTTTCATCCCTTGCTCTCATAAATGTGCCAAACCCGAAATAAGGTTGTTTTGGGGAATAAATGGTAACTGACGATGGTTCTGGATTGACCAACAATAGTTTAGGGTAACCGACATTGGTTAGGGTAGGATTTCCTAGGTTTACTAAAAATGGTTAGATCCCCTTGATTTCTTGGATCTCGTTCATTTTTCTCCTCGTAGATTAGAATAGAAGCTTCCTTTCTAACAGCTGGGAATGTGGTTAGAGGGAATGTAGGCTTTGATTTTTAGGGTTTAGGTAATTCCTAGTTAGTTATGGGCAACATACTAAGAATAGGTCTTAGGGTGAGGTAGCTAGGTGAGGTGTATAGGTGAGGTGGTGGTGTAGGCATGATCCTTATTAGGATATTTAAATAATAAATATTATGAGATCATGAATTAATTTAACTAAAATAATTAAATTAATATTAGAGTGGGGTGTAAGGGGCCATGGTTAGGTGAGTGTGTTCAAGGTGATTATTTGATAAGGGACTAAGGGGAGTGTAACCCAATTTTGGTGTCTATAGTGTGAGAACACATCAAGCACATTCTTTAATCTAAAATGCATGAAAGTATAGGCAAAGCTTTCCCACTTAGTGGTGAAAGTTGTCTTTCTTTGGTCTTCCTTTGTAATCCTGACCTGGTGATAGCCTGAGAAACCCATCTATGAAAGAATATACCTCACACCTAGATTCTCCTTCTAGTATCTCTTCAGTGAATAGGGTTGGAAAAGGGTCAATGACACACATTACATTCAAGTGACTATACTCACCACATATCCTCATCCTTCCATTCTTCTTAATTCTTATCACCATTAGGCTTACCCATTCTGATTATTTCATAGCCTCAATGATAACAGATGCTATCATCTTATCTATCTCCTCCTTGACTCTTATGTACAAGTTTGGATTTATCCGATAGGGTCTCTTCCAAATTAGGCACACACCTTCCTTCAAATTGATCCTCATCTCCCCCAAGGAATGGTTAACAAATCAATGATTTTTGAAACATCTTCCTCCAACCAATAATCCCCAATGATAGCTTCCTTAGGTTTTGTCTCTATCCCAATATTAACCTTATTTGTTTTCAAAAGCTCATGGTAGGCACATGCTCTCTCATCAGTGATATCTATGACTTTCCGCGTACCTTCAAAATTATTAACATCTAGGCTTTTCATTTCTTCACTATCTACTAAATAGACCATATTTTATTTTTCCTTTTCAATGCACATGCGCTCAAGTTGTATCTCTTTTGATTCTTATTCATTGAAAGACGTCTCTAAACTAGGTTCACCCAGTAACTCTAGTAACCTATCTTTTGCCATAGCACTATCTCCAATTGTAAGGAACTTGACAACTTACAACACTTTATCCACTGATGGCTTGGTAATTTGATACTCAAATGCTTAAATGAGATCAGTTGTCAATTCCTACCAATTCCCTATCTGACAGTGTGTCTCAGAGTGAATATCCCATGCATGTAAGGTGGAATATAACTTATGCACCCATAATGAAGGTGGTAAAAGTTATTTTCCTTCCATCTAGGCCTTCTCACATGATTGGATATGGGAAGAGGTGGTTCCTTTTCCATGGAAGTATTAGATAACAGTGGGCGTGTTGCTTCTGTAGAACCTTTCAAAAAATGTGACTCTTACTTCACACCATTCTAGGAGACTCTCACGTTTTGTTTCCCACCAATGCGTTGTAGTCCCGAGCAAGTTATAACTAGGCATACTTATTTCAATATTTCTATTTTTTCAACTGATCCTCCATTTCTTATACGAAATCATCACGGATTGCTCCTCTAGAGTAAATTAGTAGCTTCTTCCTTCCCAGGAACTTTTCTGAGTGCGCCTTTATCACCCTTGTTACAGATCCTCTAAATTCTAACCCAATTATCTCATAAGTCCCATGGATGTAATTTTCACATGCGATGCTAGTTGTATCACTCATCGACTGAGCATCTTCAAATTAGATAACCCCTTCTATAAAATGAATTACATCAGGGTCTCTAATGGACTACACATAGATTATGTTGAGGAATTACTCTCCTAAGGGCTCAGTATAGGGCACTGAATTCCCATATGTTAAAGGGATGATAACCCTTTTTTCTTGGTTCTTAAAACTGATATACCCCTTGTTAAACCAGAGGTCAGCAATGTTATTATAACACCAAGGGTTCCCAAGTAATGCTCTGAAATTATCCACCTTAGCAAGCAATAAGGCTTGAAAGTCCCCAATGAACTTGGCCCCTTGAGTAGTGATAACTACATATTTCAATACTCCAGTGGGAATTTCCTTTGTCTTATTTTTCATATACAAAACATTCAAAGATGGATATAATTCGTGCCTTCCCATTTGATTCCATGCATCCAAGGTGAGAACATTAACCTCCGCCACTGTGTCAATGAGGATATTACTCAGAAGCCATACATCAACAACTGCATTTAATGTGATCTCTTTATCATAGTCAAGGTTGTGAGGAGGAAGGTTAGCATGTAGAACCTACCTTTTATTCTCTCTCCTGGCACATGGTACCTTCTCCCATAACCATTCTCTTAGAAAGGGAATGATATTCTCCTACCTTAATATTTTTCACACTTCCTTGACCTCATCTAGATACTTTTACAGATCCTCGATATTCTTCCTTTCCTCCTACTTCCTTGACTGCTTCCTTAGACACTAGATCTCTCCTTGTAATCCTTGAATCACATCCATAGTCTCTTGATTTACCTCTTTTTGATGAGTAGGGTGCCAATACTTCCCATGTATCACTTCTTCCCTAACAACCAGTTTTTGTGCTGGCATCTCCCTTATGCACACTATCTCCAGTCACGTCGTCACTAGTACAAGTTCTAATCCTGAATCACATGCCACTCTTGGCATCCAATGTGTGTCAGCCTTATTTATACTTACCATAAAAATTCCTTTATTCTTTTGGTGATGATGGTGTTAGAATTTGACGATTCTAATAAATACATATTTAATCAACTTACATATTATATAATGTTACAATAAATATTTAAATAAAGATTTAATCATAACATAAGTAAATAAAAAATACTTACAGGAAATAAATAACACAGGTGACACAATATTTATAGTGGAAAACCCCAATAGAGTAAAAACCACTTTGAAAATAACCTTTTACTTCAGAGAACTTATTTTACATCCAGTAAGATCACTTCCTCCTTTGAAACCCTATTTAAAAAGGGTAAAACCAAATCACTTGATTTGCACACTTTTGATATACCTTTGATATATTTCCTAAATATATCAAATGAGAACCTAAAATCCTTTTTATATAAGGTTATCGGGTATGTCTCTCGACCCACCTTTTCAACCTAAAATGGTTGACACATACACCTAGGTTTATAATATTTAATATTAGAAATATAATCATTTCATGATATTAAATATTTAACCTAAAGTATATACCTAGGTTAGCATATTTCATAATAGAAATATAAATATTTCATATTATTAAATATTAACCTATATATTAATGATGGACCCATATACATTAAGGGTTGGCCAGACCACTTAATCATTATGCTCCAACACCCCCCTTTAATGTTAAGTGGGATTTATTACTATATGATTTATTATTACTAACATATTCTAAGGATTTATGTTCCATAAAGGTTTTAGGCTAGCATATTGGTTAAAGGAATTATAACACCTTAATCATAATCAATTTATCTTTTGGTACAAAAGGATTGGGAATCCCAAATATCACCCCATGATCACTGGCTAAGTATGATTTGTGAGTTTTACATGTTCTCACAGGTTCTCATAAAAGGTTATTGAACCCAAGCATATATGATACTTTTACAGCTAAGGAACTCCTTAACAATATGTTTGCATTGGATGTTTACTAGTAAACTCAATAGCACTCAATATTTTACTTAAGACCACCTTTAAGATCTTTCTACACTTCTTTCTAAAAAATAATTCGAGGAGGTATATATGCCAAAATGTCTTTTTACACTTTCCCGAAGGTATTTAACAAATGCCCAAAGGTCTTTTTACAAAAACCAAGTTCCATTAGGAGGTGAAATTTTCATGCACACTCCCCCTCAATGGCCACTTTGAAAATTCAAGATTTTCACAAAAGTGACAAAACTTTGCAACACTCAGAGACTTTGTGAAGATGTCAGCAACATGCTCTTCAGTCAACATGAACTTGAGATTTATCTCATCACTTTGCACCTTCTCACAGGTGAAGTGTATATGTATCTCAATGTTCTTTTTCCTCTAATGTTGAAATGGATTCTTAATCAAGAGTAATATAACTATGACCACTACATAAAAGATAAAAACTTCATTTAGCTTCTATGTGTATCTCTACCAATAGCCATTGCAGCCACATGGATTCTTTACTTCTTCCATTGTACTTCTCTACCTCAATAGAAAATGTAAAGACTGTTGATTGTATTTGTTATTCCAAGTAATGGTTCCTACTCCAAAAAAATTGAACACATATCCAATATATTTTATAACACAACATCAGTATGGTTAGAATCACAAAATCCATATAAGATAGCATTTTCATTCTTATTATAATGCAACCCATTATTGATTGTTCCTTTTAGATATCTAAAAATTATTTTTACAAGATTCCAATGATCTCTAAAAAAGGTTCTTGCATAAACCTTGAATTAATTCCTTTTGTATAGGAAATATTTGATCTATTTATAACTAAATAAATCGAACCATCAACTAACAACGTATATAAAATAGGATCGACCTTTTTCATATGTAGATTTATGATAAATATTTATTCCAACTTATATTGAAGTAGAAAATGGTTTACAATCATTCATACAAAACTTTTTCAATACAATGGTTGCATATTGTGTTTTGAAAAATAACAATATAATGAAATGCAATCATACTTATAACATGATGTGAGAGACCTAACTCATTCATTTCAAAGTACTGCTTCAATTTCTCTTTAGTCCTATGAATTAAATCAAACTTGCCACTAGACATAATAAAATCATCAACATATATACATATAATGATAATATGCGAGCCTTATTGCTTAATAAATATATCATTGTTAGAAGAACAATCAACAAAATGTAATAATTTAAGGAAGGAAACAATTTTCGCATACCAAGCTCTAAGATCTTATTTTAAACCATACAAGGATTTCTCAGCTTACAAACATAGTTTTCTTTACCAATTTATTCAAATCCTTTAGGTTGAAACATGTAAAGTTCTTCTTTTAAATTGTGTTGTCGTGCAAATGTGCAACAGGGAAATCGACAATTTCCAAACACGACAACGATACCCCAGTATTAATTTTTTCAAGTCCCATCATTCCAAGACACCCCACATCTATCCAATTAGTCCAAATGACCTCCTAAATAATTTAATCTCATTACCCTAGGTGATTTAGGTAATTCTATTTGTTACCCCTATGTGATTTTAGGGAGTTCTGAAAAGATACTATCTTCTGGCAGTATTGGGAAGGGCTATCATTGGCCTTCCCAGGAATGGATCAAACCCTGGAGCAGAAAAAATGAAAAAATTAAACATGGAGGTGAATGGAAGACCTTGAAACATCATGGAAATTATTTTCGAATGTCTGGGGAAGTTCTGGAAGACTTAGAGTAGTCTGAGTAAAAAACAGGGTTCACAAGCCTAGGTGGTACATTGGCCTAAAACAACTGTTGGGCTTCAAATGAAGATTATGGGAGCTCTGAATGGAGTTAGGAGCAAAAAAAAAATCTCTAGAAATAGGATTCCAAGGCCTAAATTATCGTGAAATAATATTTTTCACAACACTTTGCTGCATCAGGTCTGCAGGAAGTTTTTCTCAGGCACAAGTGGAGTACAAAATCCAAAATCTGATATTTTGGGGATCAAATGGAATAATAAATACATGAAACCCACACCATTGGATTTATAAGGACATTTCTAGTCAGCATCATATAAAATGTTTTCAAAAATGTCCATTAGGAGCTCAAGTTATCACTATTACAAGTTCAAGACTTAGTCAAATTTTTGGGAGGACACGTGTCAGCACTAGGATCCTAGCGGGATTTTGTGTCCCTCATGTTCCCCAAGGTTAGGGAAATGAAGGTTGTAAAAGTGTACCCATCCTTATAGAAGCTCTCTCAGACCTCATATGACCTCTTAGACCCTCATGTGACCTCCAGACTTAACAGTTCAGCCCCCAGGTGCATTTTTGGAGCATCCATTCTGTACCGTTGGATCATGCACCATGTGTCAACTACAGGACCACTGTGGAAACTAATGTCACTTATGCACCTAAGGTGGGGAATTTTAGACCTTGAAAAATGCATCCAAACCCTATGGGAATCCATTTAGACACCCACGTGACCGACTTTCAGCCCCATGTGCATTTTTCAAGCAAATCCCCTGCCGTCGGATTGAGGACACACGGCATCACCTTAACCACTGTAGAAATTGATGTCCCTCACATCCCTAAGGTTAGGGAAATCGGGGAAAGAAAATTTTTCCCATCCCCTCCATGTGCATGTTTTTAAATTTTAAATTTAGCACTTAGACATTTTCTTCCTCTCATTTCTCCTCCACAACTTCATACCTTGTCATGGCTCCTTGCATGATTGTCCAGACACCTGGTCCACCATTGTTTCTCCAAACCATCTCTGCCATTGCCACATAAACTCTCCACACTATGTAAACATAGAAATATGAAGGTCTCAAAGAAAAATGGAGTGAAATGATGAAGAACGGGGAGAAAATGAAGGGTTTTGGCCAGTTAACCATGAAGTCACCCGATCAAAAAATCTTCATATCTCACAAGATAAAAGTCAGATCGAGATGAAGTTTTTGTAGATTTATTCATTTTTAAAGGAGATCAAGATGCAACAAAAGAGAGGTCAAATGGTGCCTAGAATCATTTTCTCCAACAAAACCCTCTCTTCGTGCACCGGCTCGCATTCATTAGATTTCCCATAACTATGGCAATGGAAACGAGCTAAAAACTTACACATGAGCTCCACATAAAAAACCTATCACATTGGATTTTTTTCATTACAAATGGAGAAAAAAACCAAACCTGTAAACTTTGAGCTCCATTAATGGCTGCCATAGTACCTCCGTGCCCGAAGCCACTACCAGGTCAAAATTTTAAAATTTATTTCCAAGCATTCTAGTGGGAAAAAATATGTGAATTTTGAAGGGTGTGATTGTAATGAAAATGAGAGTCCAAAAAAGTATGTTCCATCTGAAATCGGGAACTAGACACACCCTTTCTAAAAAAAGTAAGTTTTGCTATACAAACAAACTATGTTTGGAAAGTCATAATCAAAAGCAGCTGAGACAAAGCTAATAGGCATTGAAGATTATGAGAGAGCCCGAATGAGTGTTTAGAGTAGAAAAAATTGGAAATGACCACCTACTAAAATAGTAAGTTCCCTATATGGGTGTTTACCAAATATAGTAAGTTACCCCAAGAAGTGGTCGAAGCAAAGGAAATGTGCATAGGATTGGATGAATATTTTCATCACATCAAGATGATTAAGAAGAATCAAGGATCACCTCTTACTAAAAAATAGTAAATCTCCCTATATGGGTGCTTACCAAAAATAGTAAGCCACACTCAAAGAACAATTTTGGCATAATGGGACATTAAGAACTTTTCCGCATCAGAGATTTCCATGAACGGGGACCAACAGGCTTCATCGGGTGACATATCCTCTTCTTCTTCTCTCTCTTTCTTTCCCTCTCCTCTTCCCCCAACTTTATCTCACTTTCAAATGTTCTAGTTCTTTGTTGGGGTTTGCACTTTTTGATATGCCTTTAAGTCACTTAAAAGTGAATTTAGAAACATAATGTAAATTAAGTTGCCTTGCTGTTATAAAAGGGAATTAAATATTTCAAGTGGAATATGAATAGTATTAAGTCATATTAAGGCATATGGAGGGTCATGAGTAAGATGATAAGTCACCTCTCATTCTATAAATTGTAACACCATTTCCATTGCAAAGGGTTGGTGATTGATCTTGTAAACTCAAGAGTATATTGTACCTTAAGAGAACAAAGGAGATAGCCAAATTATTCCATTCCCCTCATTCTCAAATTTCCTCTATTTCTCCACTATGTACAACTTTGGTTTGAGCAATCAATACAAGAAGGATTTTCTAGCTTTCTTTGGCTAAGGGGTTTCTTGATACTTTGTGATCGATAAATTCTATTTGGTCTTTTTCTTATTTACAGAGTTGTTTCTTTTCATGAATGCATGTGTTGAAGTTTCTAACTAGTGTGTGTGCAGAAATCTGATTATCTACCTATAACATTAGTTCTCCTACCTCTTTTCTCACTCCCTTCCCCCCTTTTAGAAAAAGAATTATCTAGCAAGAGATTTCTAGCTTTACCGCAGGGTCAGTGGAGTGCCCCTATTCGATCCTTGGTCGAAAGGCCACCATAGAAATCCACACTTTCTCTCACATGCACATACGGAAGCTGCACTAGTTAAGTAGAGGGACTTAGATTCCCAGAGCATTAGCAAGAAATCAACAAGTTTATCCCCAAAAAAAAATTTCTCGCCAATAGTTTTTTGCACCCACTGTGGGGTAGATTTTGCAACCTTTGCACCCAATATACAACCACAACATTTGAAAATAAAAAATAAAAATCAGATTTCGAAGGAAAATCAATTTTTGAAGGTGAATCCATTAAGGAATGAACCCCTGTTATGTTCATTTCCTGCATCATGAAGATATTTCCAGATTGGAGTTAAGTACTAATGAGTAACAGTGAATAAGAAGAAGAAGAAGTCTTCCCAGAAAACAAGATTGTTGATTAGCCATGGTTCTAGAATAGTGTTGAAAAAGGAAAGAAGAAAGAGCCTATCATTGATGAAGAACAATGGATTCAAAGGAGACATAAGATAAGGTGTGAAGCTCGAGAATATGTGAAATTCTTGAAAGATATGAATGAGCAAATTGAAGCAGCCCATAGCGAGAAAGAAGAAGAAGATAATTATCCTATAGAGGAAACCTCTAAAGATCATTTGTATCATAGGGTTTTCATACCTGAAAGGTTCTTAAATGCCACTGAAGAAAATCATATCCTTGAGCCTTTCTATGAAGATAAAATAGACATTCAAGAAGATGATGAAAGGCAGGATGGGGCAAGATCCACGCAAGAATATTTTTGTAATCTCACACAACTCACTACCAAATTGAGAATGTTTTCCTTCTTCCACCATTCTCTAGATGAATTCATTACATGTGGTGATGAAGAAATGAACATGTTGAAAAGACAATATGTGGAAATACTTGAGATCATAATAAAAGGAAATTTTGAACCCAAAGTATTTAATGAAATTTAGATGTATACTTTAGCTCTACAAAGAAGATATGAACATTTTTAAACTCCACATCAAATGGAGGAAGAAGATGAGATGCACCCTATGGAAGAAGACTTGGATTACTTCCCGTACTATGAGGTTTTCATTCTTGAAATATTCTTGGATGCTTCTAAAGAAGATCTTGTCATGGAATCTCCCAATGAAAGCCAAAGTAACGTCATAGAGAAAGAAGTTGAAGAGACAACGATAGAATCACCATTCAACAATTCCATTTGGCTCAAGTCATATCCCTTGGGGCAAATAATATATTCAGTAAAGGAAGATCCTTTCTACATAATGGATGATCCAATGCTCTTCAAAGACTCCACCAATGATAAAGAAGATGGTCAAATTAAAGTAAGCATGGATGATATCTTTTAAAGTTTTTTTCTTTAAATTGATGATGAAATGGAGAGATGTGAAGAATTTCAAGAAACTCAGCCAACATCATGGCCCAAAAATGATGAATTCAAGATGGTCATAGATAATCCTCCTAATTCCTCAAGTGATCTAAAAATTTTGCATGAAGAAATGAAGGAAGTCAAAGAATCAAACTCTCTCCCCGATGCAATCATGGATGATCAAATGGAAGAAGCCCAATTTGTTTTTAAATCCAAGGAGAATGAGAAATTCAAACACAACCTCTACTCACTTGAGGAGAAAAACCATCATCATGGTGAAAACATAGCCTTTCATCTTTCACCTGAGAAAGAAGATTTGATAATGGATGGTCAAGATATAACAGAAAATTCTTCTCATACTCCTATACCAACATGGTTCTCTGCTTCTTACCAAGAAGAAGATGATATGGATTTTGAGCTTGAAGGAGCACCCTTCCCATGAAGCTTGGATATATTCTCCTTGTTAGTAGGTGTCATGAATCAAGTATGCTCATATTTACAAGAAAGTGAATCTTTGGAAATGCAAAGCATGTAAGAGGTGAATGAGGATGTTTCAAATGAATCATGGGCCTATATGGATCATATTTTTAGCCATCTCCTTGAGGCACAACAAGGATATTCTTCCAATGAATATAAAAATGATCCTATGGAAATTTCAGAAGAACTATCCATACAAGATATCTTGAAGGTTGTAGAAGAAACTGAGGATCCTCAAATTAGTCTTGAACTCCTAACTCGGGCCATGGAGATACAAGAAAAGTATGAGTCAATTTGTGCTTCCTATTTTGGTGCACCAATTTTTGATGTTGAAATGGAGTAGTGGGATAAGCTTGATGACTTCTCTAATAGTTTGGTTGATGAGAATAAACGTGAAAACATGTATTTTTCTTCCACATTGTGTGAAGAAGTTCATGATTGCAAAATAAGAAAAGTTCATGTATCTCCTTTGGACATTTCCATTCTTAAAGACAACACCTCCACCATGGAAGAAGATAACAGGGAAAACATTGAGCTGATTTGCATTGAAGAGAGTTTTTTAGAACATGGTGAAAATCGGCTTTGGGGCAGCAATGAGATGCTTGATGGAGAATCATGTATATGGATAAACATGGAAGGGAACTGACATGATGAAACTAATTTGAGAAGGGACGAAGGTAGTGGAATTTCCAAGCAATGAGCTAAGCATCAAAAACTTCACATGGAATCACTCCCACCAAGAACACAAACAATTGTGAAAGAACATGGATTTCATAAGTAGTGGAGGAGGGGAGGCTACTTTTTGGAACTTGTCAATGGCTTTACAGAACATCATCACTCAATTTTTCCCACACATGGGTGACTTTTGAGAAATGGAAAGTGCTTCAGTGAAAGTGGGTTATCCCCCACCCTATACCATAGGTGATTTTAGGTGTGTTTCCCTTCCTATTGTGTGTCATTTGTTTCCTTTCATTTGTTTTGTGTGTGTGTGTTCCCTTCTTCTCTCTCTATCTCTCTCTTGTAAGTTGTACATGACTCCGCAGGGCCCAATGAATAAGGCACTAGTAAATGAACTATATGGTCTAAAATTGAGATTTTGAATTCCCATGTCATGTTTTCACTATGATCAGTCCATGTCATGTCCCCAAGCTAGAGCCAACCGTTGTCATGCAAATGTGCAATAGGGAAATTAAAAATTTCCAAGCACGACAACTATACCCCAGTGTTAATTTTTTCAAGTCCAATCATTCCAAGACACCCCGTGTCTATCTAATCAGTCCAAATGACTTCCTAAATAATTTAATCTCATTCCCCTAGGTGATTTAGGTAAGTCTATTCATTACCCCTATGTGATTTTGGGAGTTCTAAAATGATACTATCTTCTCGTAGTATTGGGAAGGGCTAACGTTGGCCTTCCCTTGAATGGATCAACCCCTGGAGCAGAAAAAAAATACAAAATTAAACATGGAGGTGAATGGAAGACCTTGGAACATCATGGAAATTATTTTGGAAGGTCTGGGGAAGTTCTGCAAGACTTAGAGTAGTTTGAGTAAAAAACATGGTTCATAAGTCTAGGTGGTATATAGGCCTAAAACAACTGTTGGGCTTCAGAAGAAGATTATGGTAGCTTTGGATGGATTTAGGAGAAAAACAAAATATCTCTAGAAATATGATTTCAAGGCATACATTATGGTGAAATAATATTTTTCGCAACACTTTGGCGCATCAGGTCTGTAGGTAGTTTTGAATCCAATTTATTAGGGATCAAATGGAATAATCAAGACATGAAACCCACATCATTATATTCAAAAGGACATGTCCAGTTAGGATCATATTAAATTTTTCCAAAAAATTCTATCAGGAGCTCAAGTTATCACTGTTACAAGTTCAGGACTTAGCCAAATTTTTAGGACACGTGTCAACACCAAGAGTCTAGTAGAATTTTGTGTCCCTCATGTCCCCCAAGGTTAAGGAACCCAAGGTTGGAAAAGTGTACCCAGACTACTTGAATCCCTCTCATCCCTTATATGACCTCTTGGACCCTCATGTGACCTCCAGACTTGACAGTTCAGCCCCCAGGTGCATTTTTGGAGCATCCATTCCCTACTGTTGGATCGGGTGCCACATGTCAGCTCCTGGACCACCGTGGAAAATTATGTCCCTTATGCACCTGAGGTGGAGGACATCAGACCTTTAAAAATGTTCCCATCCCCTTTGGGGAGTCATTTGGACACCCACGTGACCAACTTTCAACCCCCAGGTGCATTTTTTAAGCAAATCCCCTATCGTCAGATCAAGGACACATGACATCGCCATGACCACCATGGAAATTGATGTCCCTCATGTCCCTGATCTTAGGGACATCATGGACATAAAAATTCACCCATCCCATCCATTTGTATGCTTTTAAAGTTTAAATCTAGCACTTAGTCATTTACTTCCTCTTATTTCTCCTCCACAACTTCATACCTTGTCATGGATCCTTGCATGATTGTCCAGACACCTGGTCCACCATTATTTCTTTGAACCAGATCCCCCATGGTGACATAAAATCTCCACACTATGTATACATAGAAATATGTAGGTATCAGAGTAAAATGGAGTGAAATGATGAAGAATGGGGAGAAAATGAAGGGTTTTTTCTAGATAACCTTAAAGTCACCCAACAGAAAAATCTTCATATCTCACAGGATACAAGTCGGATCGAGATGCCATTTTTTGAAAAATTCTTAATTTTTCAAGGTGATAAAGATGCAAAAAACAATAGGTCAAATGGTTCCTAGAATCATTTTCTCCAACAAAACCCTCTCTTCGTGCAGCGGCTCACATTCATTGGATTTCCTGTCACTCCAGCGATGGAAATGAGCGAAAAACTTGCACACGAGCTCCACATAAAAAACCTATCACAATTGATTTGTTTTCATTGCAAATGGAGACAAAAACTAGACCTATAAATTTTAAGCTCCATTAATGGCTACCATGGCAGCTCCGTGCTTGAAGCCACTGCCAGGTCAAATTTTCAAAAATTATTTCCAGGCATTCTAGTGGGAAAAACTATGTGAAATTCAAAGGGTGTGATCGTAATGACAAGGAAAGTCCAAAAAAGTATGTTCCGTCACAATTCAGGCATTGGAAACACCTATAGACACCAAATTCGTGTCTTAAGACCCCTTGTGACCCGCATCTCATCTCGCAATATAACCTCATCACCTAAACCTTACACAATTATTTATTAATTGCCTTCTAATTGATAAATCCACATCACCCTACCTACCACCTCACTTTGCCACTTCATCATGACCTAGCCCTAACCCTAAAACTAACCTAATTAAGACCCATAACTTGATCCACACCTACACCCATAACTAATGACCCCTTTCTCGCACCCAAAACCGACCTTCTAGTCACTTGACCGAGCCCGCAACTGATCTCTCGGGAGAAAAGTAGGGAAGGTGGGCTATTTTACTAAAAATAGCCTACTTTTTCCTTACCGATGCCGTTTCCTACTCGACCGTCGTCGGTTACGCAACCGCCATCGGTTCCCTGTAAATGGGCTCCCCAAACCAAAACAACGGACCAAAATTTCATTTTGGGATCAGTCGAAGGATTTTTGGATCAACGGAGAGCATTGGGAGCAAGAAACAGAGTCCAGATCTTCACTTGACCGAGCAGAGATGAGTGAAGAAACCAGAAGTGTTTACAGCAAAGGAGATCACCTTGCATCTTTGTCAAAATCAGTAAGTCACATCTTGCATGTCCTCTGTTATAACATTTCTTATGCTTCTTGAATCTCAGTCCTCCTAAATCCGTTTCTAAATCCACTACCCAACGTGCCATTGCATCTAACTGTCATTCTTTTACCCCTCATCATCTCATTTCCTAATATCATCCATAAACCAGCCTTACAAACACCATAGCTACCAAGAAGATCCTAGAACCCACTGGTATCGGTTATCAGTAACCGGCATCGGTTCCTCTGATCAAAACCAGAAAACCAGCCTTTCCCCTACCCAGTTCAACGAAACAACTTAATTGATATCTTACAGTCTTTTGTGTTAATTCATATTAGCAGGGGAACTGACCACCTTCGAAAGGAAGTTTTATATTTCCTGGGCCCAAGGCAGTTCCCTCATTTATTGTCTAATTAAAATCTTGTGGTCTTGTGTTCTTATTTGCAGGTAGTCCTTCCAAGACAAAAAGGAGTTCTTCGCAGTCAACCTGATCTTTCTCTACGGTACGCGCACACCATCTCGACATTCTACAGGTATTCCTCGTAGCCCCTAACCTTATCTGTTTCTAAAAGGAATGAAACATTTCCGAGTGAAACATTTTGGCACGCCCGGTGGGACCCATTTTGGGTTTCTGTTTCTCTTGATTATTTTCATTTTAGGAAGCATACTTGCTGTTGCTGCTTTTGTTATATATTTCGTAAAGAATTTTTCTTGCTTTCCTAGTTTCGCATTAGTGAAAGTCATCTCTCTTGCTTCATCAAACATAATTTTCGATTTGGGTTTAAAACACGTGTATTGCATTCCTGCTTGTTGTTTTTCAATTCTAGTGAACGTAGATTAAGTAATAGGTCATGTAGACACCAAATTCATGTCTTACAACCCCTTGTGACCCACATCCCATTTTGCAACCTAACCTCATTACCTAAACCTTACACAATTATTTATTAATTACCTCATAATTGATAAATCCACATTGCCTTACCCGCCACCTCACTTGCCCACCTCACCATGACCTAGCCCTAACCCTAGACTAACCTAATTAGGACCCATGACTTGGTCTAGACTCACATTCATAACTAATGCCTCCTTACTCGCACCCAAAGCCGACCTTCTAGCTGCTTGACCAAGCCCGTAACTGATCCCTCGGGAGAAAAACAGGGAAGGTGGGCTATTTTACTAAAAATAGCCTACTTTTCCCTAACCGATGCCGGTTCCTACTCGACCGTCGTCGGTTACGCAACCGCCATCGGTTCACTGTAAATGGGCTCCCCAAACCAAAACAACGGATCGGAATTTCATTTTAGAGATCAGTCAAAGGATTTCTGGATCAGCAGAGAGCATTGCGAGCGAGGAACGGATTCCAGATCTTCACTTGACCAAGCAGAGACGAGTGAAAATACTAGACGTGCTTACAGCAAAGGAGATCAACTTGCACCTTCATCAAAACCAGTAAGTTACATCTTGCATGTCCTCCATTATAACATTTCTTATGCTTTTGGAATTGCAATCTTCCCAAATCCGTTTCTGAATCCATTACCCAACATACCATTGCCTCTAACTATCATTCTTTAGCTTCTAACCATCCCATTTCCTAATACTATCCAAAAACCAGCCATTGCAAACACCACAACCAGCCCAGAAGATCCTAGAACCAACCGGTATCGGTTATCAGTGACCGCCATCGGTTATAGATAACCGGCATCGGTTCCTTTGATCCAAACCAAGAAAAACAGCCTTTCCCCTACCTAGTTCCATGAAACAATTTAATTGGTACTTTACAGTATTTTGTGTTAATTCATATTAGCAGGGAAACTGACCACCTTCGAAAGGAAGTTTTACATTTCCTGGGCCCAAGGTAGTTTCCTCATTTATTGTTTAATCAAATCTTGTGGTCTTGTGTTCTTATTTGCAGGTAGTCCTTCCAAGATAAAAAGGAGTTCTTCGCAGTCAGCCTGATCTTTCTCTACGGTACGCGCACACCATCTCGACATTCTACAGGTATTCCTCCTAACCCTAACCTTATCTGTTTCTAAAAGGAACGAAGCATTTTCCGAGTGAAACAGGTCGTACACGTGGGGGTGATATCCACGGTATTGACAGGAAATTAATCTTACTTTCACTGCACAACACATACCAAATCACTTCACAATTAACACAACAGCTCAAACATCCCCCCTTTTCCACGGTATTCCTCCGCCCGATTCAGGTAACCTTATAAGCCAAAACAACTTGACATTTCCCCTAAGTCTCTTGTTTAGGATTCCGACATCATTCTACGTCTAAAGGCATAAGCCCATGATAATTAAAATTAACCCTAGGGTTAGTCTCTGGATTTGTGTGTGCATCTTGCTTGTTTGATCTCATACCCTGTCTTCTGTGATCAATAATTGGACAAGTATACTAAACGTTGTTAAAAATAAAATTAGCAGCCTTTTTATATCTTGTTAGCCCAGAATTCTTACACCGACATTGGTTACCTAACCGACATCGGCTATTTTATAACCGACATCGGTTACTAGACCGATATCGGTTACTGTCTTTTCCAATTCCTGACAAACCAGCAACCTACCAATTTTACCAGTCTGAGTTTGTTTCTATTCCTGACAAATTGAAACCCTATTGTGAACTTCTGTCCATGGTTGTTATCACTTGAAAGCAAGCCACCGCTATGGTTTCACATGCTTGCTCTGTTTCTTTGCCTGAATCACCCCCTTCACATTCTGTGGGAAATCCTACGGATACCAGCGAGGTTCCTAAAATTCCTGTGGGAGATAACGACTTTGCCAAGTTTCTGGATTCTAATTCTAGCGTTGTACAATACTATTTGTCTCATACCCCTAACCGTACGCCTAATGGTCAGCTCCTTTTCGGTATGCCTATCAGTATAGCTGCTCATTTAGCTCCCACTCCGCCTGATAATACTGCCTTGCTTCCTGCATCTCTAGCCCCGTCTCCCAATCCGACGGCTTCAGAGGTTCATATGACCCCGATTAGCTTTCCTTTTGTTAATCTTGGACCCCACATATCATTACCACCGACCGCCCCTACCTCATCTCTCTTGCAGACTGCTCCATTCATGACTTGCTCTCTGCCACCTATCCACATGAGCTTTCCTTCTCAAGCTCCGCCTACCTTTTCATTCCCATACACATATCCAGTGACCTCAACATCCTATATGGGACATCCCTATTCGGTCGCCTCAACATATTCATCCTCCACACCTTATCAACACTTAACCCCATCAGTGTCTAGCAGTGGTCCTTGGTCTAATTTTCCTCCATTTACCACAACCACACCATCATCTCATCCAACTATTGATCTAATTAAACAAATGATGGACAAAATGCAAAACCTGGAGGCTTCTGTTTCAGGAAGTCGTAGCGCCTTGACATACGAGCAATTTTTTCAGGAGCCCATTCACCCGTCTGTCCCCCTTCATTCATATCCTCCTCAATGGGAGTTACCAAAATTTACCCGTTTTAACAGTAAAGAGGATCCTCAACAACACTTGCGATCATTTAGACATGCTTGTTATTTGATTTCTCATGATGATGCCTTGTTACTCCGCACCTTTCCCATGTCCTTATCAGGACCTGCCTTGGAGTGGTACAGTGCTTTAACCCAGCACTCAATCTTCTCTTTTAACCAACTAGCCCAATCTTTCTTGGATCATTTCTCCATTAACATTGCTAAGAAAGTATCCATCACCGACCTTTATGCCATCCGACAATTTGAAGATGAATCTATCACAGATTTCGTCGGACGATGGCACGGCCTTATCAACCAACTTACATATGCCTTGCCTCAGACTGAACTTATCGAACTATTTACGCGGGCCTGCGCTAAGCACATCTCCCCTACCCTCCAAATTCAAACTTTCCGTACATTCGACGAGGCCTTTACTATGGCTTGAAAATTAGAAATTCGAGCCTTAGAGGAAGAGAAATTGCGGTTGCGCAACAAAAACTCCACTTTCCGAACTCCAGATTCCACCAATAAACCAAATACCACCACTCCTCACGCGTCCACTTCTTCTAAATCAAAAGGAGCTGTCCACGCAGTGATGGTCAAATCCCAACCACCGTCCAATACCCCGCCAAAAACTACTTATAAGTATAAAGCGGAACCCATCAACTACACTCCCTTGGGGGAGACATATGGTGTGATATTGGAAAAATTGCTCAAAGTAGGAGCCATCACCTTACCTCCTGTTAAACCTCATTCCGGGTTTGATTCCACTCGCGCCATACCTTCCTGGTACAAAGAAAATGACTTTTGTAACTTCCACCGCGTGAAGGGACACATTCATGAGAACTGCAAGATGTTGAAAAACATAGTGCAGGAAATGGTTGATGCAGGGGATATAGCCCTCGATAATCCTAATGCCCCTGCCAACTGAAATTTGAAAATCTTCAACAAGCCATTCCCGAATCACTCTCCCAACAGTAACACAAACCAGGATATCTTAGCCGAGGAGAGTGTTCATGAGATCCATGTAGTCTTCGATACCCAGCCAAAAGCCTCTATCGAGAAAATTTTGAATCAAGCCTCTTCACTAACACGGGAGCCCGAACCTCCTTTACCACCATCAAGCCAAAGCGAAATCATTCCTTTACCTATAAAGGAGTTAACTGCCCAGACTTCTCTTCCCATTAATGAGTCTTCTTATACCACATCCCTAAAAGACTGCGAACGAATGTTATCTAATTTATCTATTTCCCAGACGTCTCCCTCTACCGCTCTTGCTGCACAAGAGGAGGGTACGCCACTCCTTTTGACATCCTTAGACGAGAAATCTCTTGTAACGACATCACCAAATTCTTTAACCATGACAGACCCTCTCAAACATACCCTCCTGCCTATTAGTCCTTCATCGCCTAAATCTTTTCAACAACCGGTTGACCTTTTAATATCTATTGATACAGTACCTCATCTACCCCCTTTATCACGCCCATAGTGGACTAGAATCACAACCTACCTCTCTTCCGTACCAAATTTACAATTCAAACCTGAAGACTGTCATTCTCCAGAAGATAGACGAATCCTATGGGAACGTTTGAGTATGCCATATTCTACTAAAATGTAAATGACCGATTATGAGGCCTCCACCATATACCTGAAGTGCTTACAAAAGCTTAAAATGCCCATTTTCTCACCTTCACCCCCCTCACCTCTACCAAATGCCCCGTCCACTTCTATTAACTTAGCCAAATCTTCCCCTATGCTTGGGACCTTGCCCATACCCAGTCTAACACACCCATCTAAGCGGCTTGATTTATCCAAAAATAAATCCGCCCCGCCACCTAGGAGACAAACTCAATCCGTGCCTCTCTCACAATCAAAACCCTCATCATCACACCCACCTTCCATATTGGGACCTCATCCCTCCACCTTACATCAATATATCATGCCTCCTGCGTTTTCTTCAAAATGACTTACACCTTCTACACCTATACAGAGATCCCAGGGTATGGCAACACCGTCACTCCGCGTATCCTGTCCACCTATCAACCCTAAACAAATTCCATCATCAAAAGATTTGTTTTCGGTCACTCCAATTTCCCCATGGTTGTTTTTTGATACCACATCATCTGCGGCCTCATCATCCAACATAGCTTCTGCGCCAAAGAAACCACGTTTAGTGAAAACCACGTGTCAACACCCCTCGGCTAAACCACCACCCGTACGAACCAACCACACTCAAACATTACCAAAACCTATACGAACCAACCAGGCCCAAACATTACCAAAACCCTCACAACCAATACCCTCATCCTCCTCCGATTTTGACCCACTCAAAGGATCTTACGCCAAAATTCTTGCTATGTTGGTGGAGAATGCGACCATTTCCCTACCCCCACTTAGACCTTATGACCCGTCTAAATCTCGACCGATAAGTTATGATGAGTCTAAAATCTACGCCTATCACCGTACACCAGGACATGATGTGGAGGGATGTAAAGCTTTAAAAACCATCCTTCGTTAGTCACCTCTCCCAGATAGAAAGGTTAAGCAAGACAACTTACGAAGGGAGAGACCTTTAGCTTCAATTCCCTCTCCTCTACCATCTATCCCCGCCTCACCAAGATCTATCATTATTACAACCCCACCTCTTGAAAACCATGATTTATCCCAACCATCTTCCTCATTTCAGGTCTACGAGATTAATATGATTAGTGTCGCTACTCGAGGGCAGAAAAACAATGGGAAAGCAAAAGAAAACACACCTGCGGCATCTCTTTCTCCTTCAACCATCCCGATTGCACCACCACCTAAAGTGGTTATTCGTGGACCCGCCTATCCCGTCTCTAATGGAGTTGCCCACCAAACTATGATCAAACAGCTTCATCAATCACCCGTAAAAATGACACTGTATGATCTCATTCAGACTTGTAAGTCTCATCGACAAGCTCTCATTGAGATCCTTAAAGGGATAGAGGTTTTACCCAATGAAACCCTGCCTGTTGCCTCCATTCTAACACCCAATCACATTGCTTCTCTCACCAAACAACCCACTGCTCCAACCACTTCTGTCTCTATACAACAAGCCGCTATAGTCAGTTTCTCAGAAGATGAAATTGTTGACTTTGGTACAGAAGACCCTGATCCTGCCCTTTTCATCTCTGCTTACGTCTGGGATATCCGGGTACGTCGTGTTATGATTGACGGGGGCACCAGCCTAAACATCATCTCTTCAAAAGCCTTCCAACAAATGAATATCCCTTCTAGTTGCATGTGTGCCAACCCCATCATGTTGCGGTCATTCAATGACGCTATTACCTCTACCTTAGGCACCGTGATCCTCAACATTCGTGTAGGACCGCGTACTTTACCCGAACTCTTATATGTCCTTGAAGGAGAGTTCCAATATAATATATTGCTGGGTCGTCCTTGGATCCGGGCCATGGGATGCGTTCCCTCAACATTACATAGATGCATAAAATTTGAGTACGAGGGGAAGTCCTACACCGTAAAAGCTGATCCTCCTCCCTTTAAAACCTGCAATATGTTATACCGCCCTAACGATGTGCTTATACCAATCAAGGCACCCATACATTCAACCCAACCATCCTCTTCAAATGTACCTCAACCATCCACCTCAACTGCATCTATGCCTTCAACTGATGAAACCACCGTTGCAAAAACCACTTCCCTTCCCGCAGCTAACATCCCAACCTCCGACCCCTTAGTAGATGTTTTTCAACGCCTTACGCTGGGGGGAGTACCGCCTATATAACGTTAGTTCTTTCCCTACCCCACACGAGTACGGACAATTACATGCACATCCCACCTACGACCGTCGCGTGGGGGAAGTAATCTCTTACGGACCACCCCATTGCCGCACCAACCTAACATATGGGGGGTGTTGACGCATCTTCCATTACCCCCTGAACCTCCTCTTGGTGTGGTTCCCTTCCAATCCGATTTCCAATACCTGAAAAATCGTCGCTTCGCCCTCACTTTCTTGACTCACTGTGCTTGGAAAGGCTTTGGTTTTGGTCTTTATGAACAAGGCCGACATACGCTCATCCCCATCACCACACGCAAACATAATGATCGCAGTGGTCTCAGTTTTCCTGAAACACCTACACAGGAGACACCTCGTGTCAGCTGTATTCTAGAAGAAGACAACGTCACCCCTACCAAACCATCATCACCCACTTTGCCATCATCACCCATAGAATCTATAGACCCTGAATCTATCCCTCCTAACTTTTTTTTTTCATAAATGCTATCTTCATAGGTCCTCTCACTTATCAACGTGATAATGAGGACCCATCTTCTCTTCCCCTTCTGTATCCAGACATGATCGAAGAGGATTCGCCTTTGATTAATGTTGTTGAGTGTCAGGATGACGAATCCATCCTCACTTACCTTGGCGCGGATGATTCTTATATTAAACGAGTCTTACCATCTGAAACCCAAACCATGCTGAACAAATCTACTATAGAAATCAACATCCACACGGAGGAGGATCCTCACATAGTGAAGATTGGACAATCCCTTAACACATCAGAACAAGCCGCCTTTACTACCTTTCTCCGTACCCGCAACCAAGCTTTCGCTTGGTCCTACGCGGACATGCCAGGAATTGATCCTACCATTGCCGTCCATAACATCACCCTAAATCCTGATTCCAAACCAGGTCAAACAAAAACTAAGGAAAAATACATCCACGCATTTCCCTCTTGGTCAAAGAAGAGCTTCAACGAATTCTTTCTGTTTCCTTCATCTTGCCTATTGACTATCCTCAATGGATTTCTAACATCGTACCTGTCACTAAAGCGACGGGGGGACTTCGGATATGCACGGATTTCTGGGATCTTAACCTCACTTGCCCTAAGGATGACTTTCCCCCTCCCAAGTATTGATCAACTTGTTGATCTCACTGCGGGCCATGAAATGCTTTCTCTCATGGATGGCTTTTCAGGATACAATCAAATTTTTGGTCGCACCCGCTGATCAACATAAGACCACTTTCATAACTCCTTGGGGAACCTTCTGTTATCGTGTCATGACGTTTGGCCTTAAGAATGCTGGTGCTACCTATCAGCGGGCTATGACCTACATTTTTCATGACATTATGCACACTATCCTTAAAGATTACGTCGACGATCTTCTTGGAAAGTCTAAACATCGCAGTGAACATCTCGATGTTTTAACCATTATTTTCGATTGCTTGTTGCCAATATTCTGTTCGTCTTCAACCAAAGAAATGTGTCTTTGGTGTCCTTTCGGGGAAACTTCTTGGTTTTATCGTCTCTTTGCGTGGCATTGAGGTTGATCCATCTAAAGTAAAAGCTATCCTAGAAATGCCTCCACCCAAAAAACCTCAAACATTGCGTAGTTTGAAGGGTAAACATCAATCCATCCAGCGTTTCATCTCCCAACTCTCGAATCGATGTCACCCTTTTCATCACCTTCTTAAAAGGGACGTTGCCTTTCAATGGAGTGAGGAGTGTCACCAAGCCTTCAAAGCTCTCAAAACTTATCTCTTGCAGCCACCCGTGCTTATCCCACCCCAGGACGACCACCCTTTCTACCTTTATCTTTCCACCACTGACCATGCTATAGGAGCTATGCTCGCACATCAGGACTCGGCACGTCGAGAACAGGCCGTTTATTATATAAGTCATACCCTCGTGGATTACGAGACTAGGTATACACATGTAGAAAAATTGTGCCTAGCCCTATCATTCGTAGCTACCAAACTCCGACATTACCTCCTGAATCACAAAACTTTTGTCATCACCAACACGGACCCCATTCATTATATGTACGCCAAACCACATCTAAACCAACGCATCACTCGATGGCTCATGCTCCTCACCGACCTCGACCTTGAGTTTATACAACAGAAGTCAATCAAAGGATAAACTCTTGCAGACCAACTTGCGGAGGCCCCTTTACCTGGGGAATAATTTACCAATTTTACATTCCTCGACGAACTCATCGCCACTCTTTCACTTGGGGAAGAGTCGTATCAAATGACCCTCTTCTTCGATGGATCTAAATTCCAGCACGGCGGAGGATCCGGCGTTGTTCTCATTACTCTTGACGCTGAACCTATGCCTCTTTCATTCTGGCTTGATTTCCCCTACACTAATAATACAGTGGAATACGAGGCCCTTGTTCTGGGGTCTCCAAGTTGCGATACACTTAGGTATCACATCTATCAATATCTTTGGTGACTCTCAATTGGTAGTCAATCAAGTTATGGGCATCTACCAATTTAAAAATGAGGAACTTCAGAAGTACAAACACTACGTGGATTCAGTTCTGGCCTTATTTACTCACTATTCTATCCAAACCATTCCCCTCTCTACTAACAAATTTGCAGATACTATGGTTTTCTTAGCCTCGCAAATTCCAGCTTCATCAACTGACTCTGAATTATTCGTCGTGGTCCAACAACTCTTTGCCCCATCCTATTCAGCCCCGGTTGTATGTACGATAAATACTGTGTCTGCTAACTCGCTGGATACTTGGTATCACCAATTCCATGACTACCTTACAACCTCTATTCTCCCTTCTGACCTTACTAGTACTGGTAAACGTGCTTTTCTTAAAAGCATTTCTCGTTATGTTGTCATGGGGGGGACTCCTCTATAAACGTGGCTTTGATGGCATCCTCCTTCGCTGTCTAACCAGCGCGGAGGTTACCTATACCATCCAACAAGTCCATGATGGGATTTGTGGTGGAAATTATAGTGGCCTTGCCGTGGCTAAACGAATCCTTCGCCTAGGTTATTATTGGCCTACTCTCAATAACGACTGCTACGAATATGTTAAGCGTTGTGTTATGTGTCAACAACATGCCAACCTTCAACATACTCCTAGCCATCCGCTGCAGGTCGCACGAGATCTTTGGCCTTTCTCACAATGGGGTTTTAGACCTTATTGGTGAGATTCACCTGACCTCTTCACAACGTCACCGTTGGATAATCACAGCAACCGAATATTACACAAAATGGGTGGAGGCCATTCCACTCATTTCAATCAAAAAAGAAAAAATTGTCGAATTCATTAACCATCACATTATCTGTCATTTTGGTATTCCTCATCGCCTAATAACAGATAATGGTAAATCTTTTAAAAACAAGTTGTTACAAGACCTTTGCGACAACTTTGGTATCAAACTTAGTTTCTCATCGCCTTACTATCCGCAGGCCAATGGTTAGGCTGAATCTTCTAAAAAACCCTAACCAAAATCCTCATGAAAGTTGTCAATGAATCCGGAAGAAATTGGCACGATCACATTCCCTTTGCCCTTTGGGCTTATCGTACTAGCATTCGTACCTCTACTAACGCTACACCTTTTTCTTTGGTATACGGTACTGAGGCCGTCTTGCCTCTCGAAATACAAATACCCTCCCTCAGAATATCCCTTCAGGATATTCTCACCAACGATGATTTCCGCCAAGAATGGTTAGCCCGATTGGAGCTTCTTGACAAACGTCGTCTTACAGCTCTTGATCACCTCCAAATCTATCAAAAACGCATCAAGCGTGCTTATGATAAGTGACTTCATGAGCGTACCTTTAAGGTTGGTGATCTTGTCCTCAAAGAGAATCAACATGTCACCAAACTAGAAAAGAGCAAACGTGGAAAATTTTCTCCCAATTGGATTGGGCCTTATATAATCACTCACACCTATGGATCAGGAACTTATCATTTAGCTTCGCTTAACGGTAAACTTGAGCCTGAACCCCTTAATTCCTTGCATCTTCGACCATTCTACTATTGAATCTAGTGTTATATCACTTCTTATCTACCTACTGCTCGTTCCTTGAGCTCATTTACCGCTACATACACTTTGTTTTCTATATCTCAAAATAAAATCAAAATCACTTCTCACCTCCCCTTGATGATGCCTTCCCCTTTTTAGTCTAGTCCATGACTTCAAAGTATTAAAATAAGTCGTATTCTTATGGGATTTTCTTGAGTCAAACTTCCTACTAAACTAGATGCTTCACGCCAAAAGAACATCTAGTCATCTAAATTAAATATAGACTGCTCCCTTGAAGGACAGCTATATGCCGAACTATTTCTGCTACTATAAATAGACTGCTCCCCCGAAGGACAGCTATGCACTAAAATCATATCTGCTACTATAAATAGACTGCTCCCCCGAAGGACAGCTATACACAGTCAGCCTTTTCTCAGAAGCTTCTCGCATGGATCAGCTTTGCGAAGACCTCAAGAATAGTACAATCAATATCCCTTGTAGACTTCCCGCATCGATCAGTCTATATTCAGTCAAATAAAAGCCTCATTCAAAAGAACCTTTTGGGTCATGGACTTGTCTATTTAGGGTAGGTTCTCTTTCGTCAGAACACTCACTTTGTAACAAGTTCTTTGTACCTCAGCTATATCATCCACCTCACCTCACCATTTGTTTCAACTCAAGGGACGTAACGTACACCTGATATATTGTGATCATACAACTCTTTTCACCTATTGACTTCTTGTCTATGCACGGTACCTAGGGCTTCAAGCTCATTCTACGTTGTGTGGTCTGTTTAGCTCTTTTCACCTATGGAGCACTCTTTCCACTTTGCCTCACATCTAGGATTGTGTGTTGATCTTAATCAGGACACGATTCCCTACTACTTGGGTATGCTAACTTTTTCTTCACCTATACCTACACCAACAACATTATCCTACCAACACCAACAACATTACCCTACCAACATCAAATTTGTACCAAACGACAAATTTCCTAACCACAACCAAATTGCCTAAATTCACCTCTCCCTGGTCCTAAGGGAGAACTACATCGGTCTGAGGCCCCTCCATGCTTTGTGCAATGGGCTATGTAGGCAGCACTTCAGAGACATGGGGTCTCCCAAGGTTAGCTCGACCATCCCCTACCAGAACTTATCATGTGTGGTAAATATAAATATTTTTGTGTATTTCTATTTAATCACATTCCTCTTTATCCTTTTTCAAAACACCAAAAATCACAACGCAAACATTCTTATTATTATAACTCAAATCAACATACATATCTTGTTTTATTTAGATGTTAAACCAATACATCTTCTCTATCATCGACACGCAGGTCAGTACGCTTATTTATTCTTATACCTTGCTAACATTTATTTAGACCCTCACGCCTCATCCCGAACTAGGTGATGATCGTGATCGTCGACCCCTCTCGCCAGGCCTCTCTGTCCTCAAAGGTACCACAGATATTGGTACCCACCCACTGATCTGCCAATCTCTCCTGTAATATATGAATACGCCCTCTTGCATGGAGGACTCCAGCCTCTAGTCTCGCTGCTCGTGACTCCGCAACCACTAACAATCCTCTTGTCTCATTCACCTGCGTTTGGAGCTGCTGAACCAAACACTGCAGCCGATCCCTCTCTACTGTAATCACAGCTATGTCAGGGCGATCATGTACACCTCGCAGCTCTGCTACCCACCATAACCTATAGGCCTCTATCATTCCGGCATCCATTACACTGCGATCGGTTGCTATCTCCTCGGGCCCTTCTGGAGGTGTTGGCTAGGGAGGTGAGAATGCTGCCTCGGCGTCGATCCTCATATATGGTCTATAAGCCTGGGATATATCCTGCACAAATCCAAATTATCGCCGCACGCGATCTAGAGGAATCCTCTCATACTCACCTGGCCTGTGCCCTGCGATCCACCTCAATCGCTCTACACCTCTCAACTCCTCAGCTATGTTCTCGGTTACCATATAGTTCCCGTAAGGCCTCCAACAGATATCTGCAACCATCACCCTCTCCCATACCTGCCTGTAATAATCAATGTCACCCGTCACGGCCTGAGATCTTGCCTCTTGTTCTGTCTGGACCTAGCATATGAATCCCAACCTTTGTACTCCGGTCTCTCCTGCCTGGATGGATCGGCCTATTGGTCGCACACAAACAATGTGCTCATAGGCCCAACAGTGTAATAAGTATGAACAATCCAGTGTCGTTCTGTGATTTTTCCTACAAGCCCATAAACCCCTCTATAGCTCCGCCAAATATGCAGGTGCCCATGCAAAAGTCACGTTCCTTTCTATCATCTCCCAGATAACACACATCAATGCCTTTGGAAATCTTCCCCCTTCTGCCCTCGGTAATGCATAATACCCTACCGCTATCATTAATATCACTGCTAACCTTGTTCTCCTCAGGGTGTGCTGCATACATTACCCTATACGTAAATGAAAAACCTCGCTGTGTCAAATTTCGTGCGTATAGACCAAATACTGTTGTTTATCGCTCCCCGTGCCGTGCTAGGTAGTGCCTGATATACTGGTTCTCCTGTAATAGGGAGTCTCAAAATATGGAACACATCTTCCAATGTTACTGTCATCTCCCCTGTTGGTAGATAAAAGGTATTTGTCTCGGGATTCCATCTTTCAATCAACGCCTGTAACATAGCATGGTTACGTGCGATTCGTGAATAATAGTGGATTCCACTTAACCCCAAACGATTTATCAGTGTCCATTCAGCCGGCGTTACATCCACTCGGATTCGTGACAACAGCACTGGTACATTATCATTCATCCTCAACCCTGCCTCTGCCTGCATACATCCAAATAACAAACAAACCATTTAATTCCTCCAATTCCCCTGGGTTTTTTCTCAAATTCTGGAAATTCCTACAGCAACCGGTATCGTTTACAGGATAACTGGTACCAGTTGAGTAACCGATACTGGTTATCCCTAACCGATATCGGTCCTGTTACTTTCATACACCTTGCCTAAACAACCACCTACGACAATAAATTGCTCGTTTATTCCTCTCTGTATACACAGACATACCCGAAACCCTTGATTACCTACCACGTAACACTCACCTCATTTATAACCCTTGTTATCATCTTTTCTTTCTCATATCTACCCACCTACTCTCCCCCATCTTATTCACAAAACATGCAGAAATCAAATCACAACCAAAACATTCACCTCTGAAGTTGCAGCAGCTTGAGGTGGCCCTTGTCTTCCCTCTTGTCCCTGCCTACTGGATGCTTCTCCTCGTTCTGCCATGATCACCACCCTCTTCAAATTCACCTTTCTTCCTTCTGAATCTCAGAACACATTCACTTTCCCTGTCTCTTTTCTCCTTATCACTCAAATTTCTCATGCAATTACCTGTCTCAATCGTCAAAAAGCGTCGCGTTTGCGTATTTAACTTCTTGCATGGCTCTCAAAATTAGAACTTAAGTTGCCACCCTAGCTTTTTTATTTTTAGAAAAGCTCATACCTAAATAACTAGTATCGGTTATGTAACCGATATTGGTCTACTACCTACCAACGTCAGTTACCTAACCGATATCGGTTACACACCTGGCCTTTTGAAACATGGTCTTTTCTTCATTTTTTTACCTAATTTTTGTCACGCCCGCCTCTTTTCCTGCATCACAACACCATTATCCATATTTTTCTATCCACCACACATATCATTACAATTTCGTTAACATCATCTATCTATCTATACAACATTTGGATCCAACTCATCAGATACATATATCACAATGTCACAAAACCAGCCCACAACATGCAACATTTCCTCATATAACATGTCATCCATATATACGTGCAAAAAACAAAATCATCAACATCATCCATATATCAACATGTCCACTAAACTCATCCTACATTCTATATCACAAACCATCGACAAAATACTTAAACACATTTTTGAACACTGCATGTGGATCAAAACATCATCTCTATATATATACACAAATTTTCAAATATACAATGTGCCCTGCATCGGGGCCTCTGTAATCTCATCATACAACTAAGCTGGCATGCAGACTGCAATAAATATCCAAAATCTCGACTCAGCTCACAGGATGGTCCCTCATATCAAAAATATACTCGGCTCGCAGGCCGGTATCAAATATACAACCCATACTCGACTCGCAGGCCGGTATATAATGAATAAATGAATCCATACATGAATAAATGACAGCACGTAGGCCTCTATCAACACAACCGGTTTGCAGACCGGTGCCCATGTCCCTATACAAAAACTATGTGGGGATCCCTCAGCTCTCCCCACCACCCTCAGCACCTCTCCTTGCTGGTCCCTGTGGTGCCTCTCGCCTCCTACCTGTAATAGACACGCCAGCTGTGGCTGCACCTCCCTGCGATCTCTGACTACGCGAGGTCTCCACTCGGTGTGCCGCATATGGCTGATACTCAGCTCCGGTACTATCAAGAACATCCTGATAGTACCGGGCCTCCGCTCTCGCCTCCATGTATCTATCCCATGCCACCGTCGGTACTGGGGCTGGTCCCCAGACTCCTACTTCCAGTACCCCCTATACCTGGGGCTGTGGCTGTGCTACTGCTGGTACTGCTGCCTGTACCTGTACCTACACCTGTGGCTGTGCTGCTGGTGGTGGTGGTGCCTGTGCCTGTGCCTGAGCCTGGTCTAGCTGCCCCTGTAAGACCCCTATCTGTGCCTACGCAACAGCAAGCTTCCCCTATAATAACTACACCTAGCCCCTGAGCTGATCTCTCTCTGCCATCACCGCTGCCAAGTCTGGCTGTGCGGGCTGTGCTACCCTCGCCGCTCTCTGACTAGCCCACCAAACCCTGTATGCTCTCGTGCACCTAGCATCATTTACGCCATCATCTACTGGCCTCTCTACAACCCAATCTGGATCCAAGGGCTGTGGTGCAGGCAGTGGGGTCTCTACATCATCCCTCCTGTACTGAGGGAAGGGAGGTGGCTCGTCCTGTCGCAGCCCCATCTGCCTGCATACCCTCTCTACGGGTATCCTCTCGTACTCTCCCGGCCTCCGTCGTGCTATCCAGAACGTGTACTGGATCCAGCGTAATTGTACTCGGCCTCCTCTGTGCGGGTGATGGCCTCTGTAAGGTCTCCATACGATCAGGCCCTCTAATAAATGCCTGTAGTAGGCAATGTCTCTCCCCGCAAGCACTGCTCGTGGCTGCCCCACGACTCCCAACCACCTCTGAAAGCCATATCTATATATAACCTGTGGCCCTGGCTGCTAGGTCAGCCCTACTGGTCTGATGCATATGATGTGCTCATATGCCCAACAATGTAGCAAAAATGTCGAACAGATACCGAATCGCCTCATCTGGCGATAACCCCAGAGCTCTCTGTATAACTGCACCAGATATACTGGTGCCCAAGCATAACAGGGGTGCTCCTCCACCATCTCATGAAGCACCCCCATTAATGCCCATGGAAAGCGGCCTCCCTCTGAGTCCGGGAGGGCGAAGCAGGTGATCCCAATCATCATCAGCACAGCCAGCCGTGTCTCGTGTCGATGCACATGGTACATGTCACCATACCCAATGCTCACGCTATGATAGGTAAGTAGCGCGGCTGCATCTCCAAAAACATGTAATATGTTATCCATGGCAGTCTCAGAATCTACCTGGAAGACTGCCTCTCCCTCGATAGGTAGTCGAAGGATGCGATACACATCCTCCAACGTAATAGTCATCTCCCCAGTCGGGAGATGGAACACATTGGTCACCGGATCCCATCTCTCGATGAGGGTGACCATCAGGCTGTGATCTCTCTCTATCGCTCTATACCTCTGGACTCCACCGAGTCCCACCTCGCGCATGATCGTCCAATGAGCCGCAGATATGTGTGGCCGCATCCACACCAACAGCAGGGGCATCCTATCCCGCATCGTCAACTGCTGACGTGCCTACAAAACCAACCCACATCCTTAGACCTACTTTTTATCACAACATCTACTTTACCCTCTAAACCCCATTTTATCCCCCTGACCACACCCCGAATCTCTACCACCCAACCCCAAAACAAAACAAACCCAACCCAACTCCACCCCACCCAAAACCCAAACCACTCCACCTAAAAACCAAAACCCACCCCACACCCAAACACATCCAACCCAAACACAAACACAAACCCAACTCAACCCACACTCACCCAAAAACCCAACCCAACCCACACCCACCCAAAACCCAAACTCACCCCACCCAAAACCCAAACCCACTCCACCCTAAAAACCAAACCAACCCCACACCCAAACCCACCCAACCCAAAACACAAAACAAACCCAACTCCACCCACACTCACCCAAAACCCAACCCAACCCACACTCACCCAAAACCCAACCCAACCCACACTCACCCATAACCGACCCCGGTCCCCCTCCCACCGACGCCGGTCAATGATCAACTGGCATCGGTAACCCACAGACCCACCCTGCCCTAAAAATTCGCAACCGATGCCGGTTGCTTAGTGACCGGCATCGGTTACTGGAAATTTGCTACGCTGAACCGAACGCGGCTACCCCTTTCTTCTTTTTCCCTATTTCTACCTCTCTACCCACCCAAACACCCTAAAAACCTACCCACCCTGCCACCTTGGCCTATTTCACCTATCTACCCTCTCCCTTTTTCAAATCATTTCCATTTATTCATTATTTTCTACAAAACATTATATCCCTACCCAAATCCCAAAAACAACATAATGCAATAAAATACACAAAATGAGGAGTTTCGAACTTACCCGTACGACGACACGTCGTCGTGGTGGGATAGGTGGTGGTGGTCCAGCTAGTCCAGCAACTCCTGCTCCTCCTGCCTGTGCCATAGCTCCAATTCTGCTTTGTTAGGTCCCCGACCAATCAACTGCTGCCTCCTCCTCACTCGGGCCTGCAAACAACTCACTCCTCTAGCAAAATAGCTCCACCTCACTCAATAAACCTCCAATCTCAACTCTCCACGTCAGACAAGTCAATTTGGTTTTCAAAATAATAAAGTGACAATGACAAGCCGTATTTTTCTTTTTATAGGTTTTCCACCCATAACCGATATCGGTTTCATTTTGCCCTAATGAACCGGTATCGGTCCCTTAACCGATATCGGTCATGTAGAATCGACATCGGTTTTTCTGCCAACTTTCCCCCAATATTTTTTGCCACTATTTACCATTTGCTCCTTTTTAACCACATATCGCCTATATCCACCTTTACTGAACACCATTTGTTTACCCATTTGGCCCGACCCAAGGCCTCAACCTACCATTTGGCCCGACCCAAGGCCTCAACCTACTTATTTGGCCTGACCCAAGGCCTCAACCTACCTATTGGCCTGACCCAAGGCCTCAACCTACCTATTCGGCCCGACCCAAGGCCTCAACCTACCATTTGGCCCGACCCAAGGCCTCAACCTACTTATTTGGCCCGACCCAAGGCCTCACCCTAACCTTTTGACCCGACCCAAGGCCTCAACCTACCTATTTGGCCCGACGCAAAGGCCTCAACCTACCCATTTGGCCCGACCTAAGGCCTCAACCTACCCATTTGGCCCGACCCAAGGCCTCAACCTACCTATCCGGCCCAACCCATTTGGCCCGACCCAAGGCCTCAACCTACCTATTTGGCCCGACCCAAGGCCTCACCCTAACCATTTGGCCTGACCCAAGGCCTCAACCTACCTATCCGGCCCTACCCAAGGCCTCGCCCTAACAATTTGGCCCGACCCAAGGCCTCACTCTACCCCTTATGGCCTGACCCAAGGCCACAACCCAACAACTTGGCCCGACCCAAGGCCGTATCACTTCAATACCATACCCCACAATCAACGTTTTATTTTATCCATCCATCATGTACCTTTTGTTCAATCGAGCTCACATGTTCATGTTTTAGCATGATTGGGGTCCTTGACTTGATCTGTCAACCAACTTTGCCTAGACCTAGACCGTGACGTTTATCTCAACCAAACCAACCATTTGGTACTGCCGAACATGCCTAAACGTTCCTGTACCTTACCTGTTATATACCCTGGAGATACTTCCTATGCCTTGGATACCAGGATTATATAACCCTTGTTTGGATAAACTATCGACCTTTGCCTATACATTGCTGGTTTGCTCGTCAAATCATGTACCCTAGTCGTACTATTACATTTCAACATGCGTCTACTTCCTTGGACCTACCCCACCACCTTACCATCCTCTCTACAACATTCACCCTTTATCAACCCTATCCCTGATTTCCCGTTCACTCAACCTATGATAGATTTTAGGGGGATTACCTATATCCTTAACAGGAGAAACCACTTCATATTATTGTCCGTGCAGCTTTACAAAACAAGCTACACGACAATAAGGGGCTAATGCAAACACCAAATTCGTGTCTTACGACCCCTTGTGACCCGCATCTCATCTCGCAATATAACCTCATCACCTAAACCTTACACAATTATTTATTAATTACCTTCTAATTGATAAATCCACATCACCCTACCTACCACCATCACTTTGCCACTTCATCGTGACCTAGCCCTAACCCTAAAACTAACCTAATTAAGACCCATAACTTGGTCCACACCTACACCCATAACTAATGACCCCTTTCTCGCACCCAAAACCGACCTTCTAGTCACTTGACCGAGCCCCGCAACTGATCTCTCGGGAGAAAAGCAGGGAAGGTGGGCTATTTTACTAAAAATAGCCTACTTTTTCCTTACCGATGCCGGTTCCTACTCGACCGCCGTCGGTTACGCAACCGCCATCGGTTCCCTGTAAATGGGCTCCCCAAACCAAAACAACGAACTGAAATTTCATTTTGGGATCAGTCGAAGGATTTTTGGATCAACAGAGAGCATTGGGAGCGAGAAACAGAGTCCAGATCTTCACTTGACCAAGCAAAGACGAGTGAAGAAACTAGAAGTGTTTACAGCAAAGGATATCACCTTGCATCTTTGTCAAAATTAGTAAGTCACATCTTGCATGTCCTCTGTTATAACATTTCTTATGCTTCTTGAATCTCAGTCCTCCTAAATCCATTTCTGAATCCACTACCCAACGTGCCATTACATCTAATTGTCATTCTTTTACCCCTCATCATCTCATTTCCTAATATCATCCATAAACCAGCCTTACAAACACCATAGCTACCAAGAAGATCCTAGAACCCACCGGTATTGGTTATCAGTAACCGACATCGGTTATCAGTAACCGGCATCGGTTATCAGTAACCGGCATCGGTTCCTCTGATCAAAACCAGAAAACCAGCCTTTCCCCTACCCAGTTCAACGAAACAACTTAATTGATATCTTACAGTCTTTTGTGTTAATTCATATTAGCAGGGGAACTGACCACCTTCGAAAGGAAGTTTTATATTTCCTGGGCCCAAGGTAATTCCCTCATTTATTGTCTAATTAAAATCTTGTGGTCTTGTGTTCTTATTTGCAGGTAGTCCTTCCAAGACAAAAAGGAGTTCTTCGCAGTCAGCCTGATCTTTCTCTACGGTACGTGCACACCATCTTGACATTCTACAGGTATTCCTCCTATCCCCTAACCTTATCTGTTTCTAAAAGGAACGAAACATTTCTGAGTGAAACAACACCCTTTCTAAAAATAGTAAGTTTTCCTATACAAACTTGCTATGTTTGGAAAGTCATCATCAATAGTAGCTGAGATAAAGGCAACAGGCATTGAAGATTATGAGAGATCCTGAATGAGTGTTCAGAGAAAAAAATAGTGGAAATGACCACTTACTGAAAATAGTAAGTTCCCTATATGAGTGTTTACCAAAAATAGTAAGTTACCCCAAGAAGTGGTCAAAGTAAAGGCAATGTGTGTAGGATTGGATGAATATTTTCATCACATCAAGATGATCAAGAAGAAGCAAGCATCACCTCTTACTAAAAATAGTAAATCTCCCTATATGGATGCTTACCAAAAATAGTAAGCCATGCTCAAAGAACAATTTTGGCACAATGGGACATTCCGAACTTTGCTGCATCACAGAAATCCATGAACAGGGACCAACGGGCTTCATCAGGTGACATCTCCTCCTCTTCTTCTCTCTCTCTTTCCCTCTCCTCTTCCCCCAAATTTCTCTCACTTTCAAATTTTCTAATTCTTCATTGGGGTTTGCACTTTTTGATATGCCTTTAATTCACTTAAAAGTGACTTTAGAAACATAATGTAAATTAAGTTTCCTTGCTATTATATAAGGGACTTAAATATTTAAATTGGAATATGAACATTCTTAAGTCATATTAAGGCATATGGAGGGTCATGAGGAAGACGATAAGTCACCTCTCATTCTATAAATTGTAACACCATTTCCATTGCAAAGGGTTGGTGATTGATCGTGTAAACTCAAGAGTATATTTTACCTTGAGAGAAAAAAGGAGATAGCCAAATTCTTCCATTCCCTTCATCCTCAAATTTCCTCTATTTCTCCACTATGTACAACTGTGGTTTGATTAATCAATACAAGGAGTTTCCAACTTTGTTTGACTAAGGGGTTTCTTGATACTTTGTGATTGATAAATTCTATTTGGTCTTGTTGTTATTTACAGAGTTGTTTCTTATCATGAATGCATGTGTTGAAGTTTTTAACTAGTGTGTATGTAGGAATCTGATTATCTACCTACATCATTAGTTATCTTACCTCTTTTCTCACTCCCTTCCCCGCTTTCAGACAAAGTGTTCTCTAGCAAGAGATTTCTAGCTTTTTCGCAGGGTCAGTGGAGTGCTCATGTTGCATCCCCGGTCAAAAGGCCACCACAGAAATCCACACTTTCTCTCCCATGCATATACGGAAGCTACACCGGTTAAGTAGAGGGACTTAGATTCCTAGAGCGTTGAAAAGAAATCCACATGTTTTTCCACTCGAAAAATTTTCTCGCCAACAAATCACAATTCACAAAAATATTTTTACCATCCATTTGGTGGATTTCCCACCCAAATTGAGTAGAAATTGCAAATAAGGCCCTAACAGTATTTATTTTAGCTACAGGAAATGTCTCGACATAATCAATACCAAGTTTTTGAGTGAAACCTCATGCAATAAGTCTATCTTTATGTCTTTTAATACTACCATCACCATTATATTTTACTTTGTATATCCACTTTGACCCTATAATACTTCACGGCTTAGGTTCATACAAGGTAATTAATGCATGGTACATATGATGGCTTTTGGTCATTTTCCTAATGTTAATATGATTTGAGTTTTCTAACATAGATTGAGCCCAATTTAATTTCTTATCTAGGAAGATAAGAATTTCAGAAACATCTATAGCATAAAAAAATCATCATGACCATTTACTAAATCAGAATCAAAACCATCATTTAGAACATTTAATGAAGTAACTTCAAGAGAAGAATACAACACATATAAACCTTTCACTATACTATATCTATACATTTCATATAAGCTTCTATAATTAATATGTCCTAACCTTTCATGCCATAGTTTTGAATTATTCAAACTTTGAGATATAAAACAAGATGCGGAAGAGAAATCATAAAAAATATATAGATAATTTATTTGAATTCCTTCAGCTATTGTACTCTTATTACTATTCTTGATATACCAAGTATCTTTCACGCATGGATTCTAGTTGTGTCCATACCTCTTTCAGATATTCGATATTACCAATGTGTAGAAGGTACTCATCATTCACATTACATAAAAAGAGCATCTTAAATTCATTCCAAGAATGCATTCATGTTATCTATAGTTTCTTGAAAACCGGTGGGAGTAACCTCATATCTATAAACAATCGTCTAAAGTTTCCTTGCCATAATTTCTATTTTGACCCAAATGTTATAGTTGGTTTCATTCAGGATCTGAGTTTTGTCAAGACAAAAATAGTTGGATGTCATTGTTTTCCTAATCCTATAAAACACACCCCATTATAATAGACAATGTACCATAGAGTTAGATATATATTTATCGATAAAAACAACACTTTTAATAGAATCAGATCTAAATTTTACAGATCTAAAGAAACTATTTGATCATAACTAATTCTTTCATTACAATACATACTAATTAACCTCTAATGATCAAAATAATAACCCGCATTATAAAGGGCTCTGCATTATACCCCATATTTATATAAAAAATATTTTCAACCATATAGAAGTGAAGAAGAGACCCCTAATAATGCATAACAACTTCAATTTTTTTTAAAAAATTAATGTAGACAAAAATCCAGCCAGCTTAAATTTGACATCTAAAAGACCATCATAATTGGTTTTTTTGGTCTATCGTGATAGTCATTTGACCGTCAATCTTAACACAGTTAAAGTTTCCTAGAAACTATGATCTAAAATTTGACGTCTAAATGACCGTCATATTGTCTTATGTTTGGTCTACCATGACGGTCATTTGAGCATCAAATTTAATGAAGCCAAAACTTGTGTATTTCTAGAATTTAAAATTCCATAATTTCTTCTTCTATATAATATTAAGGAGGTTATATTTTAACACATTATAATAACCTATTATAATTTATAATGTAAAAATATATACATTTTTTTATTAAAAAAATGTATATAATTTATAGAATGAAAATAAAAACAACATATAATCCATAATAATTATAAACTATAGTATATTATTTTTATGTTAAAAAACCCATAACCCTTATTAAAGGGGTTTAAAGGACATAGACCAGGTTAAAAGAATTTTACTAGGTGCAAGTAGATTTATGAGAGTATAGATTAACCTGCATATTTTATAGAGAGGACAAGTAATTTCACTCAACCAATGAAATAAATTGAAATCCTTCTTTTCATGAACCTTGTCTCCTCCCTTCATTTACTCTTAATTTTACCCCGCACACATTTAAAAGTATGAAAATATTACAAAATATTTTATATAATTCCTACAAGCTAAAAACTTTAAAACTTTTATGTGGCTATAACTACCAATATTTTAATAAATATTTACCACACTTCACGTGGGCCACTAATAAACTAGCCCTTTTTTTAAATTCTCCATTTCTACTTGAGATTTTCACATTTATACCTGAGATATTATCTCATTTTATTCTCCACTCCCACTCTTATATAAAATAAAACCTTGAAATAAGTTTATTTATATAGTTTTTATAAACTATAAGATCTAAATGAATGGGGCCGCCCCCTTAGATGGATACTATAAATGGTTAGGGACACATGTTAGGTTTTATTTAATAAGTATAAAGATTTAAAAATTAATCCCTTTATGGCCAAGAATAAAACACGGGCCCCCTTACTAAAAAAAAGTAAGCACTTTGATTTTTTTTTAAACATATATAAACCAAATCTACTAAAATTTATATTTTAAGCAATTTAAAATAACCATATATATAGAATATTATTCAAACTTAAGGTTTGTTTCTTTTTTTTAAAAAAAATATATGCTTAGATTTATAAGTTAAGTTTAAATATGATTTAAACTTAGACTTAGAATATGGTCTGTTGACTCTTCCCTGAATCCCATGTAATTTTAATATGGTTTAAGACTTTTAATATATATATATTTTTAAAAACTATATAAATTTTAATATGATGTTTACATAAATTATTATATAAACCTTATTCTATATTATATATATTTTTATTTAAAAATAATAATATAGTTTTCAAATTATATTGGATATGGTTATAGATTAAACATAAACTATAGTTTTTCAAATCAAATCCTTTTAGAGGGGACCAAAGAACATGGGTATGAATTTAACTTCCAAAATATTTAACCTGCAAACATTTAAAATTATAGAAAACATGAAAAATATTTCATATAGTAATAAATCCTTTCTTTTTCTGTATGTGATTTTCACGCAGGTAAATATTTGAAGCCCCTTTCACTTGTGCACACATCAATCTCCAAACAAACATTAATTCCATATAATTTACAAAATTTAAATGAAATTAAGAATAATATCATATTATATCTCTCCCCCAAAAATTAGAGATTTAAAATTGAAAAACCCTAAAAACTTTACCGAGAATTTAATTGCACAAATGTAATGCCAAAATAAATTGGGAAAAAAAGGGACCGGATAATTTTAAATACCCTTTCGGGTTGGTTGAAAAAACCCGTCTAAATTAAATAAATAAAATATAATATATTTGATATTAATTTATTTAATTTACCTCACTCTATTACCATGTTAAAATTTGAGGATTCTAATAAATACAGATTTAATCAACTTACATATTACATGATGTTATAATAAATATTTAAATAAAGATTACATCATAACATAAGTAAATAAAAAAATACTTACAAGAAATAAATAACATAGGTGACACAATATTTATAGTGGAAAACTCCAATAGGGTAAAAACCACTTTTAAAATAGCCTTTTAATTCAGAGAACTTATTTTATATCCAGTAAGATCACCTCCTCCTTTGAAACCTTATTTACCAAGGGTAAAACCAAATCACTTGATTTTCACACCTTTGATATATTTCTCGAATATATCAAATGAGGACCTAAATTTTTTTTATATAAGGTGATAGGGTATGTCTCCCAACCCATCTTTTCAACCTAAAATGGCTGACACATACACCTATGTTTATAATATTTAATATTAGAAATATAATCATTTCATGATATTAAATATTTAACCTAGAGTATATACCTAGGTTAGCATATTTAATAATAGAAATAGAAATATTTAATATTATTAAATATTAACCTATATATTAATGATTGACCCATATACATTAAGGGTTGGCTAGACCACTTAATCATTATGTTCCAACAGTTGGCTCATGTGTTCAAATAGCTCAAGAAATTCTTCATATTAATACTTTTTTCTACACCATGAGCATTCTAGCAGGCCATAAAACTCTCATTTATAATGCTATATCAATTTGTAATTATAAGAAGTTCCACATGGGAACTCACTTCTTCCTCCATCACAGTTACTGCAACCATGTAATCCTCCATGAAAACCTCTTTCACATGCTCCCCCTTCTGTGCACCCTTCGTAGTGGTGATCATCATCCTTGGAACTACTTGCAAGGCTAGTATGTCACACATCAAGATCAATAACATCATGAATCTGGCCAATCAGCCTGCAGTCCTTAGTATCATGGATTGTAGTGGTACAAATCTTGCTATAGAAAGAAAAATTGTTATGGAATGTGTAATGTAGTAGAGGGTATCTATTTACATCATGATCCCCATGGAAAACCTCATAGTCTACTACCATAGCACATACTGACTTCTGAGGGAAACTAACCTTTATATGCTCCTCCACTTCATAGTTTGTGCACTAAAGACCACTATGAACCTCATGTGCTGAATTTGTAGACAAATTCTCCAACTTCTTGGCCATTATAGAAATTTGAGCCTCCAAAAAGGGGCTAACAGTAGTATAAATGCTCCCAACAACCTCAGCGTGCAGGGAAGCTTCTAAGGCCTCACGTGGGTCTATGAAAGTCTTGTGTGATATTTCCCTTCTAAACGGTGTTATGAATCCCCAAATAAACCATTGAGCATGTTAAGAGGGGTGTATGTTATATGATAATTTTGATAAGAGAGTTTTGAACTGAGCATCATACTCTCGTACACTCTTTGCCATTCCTTACTGGATCTCCTTTAGGGTACTAATGATTTTTTACTCAAACTCAGGGATATAGAACTCTACCAGGAAGACATTATTCAATGCAGTATAATCAACGACCATCTAGTGGGGGTTATTCTTGTGTTACAAGATATGTGTGTGCCCCTGTAATGTCATTACAAATTGGCTTTCCTTTTAATATAGGGTAGTGATACCCTTCATGCACCATAACAATTCACACTTGTGCACATGCTCTATAACATCCTCAATACCTATGTAGTCTAGTCGGTGAAAATACATCTCAAAAAATACTTGCGGGGGTGTCTGAGGTACTTGTCTACCTAACCCAAAACCTTGGTTTCCACTCATCCTTCCTCCACCACTAGATCCACTAGATCCACCAGGTATTGTCTGTCCTGACCCACCAGATCCGCTAGGTCCACCAGGTCCTCCAGTCCTTACACCACTAGATCCACCTCATGTAGATGGTAAATGGCCTTAAGTGGTCACACCTTATGTCCCTAACCTCCCGTTGTACTTTGCATAGATGGTTTGTGATATCATCCCACTGCGAGTTGTGTGTCTTGATCCACTCCTAGACGTGATACAAAAATTTGTGTATTTTCACCTTGTCCAAAAATTCCTCCAAACACATGAATGGTTTGTGTGGCCATAGATGTCTGAATCAAGAAATTATATCTCCTAGGCGTAGATTGGTTACTTCCACCAATACCAACTGGATTAAAAATACTTATCCCTTTATCTTTAAAAGAAAATCCCAAGGGTTGGTCACTAGGTGGGTTTAGATGCATGCCGATGAATGTTCTTTCTCCATAAGATGAACTCTCATAAGAAAATAAAGAGGATTCTCTCCCACACTTTCCAAGATGGGGTATCATAGAATGCTTAGGCTCCACGTCCTCTAAGTGAACCGCAACTCCTTGCAACATCTTCCTCCATAGATCCATCACACCTATAACCTCACATTTTCTAGCCATCTCCCTTTCACGAGCTTTACTATACTTGATTTTTCTCTCTTCCCTCTCCTTTTCAACCACAATGTCTATTATATTACTCCACCCTAGCTTCCTCACCTAGTGCTCAGAGAAGCTTAGCTGACCATAGAAAATGCATCTAAACTTAGGGTAGTGATCAAGATCTTCATAGCCAAAGGGACAACACGTAAAATGATCCTCTAGGTTCCCTTAGGAATTCAAATTTTGTAATCTCTAAACAAGAATATGTAGAAATGGTGTATTCCAGAGTATAACTTATCAGCAATCCTTTCCACCAGTGATCAACAACACGCATCCAAATCAGATCCACATCCTATAGCTTCTGGTAATCATCTTGGGTCCATATGCATGATCTATAGTACCATCTCTATCTAGATGCATATGTTCTGAGCCATTCATAAACTTCTACTAGAAAGCAACAAAAGAAAGTTTCATAGAGCTCATGGTACAAGTTTTTTTCTACCCATCTACATGCATCAAACTCAAGTCCCACACTGAATATTTGAGAAAAATCATCCTCCATGCTTGTAAACCATGATTTAACACTCTCCAATGTTAGATGATTAATCATCACACATCAATAGAAGTAAGATGTGGATGTATCCATTTCTCACAACTTCGAAATGAGATCCTAGCAACGGAACCAAGATGTAGTCATTTTTATACCCTTAGAATAAGTATAATTGTATGTGCATTGACCTATCACTCAGGGGGCATTGGGTGCTCATCCAAGGCATGCACGAGCACTGAGCCCATCCTTTATATGATTCTTGTGAGAATACATTGATCTATGATAGAAACCTAGATACAAAAATGTAAAGAGCCATGCAATCATTCATAGAGCTTAAGATGAGGCATTATATTATGATACCCATTAAGATGACCAAAGAAACATAAAAAAGATAACAAATCTGATTTATAAAGAAGATGCACTAGGGTTTACACCCATAAACAATGTATATTCAGAATAGAACCATATATTCCTTATTCATCTTAGTTCAGTAACCACGTTACATTCCTTAAGGCCATAACAAACCAATGTATCAATGAAGATAAGACTCATGCATCAGAAATCCTAACTATGCTTCCCATATTACACAAATCATCACAAACCCTTCCCCCTAGATATGCCATCTCTCATATCGTCCTCCTAATGTGAGTCCATAGAACCCATTACTATTTCTACAGAGCTTCACCTCTTCAATCGTTATGCGATGCCAATGACCACACACTCCTCTCAATATTTTGTCCCTTCATTATACCCAAGCATGTATATATATAGCTTTAACATCCACCGTCATGCCTTCATAAAGTAATAGATCAGTTATCAAGTGTCCATGTGGTCCTTCAATGGAGCATGCTTCTTCCCATCTGAGTTGTTCACTTTCTACAATGATATCTTTCTGGATATTTCCATTACATGGAATATTCCTTCCTTGACCATCGAGTTACAAGGTTGGCACCTTATCCACTCTACATGCTTAGTCAGGTCACTCTTTTCTCATGTGCTACTAGGGATACTAAATATGGATAAGTCTCGAAACCATTTTATTTTCCTAGCACACACCATGGGTCTTACTAAACCCTCTTAAAACCCTTATCATGTGCTCCTTTACCCCATACACCCTTCTTCATATAGGTCTCGCACACCCATGCACCTTTTTTTACTTGGCCAATATTCTGAGGCCTAATAGGTATTTGGTCAATATTTTAATCCTACAACTAGATAAGTTCAGGATGAAAGGGGAGATTTTGTTTTATATTTACAGGAGTAGGCATTTGACAAAATGTTAGGTTTTCCTCCCACAAGTAAACATGAGTTATTACCAAGGACTCAAAATAGGAGTACTAGAACTCACATTCAAAGAAATGGATGAAAGCTATGAATGACCATTGGTTGAATAATCCATGAACTTCTTACCCTAGAATGAAAAAGAAATTGAATAGTACTGAATTTATTGAGGAATTTAGAGATGTGATTACACTTCTCACCGATTAATGGGTATGAAATATATTTCCTTCTTTGAGGAATGGATGTTTCAATTCATTCAAGTGATACTTACAAATAAAAACCCTCTCTCCTGGGTTGAGATTATATGTAAGCATATTCATGAGCAAATCATGGGATTTACCTAGATTGTGAGAGGAGAAAATCCTAAAATGGATGATTTTTTCTTGACTTCTTATCTTTTTTATAACATTACTTTCCATAGAAATTTTCCATAATTTCTAATGGATGGGAAACTTAATAGTTCTAAGGTGTATTATGTATTGTATCAGCCGAAGCTGACAAGTTATGATATGAACTACATAAACATTGCCAATCACTTCTTTCTACCTACAATTTTTTTATACCAGTCTGACTAGGAGATTGAAATATTTTCCCTTAATGTTGATAGAGTCATTACTCAATATGGGTATTATTTCACCCAATTCAGGACTTGTTCATATATCCGAGTTAGTGGTTTTGATGGGAAACCCTATGTGCTACCCATATGTGTAAATGAAAAATGGGAATTAATGGAATTAGTCAGATATTTTCTATTAGTACATTAGTTTATTGCCCAAAAGCATATAACATCCCCAATCAAATTTCCCATAGTCATTGGGAATTACACTTGTCCAAACATCTAGAAGGTAAAAATGTTGGAAGGAGAGATGAACATGTGCATGGTGGATAGATTTAAGTACTTCATGATTAATCAACATAATTACAAAAACTTCCATAAGAATGATTAATAATCAGATATCATACGGACTTGATATCATTCCAACAAACATGATTAAAATAGTTCTAAAGAGCATAGCAACTCAGAACACAATCACATGTCAACATTTCCAACCACATACAAAGAAGTAAGGATAGATATCAACAAAGAAGAGGAATTACATACCTCCACTCTAAACAGAATCATCATCCCGATGATTAACTTAGTCCAGCAAATTTTTAAGAACATAGGTAATAATATAACTTATTCAACCATAATATTCTCAACATTAAATAGAATTTTGTAGAAATTCAAGTTTTTAGAGGTTCATTACAGGATCAAAATGGTTGTAACAGCTCGTATTAAAAATTTTTTGCTCAAAAATAGAAAAATTCAGAGATATTTTTTAACCAATTATCCCAAATATCACGTAAAACTGAAATATTTCTGTTAAAACAAATGTTGAAAAGTAGTTTTCATGACTTCAAGATTCTCCCAGGTTTCACTTTCTTCATTAAAATAGTCCCATTCGACCTTGCATTGACTTATTTCATGGTAATGTAAGTGGAACTTGTGATTTTATAGCACCCTTATGGGTTCAACCATGATTACCCCTCGGTCTTGGACCTACAAAGAATTCCAACTTAACACATGTGGAAAATCCAAAACATATTTCTTAAGTAAGGAAATATGATAAATATGATGAATCAGTGCCAATGTGGGAGGCAATGATAAGCAATAGGAAATTGTATTGACCACTTCTACAATTTTGAAAGGTCTAACAAATCGAGATGATAACTTGGCTACTTTGCTAAAATTAATTAAGCTCTTTTTAGGCTTGACTCTTAAAAAGACATTTTCACCAAGTTCAAATTTCCTATCAACCCTTTTCAGGTCTACATAACTTTTTTGACATATCAACTACTTCCTTTAATTTCTCATAGATTAATTTTACTTGTTGTTCCATTTTAATAAACATTTTAGGTCCAATTACCTCTCTATTTTCAATGTTATTCCAGCTAATAGGGGTTCTGCAGTTTCTTCCATATAATGCTTTAAAAGGTTCCTTTTTTAGAGAGGAATGATACATGTTATTGTATACAAATTCAAACAAAGTAAGGTATTATTACCTTTTGTACTGTTGATCTATATAGTACATCCTAAGCAAGTCTTCCATTACTTGATTAATTCTTGTAGTTTTCCCATCCCTTTCCAGATGGTATGATGAGCTAAAGTTAAATTTCATTCCTAAGGCTACATTTAAAGTTTTCCAAAAACATGAAGTCATTCTTAGATCTCTATCAGATATAATTAACTATGGTACAACATGCAATCTGAAATTTCATGAAAAAATAATTTTGCAAGAATAGGTGAATCATCCTTCAAATTCCCAGTAATGAAATGAGATACTTTTGTTAATTTGTGAAAAAAACCAAAATAACATCATGTTTATTTTTAGACATGGGCATCCCTTGAACAAAATCCATACTTATTACTTTTCATTTATACTGTGGTATGTTATGTTGGTATAGTAAACTAGCTAGGTGCATATGTTCAGCCCTAACACGCTGACATTCTAAGCATTGTGATACATAATTAATTATGTCTTTCTTCATCCCTTTCCAAAAAAAAAATTGTTTTACATCAGCAAGAATTTTTATCACTTTGGGATGTCCAAAGTAATGTACACTATGAAATTCAGTCATCACTTTCTTCTTTAACTCATTTTCTAAGGGTACATATACCCAATTTTCATACCTTAGGATTCCTTCACTATCAATTCAAAATCCTTTGTATCTTAGACCATTAGAATCTGCAACAAGTGTTGTTTTTACTTGCTGATAATATGAATCAGTTAACATTTATTTATTTACTTCATCTTTGAACTAAGTTCTCAAGGTTATAAGTGCAAAAATATGTTTCCTACAACTTAGCGTATCTTCCACTCTATTCTCTTTACCTTTAATGAAATTGATGTCAAAATCATACTAACACAAATACTCTAACCATCTTCACTTCCTTACATTAAGATTAGGATGAGTGAAGATGTATTTCAGCCCAAGGTGGTCTATTTTCAACTCAAAGGGATTCGGTAAGAGATAATGTCTCTAAACTTTTAGTGCATGTACTATGACAACGAGCTCTAGGTCATGGGGAGCATAATTCATCTCGTGTAACTTGATATTTCTACTTTTATATGCTATTACATGTTCATTTTGTAGTAATATACCCCCTAATCCTTCTCCGGAAGCATCTGTGACAATTGTAAAACTTCTGCTAGGATATAAAATAGTCAAAATAGGTGTTGTAGTTACATGTTCTTTTAATGTTTTAAATGTTTCCTCACATTTTTCATTCCAAATAAAATTTTTATCTTTCTTTTGCAGTGAAGTAATTAGGGCAACAACCTATGAAAAATCTTTTAAAAACTTTCTATAGTATTCGATAAACCCCATGAAGCTTTCAAACTCATGAACATTCTTAGATGTTGGTAATACAATTATGGCTGCAATATTTGATGGATCAAAAAAGATTCCATCCTTTCTTATCACGTGTCCTAAGTGATGTACTTTTGTTTCATAAAAAGAAAATTTTGACAACTTCCCAAACAATTTCCTCTTCCTTAATATTTCAACTACAATCCTTAAATGTTTATTGTGCTCCTCCATGCTTTTACAATAGATAAGAATATCATCCAAGAATACAAGTACAAAATTGTGCAAGTATTCTTGAAAAATATTGTTCATCAAATTCATGAAAGTTACAAGTTCATTTGTTCAACTGAAAGGTAAAATAGTGAATTCGTAGTGCCTATACCTTGTTCAAAAGGTTGTTTTATGTATGTCCTTCATCTTTTATTCTCAAGTGTTGGTACCCAGATCATAGATTTATCTTAGAATAAAATGATGGTCCACGTATCTGATCAAACAAATCATCAATTCTATGAATTGGGTATCTATTCTTGATTATTGTTTTGTTTTACATTTTGTAGTCAATATAAATTCTAAGTGTTCTATATTTATTTTTAACAAACATCATCGATGATCTCCAAGGCAAGACACTTGGTCTTATTAACCCCTAAGACAAAAGTTCATGCAAAAACATTATACTCTCATAAAAACATATATTTTTCCATAAAATCCCTACAATTCTCTATTGATTTAGATATTTTGACAGTATATAATATACAACCTTTGTTTTTGTCCTTTTTAAGTTGTATGGCTGATATTTCCCTAATTATAATATCTCTTTTTACACCTTGAATGTTTGTTGTTTTCTACAGATCAGCAAGACATTTTATGTGTTTCCCATAACAATCCACATTTGCCTTATGATCAGCAAGTCAATTCACAACAATTATGACATCATAAGACCCTAAAGGTGCAACATAAGGGTCTACTTTTGTAGTAAATCTTGGTAATTCTAAGGCTGCACCAAAAAGACATTTATTAACTATGGACAACATTGTTCCCATAATACACAGTCCATGATTTTTCCATAATTTCAGCTTTTCTTTTTAATTTTGAAGCTAATTTACTAGATATAAAGCATTCTGTAGCACCAGTATCAAAAATTATAGTCATAGGTATGCCAAACAACTTACTTGGCACTTTTATGGGTGTAGCTTACTTTTCAGCTTTCTTATCTGCCACTGTAACATGTATTTTGTGTTTTTGGTTGTCATTTTTCTTTAGAGGACATTGCTTTATGTAATGATACTTTCCATAATTATAAAAATTCCCAACAGGTCCCTTCCTAGACACAAACTTATTCTCAATTTTAAAATTACTATTTTTGCCACTGTTGTTTTACTTCCCACTATTTTTGTTATTTGCAGTAGGTTTATTTTTTGTTTCTTTCTTACTATTATCAGTCCCAAATCTTCTTTTAGTGTCAAATATCTTTCATGCCACCTTATTAAGTGAAAGAGATGGAGGAGAGAAATTTTCTTTTGTTTCTCTTCTTTATGCGTAGAAATTGCCTTCAATTTCTATTATTGCCTTATGGCCATTTCTACAACTCCTTCCATATTGGATGGGCTGTGTACATCCACCTCTCCTCCTATGAAAGGATTCATGCCCATTATAAATTTACATATTCTGAACTTTTCATCGGTTGGGTACTATGGTGCATACTTGAGAAGCTTCGTAAAATTCTCCAAATATTCAGTCACAGTCAGTTTTCCTTGAGTTAAGGTTTGAAATTATGTCATTTTCTAATCATAATAGAGTTGTGTAAAACAACTATGCCTAAAGTAGCCCTTAAATTGATCCGATGTGATGTTTTCTTCATCAAAATTAAGTTTAACCTTGTGGCTGTCCCACCATAAAAATAGTTCATGAGAAAGCTGGTAAGCTCCACATACTACTTTTGTCTCTTCAGAGAAGTTCCTTATTGAAAAGTTCTTATCCATCTCGTTGAGTCAATTCTCAGCCCCATCTCTTAGTGTGGTACTATCAAATTTTGGTGGAATTATTCTTCTTATGTCATTTTAAGCTTAAATGCCAACCTTGCCTTCTTAATTTTAGGTTGGTTGGGTCCATTTGCATTCACATTTACAATGTTATTGTTGGAATTTACAACATCATTATTCACTAAATTAATGTTAATATTTCCACAAATATTTTCAGCATCAACATTATTATTTGGAGTTTGTTCATTGTTATCATCCTCCTATTCATTTCTCATTACTTGATGTTCAAGTAAAACAAGACGATCCCTTATGTCCAGTAGGGAAATAAGTTTCTCATCCAGCTTTTGAGTTGTAGCTGCTTCACTTCCCGAAGGCTAGTTATTCACAGCATGTCCCCTTTTTCTAACCATTTTTTGTTAACAAGAAATGAAGTTTTACTAGTGGTGAAATCAAATAGGTCAAAGAGTTGTAACCTGGCTCTGATACAAAAATGTAACATTCTCATTTTAAGACTTCAATAACAAGGTATTTTTTATCATAATGTTCACTGCTATGAATTCACATAATTTAGAACAAACATTCATTTAAATAATCCATCACATAACACTAAACCATATGCTCTTATAATGACTAGGCATTAAATCTATATCTCATTTCATGACTCAGTATTAAACTGATCTCTCATGTTTCTGTATATATAAATGTGGATAATAAGTATACATGTGGTTCCCTTATTCCATTAAGGGTCAATCAAGTGTTAATGCCTAAAGATCCTATCTAAGTATCTGTTACTGATACTCATATGATATCACACATCTTTAGTCTAGTTGAAATAAAGGCACCATAAAAAGAAGTTTACGATACTTTGCCCAAAGTTTTAAGAAATGTATGCCATGCTTTTATTCCTATACGACATACTCGTTAAAAGGGATATGGATTTCATGACACTCGAAAATGTTACCTATATTAGACTACCCTGACTTATGTTAATCACATCCATGTCCTTGTTATATATTAAGTAGTGTTAGCACACATAGACTAGTTTTGATAGTTTTTGTATGAAGACTAAGGGAAATCAAGCGTATCTGAATCAACTTATGTCTCTTCATATCCACTGCACTACCCGTAGTCATCATAAGATGACATCAGCACTAGGCCATACTGTTATCACTAATAAGTGTATATCAGTGAATTGGATCCACAATTTATGATAGTAACTCTTAAGAGAGATAGGTGGATAATCATGACATAGTGGCTGTTATACAATAAGCAATTAATGAATTACATCATTAAATGGGTACTATGCAACAATGAATATGTTGCGATAGTTTGTTGAGTTCTGCTAAGTGATACATCATAACTTAATAAGTTTATTAATTAATTAAATTCATAACTTGTTGATTCACCCTTATTATTGTTATCATTATGTGTCGTGTGAAAGGATCATCTAAGGTTCAAAATGAATATTCCTTAATGTAAGGATGATAACTTTTTATTCACTTAAGTGCAGGATTTTCATGTTTTAATCTGCATCGTGCTTAATCATTTAAGTGTACACTTTTTGCTTAATTACATTAAGTTTCAAGTTTCTAACTCAGTTGTATTAAATATAGGAAAAAATTAAGGCATTATCATTTTTACTCAACATTCTTTAGGAATAGTTCAACTATTCATAACTATTATGTTTAGGTAATTTTCTATACTTTTACGAAGTATCATAACATATCACATGCATTTCAAACATATAAACCATGAACATACATCTTCTCTTTACTTATTGTTTAGTTATAAGCATTCCCTTGTATAAATATTCATTATAATCACTATTTATCACATTTGTTGTAAGAAACTAAATAGTAAGGTAAATATTTAAGGATCAACTCTTATTAAACATTCCAAATCTCAGAAGTACATTTCATTTATTTAATAATGATATTTAATCACATACATCATAAAGTAAAACAAAAGATAATACATATTCTTAATAGAGTAATGGTAATAATACTATCTACATCAATTTTATAAAAGGAATTTACAACTGATTCCAATACTTTACATTTAGCCACTTCTATTTAATCAATGTAATTCATGTAAACCATTTCTATTTAATTCCAATTTGAATATCAACAAACATGTTTTTTCCAATATAATCAACATCTTTCCAAGTAATTACAATAGATGGGCCATAGACCTTTCTTGTTTCTAAATCAAAAGTACTTTAATAAATTTATACAATAATCATTTAACCAAATCAACCATCTTCAACTAATAGAATAAATGCAAATTTTTATACATCGTCATTCTTTCATATTTCACAAAGTCCATCTGCAAGATTTTTATCCTTTGTCAGTTTGTAGGAACTGAGCATGAAAGGTACTAAATATTCATAACAACATGCTCACACTTAATAATTTCATCAAAGGAACACTACTTTTAAATGAAATTATCTTAAGGTTTAAAATAAAGTACACCACTCTTTTGATCATGCCACAAGAACATTATAAATGAAACCAACTAAGAAAGACAAATTATCTCAAGAAATTCATATAAGTAATTTCATTCAACTATTAATTTAAGGCACAAAAAGGTAACTGAAGAAAATGTAATTGATCATAATCAATCATATTAATGTAAACATAAGAATGATAATATTACATTTATATAAGCCCATACTTATATGACTATATTTTATATCTTGTTTAAGAAATTTTATGTAACTTAGGTTAATCCAAACATTGTTATACTTCATTCAAGAAATGACATTCAAGGTAATAACTTATTTAACTATCCTGATGTAATTGAAATAATATAAACTTCTCAACTTATTATAGCAATCAAGTAGAACCCACTCAATTACACAACATACTAAGTTTCATTTCTATAGTTATTCATAGTATAAAATCAACATTCAAGTAAGGTCGTTACAAACCCAAACTTGTTCAAAAGGATTTATAAATTTAAAATTCATCAATATTCATAGCAACCAGATATGAATCAAGTAATTGTAGATGATATGGATCAATACTATCAACTATATCATCTAACCGAAACACTTAATAAGACTGAGTAATCATCACCTAACTCAAGCTATGAAGCCTTTTTTCTATTAGAAAAAAAGTAGTCTAAGTGACTGAGTAAATATATACCTACAGTCACTTAACTATAATTAAGTAAATAATTAATGTTTCACTTCATTCAAGACTCCATGCAATTACTTAAATAATTCAAAATCATCCAACCAAGCAAGGTATTATAACAGTTAATTATCTTTGATTAGAAATACATGACCGAGATCTATACGAACTTTAACTAACTTATAATAGGTAATAAGTAGCAATGGAAATTGTTCAAGTTAGAGTTATTACAAAACCGATACCCTATTTACAGGATCTAAATGATAACAATATTCTAACCTAAGTGAGACTAAGGATCATTCTAAGTTAATAATAACCTTAAATGATTCACAGTTCCCTTTATTAGTTCACCAGGTGAAGGAAGTTCAACTAATCAATCTAAAAAACTTGAACCCCTTCGATGAAAGTGGAATGAATTTAGGATGTAAGAATGATTAACAGTCATGTGTCTACAAAACCAAAAATACCCATCGAGCCATCAACCTATGGCTCTAATTTAAGTTACAAAGACTTCTAGACATGAGAGACGAAGGGAAAAGACTTCGTAATCAACCTAACCTACTCATAATCATCATATAAGTCAGACATAACCAGAATTAAAAATCCCAATTCTAATTCGAAGGCAACAATTAAACAACGAAAAACTCAAACACCTAACAGGGGCATCAACTCAACAAAATGAGTTCCATTTTAAAATTAAGCTAGAACAACTAAATTTACAATCGATATTAAAAAAATAAAAAATAAATTCAAGGTCAAACAATAAAAATATAAATACACAAACACCCATTACCATAACAGGTGAAAATGGTGAAAAAATAGAAATAAAACCCATAACAATTTGTATTTCCTTAAACACTTACTTCCAGGAATAGAACTGTTCATACAAAACTTGCAGTAAACCCTGCAGAGATTAATATCTATAAAAAAAATTATAGTGCTTTGAAGAAACACCAAAACATGACTTGTTTAAGGTATTCAAATTACAAACATGACTCATCATATAAATGTTTTGAACTGCTAACCATAGTCAAGAATATACAACTCAGAAGCAATAAGTCAATCTATTACTTTGAAATCAAACAAAAATAAACAAATATAAAAGATAGTACAAGGGAACCATATTTGAGACAATATTTCATAATAAACCCAGATAATCAAATAAGGAAACAAATATACAAAACCTAGAACCAAAGAACAAGATTTCATACAAGAGAAGAGTTATTTTCATAAATCAATTAAATAGAGAAAAATATTTCTAGGAGTTAGAGTCTATCATCCCTTTTAGAGATCCTCCAATTCCTTTCCCAAGCTCTCCAAGTTCTTCTCCAATCTTACATGAAAAATTCCACAGAGATTTCTAAATGGCTTCCACATAAAACCCCTTATTTTCCTCTATCCATTGTAATAGCCAGAGCATTAAAATTTTCTCTACTATTTCCTCCATGCAATCGATAGATCATATGTTATCCAAAAATGAAATAAAATTTTGAAAACTAGAGGGTCTACATGTAGAACCCAAGTTCTCGAAAAACCAAATGAAAAATGAAAACTAACCCCTATCTTTTCTCCCAAAACCATCGTGATCCTTCCAAGGTGGTTTTAGTTTTACCAAGTCCATTAATTTCATGGCATAAACGATCTGTTACTTCTAATAATCCCACCAACCTCCATTTCAATAATTCAAAATAGTAATCAAATAGTAGTTCATCATGCCTTTATTAATCCATTAGCCACCAAATTAGCATGCATGACCAAGTATGACTTGGTCCCTACCAAAGATGGTTGTGACTTATATTTAAAACTCATTTAATTTTCTAAGTACAAGTATGGGATTGCACCAATCATCGTTACCATGTCACTAACTCTTCTCAAAAATGCTAACTATTGGTGTGTGGGATCCTATGTGTCCTTCACTCACATATGGCACATAGGTTAGGTTTAAGGTTTTCTTATGTGTCATGTACTAGGGTTACTCAGCACCCTATATGTACCCTTTCATTCTTGATTTATGAGTATGTCAAGACAATCCACTGTCTTTCCTATATGAGCAATATTTGTTTCTATTTTGCAAGTTATTCCATTGTTGATTAATCCTTGCGATTACACTAGATCCATTACAATTCTGTTGGACTGCAACTACTTCATGGTGCATCATTTCTGATTCAATTCTCACAAAATATTTCATGGTATCAGAGCTTCATGACTTTCCATCACACCATAATATTGAACTAATGGTGGAGAGGGATCTCAACATGTTAAAGAATCGCTATGCCAACACCCTCCCACACGATGGAGCTAGGTATACACCCAATGAGGCCCAATAACATTAGGAGGTAGTGACACTAGGAATTTCCTAAGAGGTCACCCATCCAAGCACTACTCTACGGATGGCACACTTAACTTCATGGTATCAAAGATGAGATCAGGTAAACATGCATCCGTCATTTGAGTTATGATTACTCTTGGTGTCATTTTTCATTCCTTGTGCAAGTTTTTTTTTACTATTCATTTTTTGAATCTTGCTAACATTCTTAACAAGTTGTTCTTGGAAAGTTTTTTCAGTTTGTTATGTTCTTCGTGCATGTGAAGGTATTCCTAAAGCTTTCAGGAGTTTTATAGCTACATTTAGCTAACTACAACTAAATTTGGTAGAATAACTAAAATAGAGGTTCTTTATTCTAGTTTTGTAATCATTTTTTAAACTGGAAGTAAAATATTTAGATCTCGATTATTTTTTCTTTCTCTATGTTTTTTTAATATTTTTGCAGAATAAAAGTTTTCCATTTGTGGCTTAGAGGTTAAAAATTCATTTGAAGAGGTGTTTTGTGCTGCATACATCTCCACCGAGCTTCTCTTCTCTGCACCGAGCTACATCTTTGTCACCATTTTCTTCCAACCTGGCCGAGTCATGATCTACCTTGAGCGAGTTCATTTTTCTCTGTGAGTCATTTTTTCTTGGCTGAGTTTATTATTTGACTTGGAAAATTTGATCTCCTTTATCCCATTTCCTTTGTGTGGCCAAGCTCATTTCACACGCTCTTTTGTTGTCTTGGCTCTTGGTTTCCTCTGGTTCGTGGCTTAGCCCCTAGCTTCTCTACCTTGCTTGATAGCTTCAAGTGAACTCACACCCATTATGTCAACCTAGCCGTTACCACCACTCAGCCAAGGTCTTGTTGTATCTCTTGACATGTTTTTTGGCATTGACCTCTCACTTTGATCTGGTAACCTCCACATAGCTCAGTCATTACACGGCTTTCCTGGCACTTTGATCACCAATTCATGATCCTCCCACCTCTAACGGTATTTCAAACAAATGGTAAGTTTGTTAAAATTTATTTATTTAAAACAAACAATAAGTTTGTTAAAATTCATTTATGGTATGTTTTTAATTTTTTTGTGGGAATTCCTTTTAAAAGGGAAATTTTATTTGAATTTTAATTAAGGATTTAATTTGCACTAGATCTTATTTAGAATTTCTTCGTAATTAATAAGAATTTCATTATCTTAATTAGTTTCTATTCATAATTAATTAGATTTAATTGTAATTAAATATATTTCTATTAATTACAATTTCTTCATTCTTGATTAGATAAATAATTTAAATTGTCTTTTAAATTAACATTAATTGTCATTTTTAAAACTCCAATCGCTTAAAAATTAGCTAAATTGGACGTTTCAAAATGATAATATTTAGGTGTTATTGTCGATTTTTTTTTTCTAGTCATGCGCTCAAGTGTGTAGTGACACTCTGAGCACCTATTTTCCTTCCGAGAGATTTTCTGGCATTCTGAAGATCATCGGGACTCATCTTAAGTTCATCTAAAACTTGTATTTACCTTTATTATTGCTTGTGACTAGTGAGAACATGTACCACAGTTTGCAGCAAGGGGATATCCATTGTGATTTGAGACACTTTTTCTCACAACCAAGATTTGATTTTTCTCATTTCTATTTTTTTTACATGTTGTTCTTGTTTACGGTGTCACTTTACTATGCTCCATGAAACTTAATTATGGTCCCCTCTCTTGTGCATTATTACGTTGATTGAAAGGTGAGCGACCAATTGTTTCATGACATACACTTGCACTTGATTGTATTCAACACACTAAACTATAAAGTGCCTAAAGCAGGGGGTTATTATATTGTCTTGGGTGGTTGTGATTCTTTTCTGCATTCATTCTCTCTCTTTATGATGGATGCTTATTCAATTCCTTTTCTTACACCATTCAAATTTTTTGAGTGGAGATTGAAAATGATTATGAAACTAAGAGGTAAAGGGTTATTCCAAATCACCATGGGAGCTGAGACTGATCTAGACAACGTCCTTGAAAAATCTAAGTGGTTAAACTATAGTGATGAAGCTTTAGGTATTCTTTACATGTTTGTTTCTCTTGACTTGCTCTTCCACATTGAGTCATCCAAAATACCCAATTCTGCATGGACAATGTTGGATAAAATGTTTGGACAACAAGATGACATGAGAGCACATGAGTTGGAAAATGAACTACTAGGGTAAAATACTAGTGATTTTAAAAACTTACAAGAATAATTCTCTAAGTTTTTCCACAGTATATTATTGTTAAAGGAATGTCGAGTAGAGAAGAAATATTCTCAACTGATCTTTTCAATTCTCTCTAAGTTAGGTTCTGAATATTATGTCTTTGTGTCAACCTTTTATGCTACAAAATATGCCTTGGGAAATACTTGGAATATGCCCTCCTTTAACTTTTTTTCATCCCAAATCATTCAAGAATAGAAAAAACTCATTCAAGTGGGGTCTCTCAAGTCCTAGTCACATGCCCTTGTAGCAAGTACTAGTAAGGAAAAGAAGACTAAAAATAAGAAAGAAAGAAAGGATTGACCTAAGAGGGAAACCAAGACCAAAACTAAATTTAACACGAATGCTTCAACTTCTGATCCTAGAGCATAAAAAGACAAGTTTTTGTGTTCCTATTGCAAGAAGCATGGTTATAAAGAGAATCTATGTATGAGAAAACAAATTGACCACCTTACTCATTTACTCAAGAAAAATTAAATAGGTGTTCATGAGTCTATCAAACAAAATGCTTTGAAGACCGAGTCTTCTACTACAAAAGGGTCTAAATCTGATAAGAAGAAAGGAAAGGCCCTTATAGCCAATGCTTCTCCTTCATCGATGTGGATTATAGATTCTGGTTCCTTGCACCACATGGATTATTCATATGTTGAGTTCTCTAACATCGAGCCTTATGGTATGTCCCAAATCACAATGGGTAATGAAACGAAAGTGTCAGTTTCTAGTAGTGGATCGATAGAGATGGATGGGGGAAAATTCAACCAAGTGTTGAGTGTTCCTGATCTCTCTACAAATATCCTATTATTTTACCAAATTAGTCACCTTGGTGAAGGAATGTGAGTGGAATTTTGTCCTAACTTGGTGATTATTCATGAGCTTAACGATGACACTATAGTGGCTGAGGGAAAGGAAGATAGCCATTCATATTTATATATATCTTCTCACTTTACTTTTGATTGTATGCCCATTTCCTTTCTCCCTCATGTAAATGATGTTAGTAAGCTATGGCATGAGCATTTTAGACATCTAAATTATCACTACCTTAAACAATTGATCCAAAATAAAATGGTCAATGGGTTACCCCGCATTAAGTTTTATAAGGGTCTTTGTGAGGTTTGTACCCTTGGAAAGCATACTGAAAAGAAATTTGATAAAGGAAAATCATTGAGAGCTACTAGTCCCTTGGATCTTGTTCACAACAATATTTCCAGTCCATTTCCATCTCCTTCTTTTACTAGAGCTCTTTATGTGCTAACCTTCATTGATGACTATTCACGATATACTTGGGTATATTTTCTTAAGCATAAGTTTGAAGTCTTTGAACATTTTCAATACTTTAAGGATCTTTCTTAGAAATAGGCGGAACGATCTATTAAGGTTCTTCAAACTGAAATGAAGGAAAATATATTAACAATAGGTTCATGTATTTCTATACTTTTGAAAGGATCTCTTTACATCATACAGTTACCTATAGGCCTCACAGAATGGAGTCGCAAAAAGAAATAATTGTACTCTTAAGGAGATGGCCACTTGAATGATTCACTTGAAGTCTCTTCCTCCGTAGTATTGGGCTAAAGCATTGAATTATGCTAATTACATTTAGAACTATGTTCCACATAAGGCAGTAAGAGGGATGAAACCCTTTGAAGCTTGGTTTGGATGTAAGCCTGATGTTGAGCACTTTCAAGTTTTTGAATCCAAGGCTATGGCTCAGATTCCCATGAATAAATGTAAGGCATTGGAACCACAATCCAAACCTTGTATCTTTGTAGGGTATCCTGATGGTGTGAAGGGATATTGTTTTTTGAATCCTACTTCTCATGAGATTTATATTGAGATAAGTATTAAGTTAGATGATTCTTATTTGACTTCTACTTCTCTACCTATTGAGGTTCTTCAGCTCGTTGTTTTGGATTCTGACTCATCAAATGATGATGTTGTTAAGCGTGCTCCTCTTCCTGATCCTCCCAACCATTAGAACTTTGAGTCTTTCAATTTTTATAGTAGTGATGTCGCGGACTATGTCCCTTCTCACTCAAGAAAATAATCTTTTGACTCTGAGCCTGATCCTCATGGTCCTCTTTGGGCTAGGAAAACTTTGCAAATTGCAGGAGATTTAGTTTGAGATAGTTCAGATATGAGATATACTCACTCAAATTCAATGGAACCCACACTTTCTTCACCTCTGCTTCTAATCCACAGTCTTTTTAGGAGGATTATGGTATTCTTGAGTGGGATTATGCCATAGATGAGGAGTATTCCTCTCTCATGAAGAAGGATACTTGGGATCTCACTCCTCTTCCAAATGGAAGAAAAATCGTTCGGTGTAAATGGGTGTTCTAAACAAAGTATGGAGTAAATGGAGATGTCAAAAAGTTTAAAGTGTGATTAGTAGCTACACTTTTCTCCCAGATAGTTAGGGTTGATTATACAGAAAAATTTTCTCTATTTGTGAAGATGAATTCTGATTCAACTGACCCTTGCCATTGCAATAGAAAATAGATGGAAACTACATCAAATGGAATTTAAGAGTGCCTTCCTTCATGGTGACCTAGAGGAAGAGATATACATAGAACAACTTTCAGGTTATGTCCATGATCCCTCCCTCATTTGTAAGTTAAAGAAGTCTCGTTATGGCCTTAAACAAGCCCCTCAGGCTTGGTATGCCAAGATGGAATCCTGTTTACTTACATTATGATTTACTAGGTGTCACTCTGATCCAAATTTTTATATTCTATGGAAAGATGACTCCATTCTCATACTTGTTCTCTATGTTGATGACTTGTTGATCACATGCAACTCTTCCTATGTCATTTATTCTGTGAAGATCACCTTGGCCAACATATTTTCCATGATTGACTTAGGTCTACTTCAATAATTTCTTGGGATCCAGATTTCACAAGATGACTTGGGTATTGTGATTTCACAACCTTAGTATGCTCTTGACTTGCTTTCTCATTTTCAGATGTCTAATTGCAATTCTTCTCCTACTCATTTTCTTTATAGGGTTAAGTTGGTTTCTGATTGCTCTACTCCCTTGGTTTATGGTACCCTTTATCGAAACTTGGTGGGGAGCTTGATTTACTTGACTCACACTCGAACAAATTTATCTTATGCTATTTGGATTATGTCCAGATTCATGTAGTAGTGACATGAGCCACATTATAAAGTATCTAAGTGGATCCTTCATTATGTTCATGGCACCTATACTGATGGAATTCCCTATTGTGAAGTGGTGGATATTGAATTGATTGGGTTCACATATTCTAATTGGGCTGGTGACTTAGATCATTAGAAATCTACCTCTGGCTATAGTTTATCTCTTGGTTTGGGTCCTATTAGTTAGTCTAGAAAGAAGCAAAATACAATTGCGATATATTCTATAGAGGTAGAATACAAATGAGTAGTTAACGTTACCATATAAGTTATTTGGCTATAGGGTATTCTGATAGATTTTGGCATCCACTTTCAATGGACTACCATTATCTATTGTGATAACAAAAGCACTATCTCAATTTGTAGAAATCCATTTCAGCATCAGTAGATGAAGCACATTGAGATCCATATGCATTTCATAGGAGATCTTATTCATAATGGTATCATTGAAATTGAGTACATTTAGAAAGGTGATCAAATTATAGATATATTTACTAATCCCTTCACTGAGGTGAAGTTTCTTCACTTGTGGTCTCTTCTTAGGGTGAGGTCTTATGTAGCTACTCATCTTCTTCAGGCTGTATAGTCCTTCTCTTCTTCTTATTCTTCTTCTAGGAAGATGTTGTTTGTATATGGGAACCTTATTAGGACTTTAGTTGCCATGCCCCATTAACACATCTTTCTTAGTTTTTTAGGAGTGTCTTCTTGTTTTGTCTAACTCATCATAGCCACTACACCAACTTCGATGAAGGGGAGTGTTGGTGTGTGGGATCCTAATTGTCCTCCACTCACATATGAAGGTTCATCTCACATGGGTTAGGTTTAGGGTTTTATTATGTGTCATGCACTAGGGTTACTCACCACCCTATATGTACCCTTTCATTCCTAATTTATGAGTATGTCAAGACACTTTGCTATATTTCCTGTATGAGCAATCTTTATTTCTATTGTGTAATTTCTTACGTTGTTGATTGATCCTTGTGATTACAATGGAGCCATTGTGATTTAGTTGGAGTGTAACTACTTTGTGGTGCATTGTTTTTTATTCGATTCTCGCAAACTATTTCACTAACCATAGTTAGGTCTTTAGGGTTAGATGTTAGGGTTAGGATCTATATCAATTAATATTAATGTATCAAACTTAGCTTACGTTGTTATCATATATGTAACTGCACATAGAATTAAGTTAGATCCATCGGGATGTAATTATCACCTTAGTATAGGTTAGATTAGGTCTTAATTATATCAAAATAATATAACAATTACCTTAATCATAATCACATCTGATTAAGCATAATTATGCCTTCAATATTATAAAGTGATTTTTAAAAACATAGGTTAGTTTGTAGTCAACCTGATCCGCATAAAAAATTGTAATCCCAGAAATCATTAAGAAGTCAAATAGCTTTACAACTTACAGTCATGATAGCATATCAATTAAGGACAATGCCTTGGATCATTAAAATTGATCCAAGGTATTATCCTTCATCCAATATCAATACAATAGTTTTAGGAATTGTAATTCTATCAAAAATTAACTAGCTTACCTAATTACATGCTTTATTAACTATCCCAAAAATCTGATTTCACTTTCCAAAATATGAAATCAATAAGTTTATTTCAAAAACAAATTAAGTAAGTACTTCATGATTAATCAACATAAGTAAAAAAAAATTCATAAGAATGATTAACAATAAGATCTCATAGAGCTTAGATAGCATTCCAACAAACATGATTAAAATAGTTCAAAAGAGCATAGTAACTAAGAACACAATCACATGCCAATTTTTTCCAACTCCATACAAATAAGAAAGTACATATATAAACACAACAGAGGCATTATAGTTGAGGGCCCAATTTTTCATGTTACTCCCTTACAGATTATTCCAACATCTACTTTGAAATCTAAAGGAAAAAATAAAATGATAGAATCCACTCTTAAGAAGCCTAAGGAGGAAATTGTTTTTGAGACTACTCATGAGTTTTAAACACCAAAGATAGGCCTACATAGATCAAAGGAGGAGAAAAAAGTCTAGCCTTAAAAGAGGAAGAAAACTAAAATATCTAAATGGGTTGATTTGGAGGAGGTAAATATCCCTAGATAGGTAGTGAATCTTGATGTTACTATTATCTCATCTACTATCACCCAGTCTCCTACAATTTTTCTCATTGAGCAACCTGTACCTATAATGACAACCCTTTCGATTCCACTGCTCAAGTTTCTTCACCCATAAAGTAAAAACCCCTCATGCATGCTCCTATACTTGATGCCTCAAATATTCCAAAACAATATGTTAATACCACCCCAAATCCAATTCCAAGTAGTGTGGCAATAGAAGAAAAGAAGAGTATTAGGCACACAGTACAAACTCGTGTTGAGGAAGTCTGAGTAGAGGCAACACAAGAAGAAAATTCAAATGTCACAGTTGTAGCAATACCTTAGGACACTGAAATAAATGTAGAAATTATTAAAGATCACATTCCTAGAACTAAATCCATCTCCCAGGGACCTGGTGAGATGATTTATGTTCCAAGTAAGAAAAACGGGTGAGGACTCAACACAAAAAAATTAAGTTAATGACAAACAACCCTCGGAAGTTGAATAAATAGGAGACCAACCTAAATCTAAGGATAGAATTGAGAGTCAAGGTAGACTTATAGGACCAATTACTTAGGAGAAATCAATATATGTAGCTTCAGAAGGCATGTATTTTCCTTCTTCCTCTCCCAAAACCCTTGCAGTTATCCCTCTAACTCCAGTTCTATAATGACTTGATGAACATGATTGTACCATAAGAGAGTGGATACATTGTTGTATCCCAAATAAGAAGAAGGTGGAAATATAAAAAAATGATGATGATTTATAGATCCTAGCTCTCCTCAATCCAATAAGACCACCCAAAAGGGAAAAAATTATCTCCAGGGAAAACAAGAGCAATAAAGGAGAACAATTTATAGATGTTGCAACTCCCAATTCTGATGTACCTTGAGGTTTTTAGGTCTCTAGGATATCATTAGGTGATCCTTCTATTGAAGAAATGAAATATGATTTTCTGTAACAGTCGAAGAGCTTTCCCAATGGATTGATGAGTTCAAAGAAACTAAGAAGGATTTAAAGGCCAAGAATGAGGCACTATCAAATTTTGTAAGAAAATTGACTAGAACTCACAAGGAAGGGAAATTTTAAGTCCCAGAGATCACCAATGATGACATCAAGAGAGTAATTGACTTAAGAGAAAGAGGTTAGGCCACTATCCAATAGGAAAATGATTTGGTTATCATAGGTGAATCAATAATCACAGAAGTTATGAGACTATATTCCTATATTTTTTTAAAGGTAGAAGCCACTAAGGCATTAATGGATAAAATAAAAGCTGAGCAACTAATGTGGACTGATATGCTACAAAAAAAGGAAGCTATCAAAAAATTAGGTAATGAATTGGTTGTTAAAGAAGGAATTATTTCTCTTGAGATAGTTGGAAATCAACAAAAATATTACAATACGGAAAAATTAAGGGTGGATATTTTAATACAATTTGTTAAAATTCTCGATGAATTGAGAGATAAAAGAATGGACTATATCATTCGTCTTTATGCTCCGATAGAAAAATTAATTAGGACAGAAAGTGGAGAAACAATTATAATGAAGAGAATAGAAAATTCAATTAGAATTTTCAGGGAATATGTTATAGGTAAACCAGGATAGCAGAGGGTTTTCAGTGTATCCATCATGCATGACTGGGCATATATTGAGTTAAAAATTGATAAATTGTTAAAGAGGAAAAAGAAAGAAAAATCTGTCTTTACGAAGCTTGATGAAATAAGTACAAAACATGAAGTAGTTCTCAACTCACTCAAGGCCTGATGAGGAAGTTGTCACTCAAATGTTTGAAAAGTTTCAGTCCTATAAGAATAGGGTAGGGGAAAGTTAAAATAATCCCACTGGAAAGGGTCATGAAAAGTAAAAAGAAGAGAAACAAAGTTTAAAACAAACTTACTTTTGCGACACATTTAGGATCAAGGATTTCCTAGAAACATAGTGTATCTTACTGAAATAAAAAAAGAGGATAGAAGTAAATGAATATATTTTCCATATCTCCAAGGTGTCACGAGATGGTTATTTCTTCAATCAGCCCAATCAGAAGAAAAATGGAATCTTTTCAATTAAAATATATTAACTTGAGAAAGACTTTGAACAACACAAAGATGGGTTTGAAGGATCCTTTAAATTGTTTTTGGGGGAAAACTTAAGTCAAAGTAAATAGTATAAGTATCATGGGTGTGTCCTCTTACTAAGGGGGGTTTTTTATTAAGATTTTGCAAAAACAAGAATTGATATATTTTGATGTGATACTGCTTAAATTTTCAGGAGGAAATACATTGTAAGTTTTTTAGTCTTCCAAATTCAAATTTTAATATGATTATAGTGTATAGTTATTAATAGGAAATGAGATCATTTATTTTCTTGTTCCCTTTTCAAGAATTTGGTAGATTTAAATGAAATTTATTTGACTATGAGTTTGTCTTACATGTTCTAGATTTTATGTACTAAACATTTAGTTGATCAATTACATTTTCTATTACAATTATGTATTTCTTTCTTCTCTGAATTACACTAGGTCTGTCCTTAGTGATCAAGCTTAGGTCATCTATTAAAAATTGTTGTGTGAGATTTTGTATAAAACTCTTGCTGAAATCGTTTTGTTGATGGGATTTGGTAAGCTTTCGAGTGTATCTTAAGTGTATGAGATCAAAAGAAAGAAATGCTTCATTAAAATATTTGCATAATCTTTTGTGATGAGTATTTTAAGGATTGTATGAAATATTTTTCATAATTGAGTATCAATGAATGTAAATATTTATTTAAATGGAAACTATGATTAATTGATGAATCTTTCTTTATTGTTTTGGATTTTGTATGTTTGATAAAGTACTGTGAGTAGTGTTATTGAGTGATCTATTATCTTACAAATCCCACATCCTTATAAATGAAACATAATTTGAGTTTTATTGTATAATAAAAACCTTCTTTCTATCATCTGGTTGTGTTATTTTATTAATATTAGTGAAATTAACCTATGATATTTGTTCCTTTTATCAAAAAATGAAACAATAATGTAGCCTATCTACCTATAGTAACTTGTGTCTAGTGAAATAAGTGTATACATCACTTTTTGTGACAACGTGTGAAAGTGAAGAGTTGTATATATGGAATTACTTATCCTAAACTAATCCATTTCCCAAAAGAGATTGATTAGTAAAATATTTATCCCTCTTATTGTATTTCAGTTACTCCTTGGGGTTCTCTCACCCCAGTCAAAGGAAGGACCGAAAGTAGTAGGGTTGGCCATTCATTTTTTACGTGTCACCTAAGCCCTCTGAATCCTAGTCTCAATAGGTTTGTCAAAAATTTCCCTAGCTACAAATGATGTAAAATCAACAAGCGTGACATTCTTAAAGTACCTAGGTTTGTTTATTGATACTGCCTTTCCCTAAAGGAGGTGTATATTTTGGTGCCAACACACTTTTGACATAGGTTTTGGGGAATATTTCCTATAATTGAATAAAATAAGTGTCTCTGGTAACATTTTCAGTGTATATGATAGAAATTAATGTCTAGAACCAAGTCCTTTGTTGAGATTTTTCAAAATAGAGTCTGATCTGAAATTTTTTTCTCTATATTTTCCGAGTACAAGAAATATTTCCATTAAATTTGAATTCGGTGGGATAATCATAACAAAATACCATGAAAATTTTCAAATCTTTACTCATTTGTGTGTAAAGACATCATCTAGCAAGTTATTTCAAGTCATCAACACATCTAATGTGTAAAACCTTAGTAACAACTCCTTCCTCTATAAGAAATATGATGAGAACCCATGTAAAGTATCTAAATCTTGGTCGATTATCTTATCAATTTCAGAAATCTTGAAGGAAGGAGACCCTTCTAAAAATTAGATCCTTCCAGAAGATTGTTCCTAAAATTGGGAAAGATTATCCTAAGAAGAAAAAAAGTCTGCAGAGCATTGAATGATCAAATATCTGTTGAAAAGGTTGTACCTATTGCCGAAGATGTCAATATTTAGTGGAAGACTACTTAAAGACCTCAGATAGTTCTTTATTAAGTAGTACCTGTGCCAATTTGTATACTCCACCTCTGGAGGGTCCTTAATTTACAAGTGATCAAGGTATTTTTTAGTTCCCTCCTTTATTGATTAGAAGAAATAGAATATTTTGTGAAATTGGGTCATTAAAGGATCAACACTTTGAAGATCGTACCCCATCACCTCAAAGACTCCTAGTTCCCAACAATTCCAACCCTTCTATTTAAACATCTCAAGTTAATAACATGGCCCAACCTCCGCCTAGACCTCATTTTGTTGTGAATGTATAATAGCCCATAAAATTCCATGGAATGGCGGGGTATCGACATGTAGTCCCACATGAAGTAAGAAATAGGTTGTATAAATTTTAAGGCAATAATGTCATTAGTGGAGAATATCATCTCAAGATTTTTCATAATACTATGGAAGATTTTGAGATTGATAACGAGGATGTATATATGAGGTTATTTATACATAATATAGAAGATGATGTTAGGGATTGGTACAAACCATTTCTTAACAACTCTATTGAATCTTGGTCAGAAATGAAGAATGCATTAAAATCACAATATGGTGATAAAATGGACCCCAAGTTCCTTCTCACTAAATTTGAGAATATAAAGAAAAAACCTAATGAGCCTCTCCAAAATTTTAATACCAAATTTAATAAGATCTTGACCATATTTCCTTTAAACTTAAGGCCTAGTGATGAATATTACCTAATTAAATATTCATATGCGTTTGACAAGAAATAAGCATATTATTTTAGGGATGAAATCCTCATAAATTTGAGTCAATATTTCTCTATGGAAGTATAGATTGAGATTAATATGAAGGCTGTAGGGAAACCTCCAAAGATGGAGGGTGTCAAATTAATCAATCCTAAGAAACCTCAAAAAAGTAAGGGAGTATATCTGTAGGAGCTATTCAAGACTTTAGCAGGGGCAGTAAAGGAAATCTCATACAAGGTTGACAGGGTAGAGAAGGGTTTAGCTTCAAAACCTAAGGATAAGCATACACCCCAGGGATAAAATAGATTTGAAAATCATCCCAGGAGTGATAAAAAAGTAGATGATAGAGGGAAATGACCTATGGTGTCAGGGAAATAACAACAAAAACGTAGAGAAAACAAGTTAGTCTCGGACCCATTGACTATTGGAGTATCATTAGTAGAAGAGGCTCACATCATAAAATGTTGTGAGAAATGTTTTCTACTCCATTCCCTATATGACCCCTATGAAGTAGAATATTTTGATGATGAGACTACTTTTGGTGATGTATATATGTTTGAATGTGTTGAATGCCCACCATAAGGAGCTACTTCCACGGAGTTGCTAAGTTTTAAGACTGTAGATTCTTTTTGGGACTCTGTAAGTTAGGCATCTTCTTTCCTTTCTACTAGTTGTGTTGATATAGATATGGTTCAATCATTTGAATCACCTAACCATGAATTTAAGTATTTGAGAGCTTTAATGATCAAGAAGTATGATATTGGTGTACCCTCTCAAGAGGATAGGAAACTTCTAATGAATGCAGTAGTAGAACAAGAAAAGGAATACAATTTTTGAAATAGGATGGTCAAGGTACTAGGGTCACATCCTAAACCAAATATACCTATCCTAACTAACATCCCAAAGAATGGCCCAAATAAATATCTACCCAAAAAAATCCATGTTGTTGCTAATAAGCCTAATGCCCAAACCAATGGTCAAGTAGTAAAGGCCCTCATTCCCCTAGAAAAGGAAATCAAATTGCCTCCTAGTACTAATTTTCCTAAGTACACTCACTATGATATGGCTCAAATGTTGAGCTAGATCAAAATTATTATGACTATTATTGAGCTTCTTAGGATCCATGAGAATAGAAAGAGAGCATTTAAATACTTAGGGTTCAAGGAGGAAATGGTTGTCACAAGTAAAGATGTTAAAAATGTGGATGTTCCACCTATAATTGTTGAGATACAAGTTCCTCAAGAACTAGAAAGCATGGGTGAATCCAAATAAATATATTTAGGCACTTATTTGGTCAAATCCTAGTTGGATACATAGACCCATTTTTACCACATTGATCATTAAATGCAGACTAGTCCATAATTGTATGTCTGACGCAAGAGCCTCACGCAACATAATTCTACTAGATGTTATGAATGAATTGTACATAAAGGTAGAGACAAATTTTGGAAAGTTTTTTTCCCTCAATTCAAGGGAAGTAATATTCATTGGATGTGTGAAAGGTTTGGTTCTGCAAATAGTTTCTTGTCTTGGTAAATACTTGACCATGAATGTGGTAATTTGTTATTTCCCTACTAAATGGGGCATGTTACTGTCTAGAAAGTGGGTTGAAATTGTGGGAGGAAACATTCAAATGGATATGTCCTATGCTACTATACCCCATGAGGTAAACTTGGTGAAGTTACACAGTGAGAATAAAATGTTACATTTGATTGAAGATCCAATCAATGCTCCTTACAAAGTATTATTTGTTGATTTGGATGTAGATAAATTTGTGGGATATGCATACTTTGAGGACCAAATTATAAAGGAATGTGTAAAATTGGAAAGTGTTGGCGCCCCTTGGGTTCTGATGTTTGATGGAGTATGTTCTAAATTATGAAATGGGGTTGGAATGGTGCTCATTTCCCTAGCCAAAGAAACATTTAAATTTTCATTCAAATTAAAATTTGAGTGCATGAACAACATTAAAGAATATGAAGCATTGCTCTTGGGTTGAAGAATTGCATGGAAATATGGGATCAAAGATATTGTTGTCAAAGGAAATTCTAAATTGGTAGTGAAGCAAGTCATGCAGTTGTATGCAACAAAGAATTAACCAATGAAATAATACAAGCATGTAGTATGGGACTTTATTAAAATGCATTATTGCTTGAACATTTTATACCATGAGATATCTCATAATGCACAAGACAATAAACTTGTTTTTCTTACAACCCAATTTGACAATTACATGGCTTCCCCTTATCATATCTATGATGTTGAAATAGTATTTAGACCATTTTTTCCTGACAATATCAAGTACTGATAAGTATTTGAGGATGATGCTTAGATTCGAAGGTTTATGAAAATTTTTGGCGAGTTTACAAATAAATACATGGATATTGATCCAATGGTTTCAATTAGTGATGGGAAGGAAACCTTTTTTGGGAAAGAAAAAATTCAACTTAAAACTAACACCATTCCCATAGGTTCAGTTTCCCTTGAGTGTAATTTTGACATTATTGATAGGGTAATAAACGGGCCCATATCTTCTTCAAGAGAAGTTGAAGAATAAAACTTAGGAACCCTACAGAAACCTAGGAAGGTATGGTTGGGATGTAGTTTGAGAAAATAAGAGAGGAAAACTTATATAAAGCTATTAAAAAAATACCAAGATTGTTTGGCATGGTCCCATTCATAGTTGAAGGATTATAGAATGGACTTGTTGAAATATGAGATACCATTGGAGCCTCATACTAAGCTATTTAGACAAAATTTAAGGCCCATTAACCCTATTCTCTCACTCAAGATGCAAGAAGAGTTGAAAAAGATAAAAGAGTGATGAATAATATAGCCCATGAAATATTCTTCATGGGTGGCTAATTTGGTGTCAGTGATAAAGAAAAATGGAGACATAATATTTTGTGTAGATTTTAGGAATCTAAGCAAGGATTAAATTAAAGATAATTACCCATTTCCCAACATGGAAAATATATTACAACTGGTATAATTTCTCAATTTCTCTCAACATTGGATGGATTCTCACGGTATAATTAGGTGGTTCTGAAACAATTTGAAAGATTTAAAACTTCCTTCACCACCACTTAGGGAACATATGTGTATGTTAGGATGCCATTTGGGCTGATGAATGTTGGAGCTACTTTTCAAAGGGAAATGTATGTGGAATTCTCGTGTTTCATCAAATATTTCATAACAGTGTACCAAGATGATGTGACTGTGTTTTCTAGAAAAAGAGGTGACCACTTGGGGCATGTAGAGAAGATGTTAAGTAGATGCCGGGAATATGGAATTTTATTAAATCCGAAGAAATATCACTTTTGTGTTCAAAATGAAAATTTATTAGGACATACAATATCCAAAGAGGGGTTCATGATAGATCCTAAATGAGTGGAAGCTATTTGTAAGGTTCTCATACCCATGTCAAAAAATGGTATTCGATATTTCTTTGGGAAAATGAATTTCATTAGGAGGTTTATCTCAAATTTTGCTGAGATAACCATTCCAATTACTAGTATGTTAAATAAAGATTAGGTTATCAAATGGGAACATGGGGTTGTCTAAGTCTTTAATGGAATTAAATAAGCATTGAAAAATGACCCTGTTCTTGTCAACCTATATTATAAGCAAAAATTTCAAATATTTTCTTTTGACTCAAAAAATACAATTGCATCTATATTATTACAGAATAATGAATAAGGAAATGAAAGGGAATTTATACCATTATGGGAAAAAAAATATTTCCCTGCAAGGTGCTGAGTTGAAATATACCATTATGGAAAAAAAAAAAAATTCCTTCGGTTAGAGCAACTAAAATCTTTAGGCCTTATATCTTGAGTTCAAAGATTATAGCCTATGTTCCCCACACAATGGTCAAGGATATATTATCCGAGATGAAGTATCTATTAAGAGATGTTGCTGGGTAAATAAACTCTAGGAATATGATATGGTTATTCAAACTACTAAACTAGTTAGAGGCTTGGTCTTGGAAAAACTAATGGTAGAAAGTAATTTGCAAGAAATGGAAATCAATTCAATTAAGGACGAAAATTTTGACCTCCAGGAAGAAATGACCAATTCCATATGGTATAAAAATGTAATATATTACCTGAAGAATTTAGAGTGTCCAGGGAATCTAGATAACAATCAAATAAGGACACTTAAGTTGGTATCCCATAAATATGTTATGAATGATTATGGTTTGGCTTGGAAAAACCTAGAGGGAATTTTGTTAAGATGCATCATAGAGGAAGAGGCTCCCAAGATTATTACAGAGTTCCATGGAGGATTTTATGGGGGAAACTTTTCTGGAAGATTAACTACTCATATAATTTTGAGAGAAGGATAATGGTGGCCCACATTATTCAAATATGCAACACTATTAGTTAGAAAATGTGAAAATTTTCAGCATTTCTCTGGAAGGTTGAAAGCTACAGGTTTCTTACCCTTACAACCAATGTCAATTAAAGCCCCTTTCAAACAATGGGGAATGATTTTAATTAGAGATATATCAAAATATTTGAGTGCCCCAACATAGATGGATCCTGGTTTCTACTGACTACTTCACTAATTTGGTTGAGGCCATCCTTACCAAGAAATTAATGCACCAAGTAGTCATGTATTTCATTCTAAATAATATAATCAATAGGTTTGGGGTACCTACGAAAATAATTCCTGATAATTCTATGATATTTAGGGAAAAACACTAGCAAATATGTGCCAAGAATATGGAATCATCTTGACTTATGCATCTAATTACAACCCTTATGGAAATGGTCAAGATGAATCAAGTAATAAATTTTTTCTCAAAATACTTAGGAGGACATTAGAAGTTCAGAAAAGAAAATGGGGTGAATAACTTAAATTTTCCCTATGGGAAGATCGAGTTAATACTAAAATAGCTATTGGAAAGATTCCTTTTAAATTAGTCTATGGAGGCCATGCTCTTTTTCCCTTACATATGCAATTTGTCATCCTATCAATTTATGCAACAACTTGGAGATGAAGGGGAAGTGAACCCTTATGAAGAAATGATAAATCAAATCCTAGAATTAGATGAAGAAAGAAGAGAATCCCATAAGAAGCACTTGAAGTTTGGGGAATGTCTTAAAAAGATACTTGATTAAAATGTGACCCCAAGAGAGTTTAATATTAGAGATTTAGTCTTGTTGTGGGACAAGAAGAATGAATAAAATGGAAAACATGGAAATTTTTATTCCTTATAGATGGGGTCATACTCTATTAATATCAAATTTAGGGAGCACACCATTTTATTGAAGGACCTAAAAGGAGATTTATTGGAGTTTCCTATTAATGAGAGGCATCTTAGACACTTTCTAGACTAAGCCCACATGGTCGGGTATGACTTTATCATAGTGTACAATTTTTCTTGTTTGTTGTTTTTTTTCCTCCTTGTTGTTATGGCCTACAATGACCAATTTTTCTGGTATCTTGGTAGTTTGTTGTGTGTATCTACTCATAAGGCCATGTGTTTGTTTCTGTTAGGACTCTGTTGCCTAATAGATTAAGGCACTTGGTTTCTATGTCAAAAAAATTTTGGTTCTTGTGACACTCACGAGGGATGCTCATCCCCGAGTCAGAGTCAATGTTTGTGCTTGTTTTAATACCATTCATTAATATTTAATTATTCCTCCAAAAAATTTCATGCCCTATTTACAAAAAATATTTTTGTGTAATTTTTCTTAAACAATCTTATCAATCCTTGCAAAAGTCTCCTTTTGTGTCATCCTTTGTTAATCCTTGTGCAAACTAAATTTTATTTCCTGAATACTAAAGGCATGTGACATGTTTTGGTTTTCTTCTTGATATCAGAACTAATTTGAATTTTTACAGAAGTAATGTAAATATGCAAGGTTCAAAACAATTCCTAAAGCCCGATGGAATATCTAAGGAATACTCATGTGAACATAATGGAAAATGTTGACACATCCCCATTCCCCGAAAGGAAACATGTGTAATGGTATAATTGGAATAGGGTGATGACACCTTTATTTACCATTTTACTTTACACTTGATATAGTGAAAAGTGAAGTTAAAATTCAAAAACCCAAAGGAGGATGTGTATCAACTATGTGGTCAAAGTCAACAATGGCTAATCGGGTCAGGTTTACAATTTTGAATCCCTTTGACAAATAAGTAAAAGGAAAGAAATATGTGAAGAGGAATGTTAGAAACCAGGAAAAAGGGGGAAAATTAATTATGATTTTTTAGGATGTATAGTTGGTGAAAACAAACCTAAGGCTAGATGAATCAGAAACATGAACTAGGCATATGGAATACATGAGAATGGAGAAATAATTACATTTCACATGTTACAATAACGGTGTGTAGATCATTTTACAAAATCCTTCTAAAGCCCATTAGTAACAAAAGAGGCCATTCATTAATGCACTATCCATACAAGAGTATATCTAATTAATGCAAAGGAATCATGTAGGAGAGATACATGGATGATATGATGTGGAAAGATTGCAACGGTTGAAAAGAAAGGAAAAATTTGAAAATTATGAAAACTCCCCATGAACACAATTTTTAGTATTAATGCATGAATCTATGAGCCATTAATAAGGAAAGTTATTATAAAGTGATCTACTGATGAATCCAAGATTTGAATTTTTGAAAATATTTTTAAGTATCAAAGGATATCCAAAACAAGAATCAAACCCAAGGATGATAGTTTAGTTGTAGTGCCTTCTTAGTCAAGTTCCGAGTAGCGATTCGAGTTTTGGTGAAAATCTAGGTACATCAATTCCTATATTTTCTCTGATCTTTGAGAGTTGGTTCAAGAGGTATGGGTTTTTTTTTAAAAGGTGTCATAAAATTAAATCTGAATCATGAAGATCCATGTGTTACCCTCGAAAACAAGTTCTAGCCTTAGTTCTTCTCTAGACAGAATTGTAGATTCTGATATTAAATCCTATGACTTCAAATATTTTAAGAAGAGGCTACAATCCCTTGAAAGAAGTAATGCCATTATCTAAATAGCTAACAGTCATATTGACCTCGTTACTTCTTTCCCTCCCGCTACACCATGCCCAGAGCTTGTATAGGTATGTGTTCAACATTATGATCCTACAACTAGAGAAGTTTGGGATGGAAGGGGAGAGTTGGTTTTATCTTTTTAGGAACAAGAATTTGATAGAATGTTGGGTTTTCCTCCCACATATGAGGAGGGAGCTATTACCAAAGAATCAGTACAAGAGTAATGGAACTCACATTCAAATAAATGGATGGAAACTAGGAATGACCATTGGTTGAATAATCCTCAAATTTATACCCTCATAATGACAAAGAAGTATAATAGTGCTAAATTTATTAAAGAAGTCAGAGACGTGATTACACTACTGAACTGAGTATTGGGTATGGAATCTAGTCATTTCTTTCAGGAATGGATGTTCCAATTCATTCCGATGATACTCATAAACAAAAACCCTCTCCTCTGGGTTGAGAACATAAGTAACTATATTCATGAATAAATGATGGGAGTTTACTAGATTGCGAGAGGAGAAAATCCTGGAATGGATAATTATTCATGACTTCTTACCTTGTTTATGATATTTATTTTCATATAAATTTTCCATAATTACTAATGGATTGGGAACTTAACAGTTCCAAGGTTCATGACATCTTCTATAAACTAAAATTGGCAAGTTATGATATGCACAACATCAATATTTCTAATCACTTCTTTGCACCTAAAATTTGTTTATAGTACCCTGACTGGGAGATTGAAATATTATCCCATGATGCTAAGAGATTCATTACTCAATACAGATGTTATTTCATCCAATTCAAGGCTTATTCATATATCAAGGTTAGTGGTTTTGATGGGAAATCTTATGTTCTACCCAGGTGTGTAAGTGACAAATGGGAATTAATAAAATTGGTCAGATAGTTGTTATCAGTACATTAGTTCATTTCCTAAAATCATATTACATCCCCAATCAAATTTCTCATAGTCATAGGGAATTACACTTGTCCAAACATCTGAAAGGAAAACATTTTATAAGGAGTGATGAAAAGGTGCATGATGGATAAATTTGAGGATAGAAAAAATTATGATATAAAGCATATCTTACACAGTGTTGTGCCTACATCAAATAGAGCACAAACCTCACTATGAGGACTTCTGAATGAACTATGAAGATGAGAGGAAAGTCAGAAGAAGAGAAAATTCAAGAATGACCTTGTTCCAGATGAGTGATTTTGGGTTCATCCAAACTCTTGAAGGGTTAGAGGAAGATGGTAATGTGATTAGTGAAGAATACATATGGGACAAATATTTCTTCTCAAGTATTTGCCACCAATCAAGTTGGAACATTAGTGAGAAAAAACATAACCAATAAAAGACTACAAATTCCATCTGACTCTCCATAAGGTGGTTATTTTCAAAAGGATTGGACATAAGTTACTAACAAACCCCATTATTAAGATAGGATATAGAAATAACAAAGCTCATTGATGATGTTCTCCCCTCATTTCGGAGGGTTTATGCCACTAGGGAGGTTTTATGGTGACAAAAGATTAAGAAGTTGAACTCATTACTAGTAACAAGTGATGTACGTACCTAGGATAACACAATCAAAACCCCCTCTCCTCAAATAGTGAGAAGAACCAAATAAATGCTTCAAAAAGGTATGGTCAAGGGCCCCATTGTTCATATTACTACCTTACAAATTATTCCAGCATCTGCTTCAGGATTCAAAGGAAAAGAGAAAATGATGGATTCCACTCTTAAGGAGTACCTGTAATAACAACCCCTGCTATTCCACTAGCTCCTGTTGCTTCACCTATCAAGGAACAACCCCTTATGAATGCTCCTATACTCGATGCCTCAACTATTCCAAAAAAACATGTCGAGACTACCCCATAGCCAACTCCAGGTAGTGTGGTAGTAGAAGAAGAGTAGAGTATTAGACATGGAGTACAACCTCATGTTGAGGAAGTCCCAATATAGGAAACACAAAAATAAATTTCAAATTTCATAGTTTCAGTAGTACGGCAGGACATTGAAGTAAATATAGGAATTCTTGAACCTCACATTCCCACAACAAAATCCATCTCCCAGTAACCTGGCGAGTTGATTTTTGTTCCTAGTAAGAAAATGGGTGAGGACTCAACATAGGAAGAAAAGGAAGTTGATGACCAAAAAACCTCAGAAGTTGAAGAAATAGGTGACCAAATTGAATCTATGGATGGAATTGAGGGTGAGGGTTGACTTATAAGATCAATTACTGAGGAGGAACTAATATATGAAGCTCTAGAAGGTATGTCTATGGATTCTTCCTCTTCTAAAACCCTTATAATTATCCTTGTAACTCTATTTCTATAGTCATTTGATGAACATGAGTCTCCCTTAAGAGAGTGGATAGGTAGTAATCTCCCTAATAAGAGTAAGGAAAAAATACAACCAAATGATGATGATTTATAGATCTTGTCTCTCCTCAATCCAGAAAGACCACCCAAAAGGGAAAAATTTACTCCAAGGAATCCCTTAGCAAGAAAGGATAATGATTTCATAGATGTTGTAACTCCCAAAGCTGATGTACCTCAAGGAGAAACATCCCCATCTAATTTTCAAGTCTCTAGGATCTCATTAGCTTAAGCCTTCTACTGAAGAAATGAAATATGATTTCTTGTAGCAGTGGAAGAGGTTTTAAAAAATATTGACGAGTTAAAAAGAAACTAATAAGGATTTAAAGTCCAAGAATTAGGAACTATCCAATTTGGTAAGAAAATTGACCACAAATCACAAAGAAGGGAAATTTGGAGTCACAAAGATCACCAATGATGACATCAAGAGATTAAGTGACTTAAGAGAAAGAGGGTGAGGCCACTATCTAATGTGAAATTTATTTGGTTATTAGAGGTGAATCAATAATCACATTAGTTGTTAAATGGTATTCCCATATTTTTGAAAAGGTAGAATCAAATAAAGAATTAATGGATAAATGTGAAGCTAAGTAACTAGTGTGGATTGATATGCTATCAAAAATGGAAGTTATCAAAAAATTAGGTGATGAATTGGTTGTTTAAAGAATGAATATTATCTCCTGAGTCTTTGGGAAATCAACAAAAATATTACAACATGGAAAAAGTAAGAGTTGATATTTTTATAGAATTTTTTAAAAATATTGATGAATTGAGAGACAAAAAAATAGAATATATCGATGGCATTCATGTTTTGATAGAAAACTTAATTGAGACAGACAGTGGAAGAAACAATTTGAATGGAGAGACCTAAAAATTTTATTATAATTTTTGGTGAAGATTTTATGGGTAAATCCTGAGAGCGAAGGGTTTTTAGTGTATCTACCATGCAAGAATGTGCATACATCAAGTTAACAATTGATAAATTGTTTAAAGAAGACTAAGAAAGAAAAATATTTCTTTGTGGATCTTGATGAAATAAGTATGAAACACGAAGTGGTTTTTGACTACCACTCAGGGCCTGATGAGGAAAGTTGTCACTCAAATGTTGAAAAAATTTATGCATATAAGAAAAGGATAGAGGAAAGATCAAATCAACCCACTCGAAAGGGTCATGAAAAGTAAAAATAAGAGCAATAAAGTTTAAAACAAACTTACTTTTGCAACACATTCTGGATCAAGGGTTTCTTCGAAACAAAGTGCAACTTACTAAAATAAAAAAGTTTGTTAGAAGTAAAAGAATATATTTTCAATTTCTCCCAGGTTTCACCGCATGGTTCTTTCTTTACGTAGCTTAATCAAGAGAAAAATGGAATCTTTTTTAGTTAAAAGATACTACCTTTGAAAAGACTTTGAATTACATAGAGTTGGGTTTGGAGGATCCTTTAAGATATTTTTGTGGCAAAAATTAAGTCAAAGTAAGTAGTAAAAGTATGAAAAGGATTATCCTCATACTAAGGGGGGTTTTATCTTAAGCTTTTGCGAAAAATAAGAATTGGTATATTTTTTAGTGATACTGCTTAAATTGTCATGAAGAAATATATTTTAAGTTTTTTACTTTTCCAAATTCAAATGTTAAGATGATTACAGTGTATAGTCATTAAATGAAATTGATATCATTTGTTTTCATGTTCCCTTATCAAGAATTTGGTAAAATTTAAATGAAATTTGTCCTTACTATGTGTTTTGCTTACATGTTCTATATTTTATGTACTAAACATTTAGTTGATCAATTACCTTTCCTCTTGCAATTCTATATTTCTTTCTTCTCTAAATTACACTAGGTTTGTCTTTAGTGTTTAGGATTTTTTAATTTATTCAGTATTATGGTGTGAGGTTTTACTTCACAATATTGAATGTGATTATAAAAACCCTTGCTGAAATCATTTTGTTGATGGATTTTTGTAAGCTTTCGAGTGTATCTTAAGCATATGAGATCAGAAGAAAGAAATACTTCATTAAAATATTTGCATAATATTTTGTGTTTGTTTTTTAATGATTGTGTGAAATATTTTTCATAATCGAGTATCAATGAATGCAAATATTTGTTTGAATGGAAAAAGTGATTAATTGATAAATTGTTCTTTATTGTCTAGGATGTTGTATATGTATAAGAAATTAGTGTGAGTAGTATTATTAAGTGATCTATTATCTTAGAAATCCCACATCCTTATAAAAAAAACATAATTCATGTTTTATCATAAAATACAAGCCTTTTTTCTGTCATCCTATTGTGTTATTTTACAAATACAAGTGAAATGGAACTTGTGATCTTAGTTCCTTTTATAAAAAAATGCAAGAGTAATCCTATAGTAACATTTATCAGGTGAAATAAGTGTATACATCAATTCATGTGACAAATTGTGAAAATGAAGTGTTGTATTTATGGCCATGGTTATCCAAGACTAATCCATTTCCCTAAAGAGATTGAGAAGCAAAATATTTATCCCTCTTACTATATTTTAGGTTACCCATCGGGGTTCTCTCAGCCTGGTCAAAGGTAGGACTGAATGTAGCAGGGTTAGCCATTCATTTTGTATGTGTCACCTAAGCCATCCAAATCCTGACCTCAATAGGTTTATTAGACATTTCCACGGCTAAAAATGATGTAAAATCCACAAGCCTCGCATTATTAAAGTACCTTAGTATATTTGTTGATACTACCTATACCCAAAGGAGGTGTATATTTGGTTACCAACATGTTTCAAGAACCGTTTCCAGGGACTATTTCCTGGAACGGAATAAAATAACTATCTCTAGTAACATTTACATTGTATCTGATACAAATTCATGTCCAAAACCCGGTTCTTTGTTGAGATTTTCTAAAATAGAGCCCGATCTTAAAAAAATTTCTCTATGTTTCCCTAGTATAAGTGAGCTTTCAATTAAATTTGAATTCACTGGGATAATCCTGACAAAATAATGTGAAAAATTACAAATATTTTCTCATTTTTTTGTAAAGACATCATCTAACAAGTTATTTCAAGTGATTAACAAATCTAAGGTGTAAAACCTTAGTGACAGCTTCGTCTTTTGTGAGAATTCTGGTGAGAAACAATGTAAAGTATCAAAATATTGGTTGATTAACTTGTCAATTTTTCAAAGTTAGAAGGAATAAGATCCTTCTTTAAATTAGATCCTATCAAAAGATTGTTCCTTGAGTTGGGAAAGAATAATCTAGGAAGAAAACAAGTCTTGAAAGAATTAACTGATTAGAGATCCAGAGAAAAGGTTGTACCTATTGCTAAAGATGATCAGCCTTTATTGGAATGCTAATTTAAAACCTCATAAAATTATGAATCAATTAGTCCTTGTGCCAATTTGTATACTCCACCTTAGGAGTTTCCTTCATTTATAAGAGATCGAGGTATTCTTTAGTTCCCTCCTTTATTGATTAAAATCAATAGAATATTTTGTGAAACTGAGTCTTTAAAGGATCAATACTTTGAAAATCATCATCCATTTAATCAAATACCCCCAGTCCCCAACCATTTAAACCATTATATTTCAACATCTCTAGTTAATAACATGGCACAAAATCCACCTAGACCTCCTTTTATTGTGAATGTATACATGCCTATAAACTTCCATGGAATGGTAGGGTATCTAAATGCATTCCCACATGAAGTCAGAAATAGGTTGTCGAAAGTTTAGGGTAATAATACCATTAGTGGAGATCGTCATCTTAGGATTTTTCATAATACTACAGAATATTTTAAGATCTAGTAGAAGGATATATATGTGAAATTATTTATGCATACTCTAGAAGAGGATTCTAGGGATTAGTAAAAATCATTTCCTAAAAACTCTATTGAATCTTAGTCAGAAATGAAGAATGCATTAAAATCACAATATGGTAATAAAAAACACCCCAGGTTCCTTCTCATTGAATATTAGAATATAAAGAAAAACCATAAAGATCATGTACAGGATTTTAACACTAGATTTAAAAAGACCTTGACCATATTTCTTATAAACTTGAGGCCGAGTGATGAATCCTACCTAATTAAATATTTCAATGCCTTTGACAAGAAAGAAACATATTGTTTGAGGTATGAAAAACCCCCATAAATTTGAATTAATAATTCTCTATGGTAGTAAAAATTGAGAATAATATTAAGGAAGCGGGGAAACCTCCAAAGAGGGAGGGTGTTAAATGAATCAATCTGGAGAAGCCTCAAGAAAGTAAGGCAGTAGATCTAGAGGAGGTGTTCAAGACTTTGGTAGGAGTAATAAAGGAAATCTCATACAAGTTTACCAGATTAGAGAAGGGTCTAGCTTCAAATATCCAGGCTCAACATGGAACCCACAGACAACAAAGATCCGAAAATCATCCTAAAGGTGATAAAAATGTAGATGAAAGAGGGAAAGGTCCTATGGGTTCTGGGAACAAGCAAAAAACACCTAGAGAAAAAAAGTTAGTCCCCGATCCATTGACTACTAGAGTGTCATTAGTAGAAGAGGATCACATCATTGAATGACATGACAAATGTTTTCTATTGTATTCCCCATGTGACCGTAATGTAGAAGAAGAGGTTGATGATAAGGCTACTTTTGATGATATATGTATGTTTGAATGTGTTGAGTTCCCACAATGAGCTACTTCTAATGAGTTTTTAAGTGCCAATACTGTGATTCTTTTTTGGACTGTGTAAGCCGGTATCTTCTTTCCCCTCTACTAGTTGTGTTGATATATATATGGTTTAAGAATTTTAATTACCTAACCATGAATTTGAGTATTTGAGATCTTTAATGATCAAGAAGTATGATGGTGGTGTACCCTCTGAAGAGGATAGACAACTTTTGATGAATGCAGTAGTAACACAAGAAAAGGAATACAATTTTTGATATAGGATGGTCAAGGCACTGGGGCTACAACCTTAATAAAATATCCTATCATAACTAACATCCCAAAGAATGGGCCAAATAAAGATCGACTCAACAAAATCCCAATTATTACTAATAAGCTTGGTGTCCCAACCAATTATCAAGTAGTAAAGGATGTCATTCCATTATTAAAGTTGATCACTTTGCCTCCTAGTACCAATTGTCCTAAGTAAACCCCTTGTGATATGGCTCAAATGTTGAGTGAGATCAAAGTTATTGTTCCTATTATTGATCTACTCAGGATCCTTGAGTACATAAGGAGAGCATTTGAATACTTAGGGTTCAAGGAGGAAATTGTTGTCACACATAAATATGTTAACAATGTGGATGTTCCACCTATAATTTCTAAGATAGAATTGCCTCAATAAATAGAAAGCATGGATGAATCCCTAAAAGTATATTTAGGAACTTCTTTGGTCGATTCCCAGTTGGATGTAGACCCTTTTTTTTACCACATTTATCATTAAGGACAAAATATTCCATAATTTAATGTTTGACATAGGAGCCTCATACAACATAATGCCACTAGAGGTTATGAATGAATTAGACATAAAGGTGAAAAAAACTTTGGAAAGTTTCATGTCATGGATTCAAGGGAAGTACTAGTTATTGGATATGTGAAATATTTAGTTGTGTGGCTAGTTTCTTATCCTGGTGAATTCTTGACCATTAATGTGGTTGTTGTTATTTTCCTTGCTAAATGGGGCACGTTACTATCTAGAAAGTGGGTTTTATGTGTGGGAGGTTATGTTCAAATGGATATGTCTTATGCTAATATACCCATGGAGGTAAACTTGGTGAAGTTACATGGTGAGAAGAAAATATTACTTTTGATTGAATATCCAAACAACACTTGTTACGAAGTATTATTTATTGATGTGGATGTAGATGAATTTGTGGGATATGCATAATTTAAGTACTAAATTATACAAGAAAGTGTAAAATTGGAAAGTGTTGGTGCCCATTAGGTTATGATGTTTGATGGAGCATGTTCTAAAAAAATAGATGGGGCTAGAGTGTTTCTCGTTTCCCCAGAAAATTTAAGTTTTCATTCAAATTAAAATTTGGGTGCACAAACAACATTACAGAGTATGAAGCATTGCTCTTGGGTCCAATAATTGCTTGGAAATATGGGATCAAAGATATTGTTTTCAAAGGGGATTCTTAATTAGTAGTGAAGCAATTCAGGAAACTATATGCAAAAAATAATAGAAGAATGAAACAATACAATTATGCACTATGGTACTTTACTGAAATGTTTAAGTCCTTCAACAGTTTATACCATGAGAGATCTCATAATACACAATCTGACAGACTTTCTATTTTTGTTACCAAATTTGATGATTGCACATCTTCCCCTTATTGTAGTTATGATGTTGAAATAGTATGTAGATAATTTGTTCCTGACAATTTCAAGTGCTGAAAAGTATTTGAGGATGATGCTCAGATATGAATGTTCATGAAAAATGAAGGTGAGTTTACAAATCAATACATGGATCTTGAGACAATGGTTTCAGTTTATGATGGGAAGGAAACCTTGTTTGGGAAATACATAATTCAACTAAAAACAAACACAATTCCTAGAGGGTTAATTTCCCTTGATTCTAATTTTTGCAATGCTAACAGGGTAATAAACATGGCCATATTTACTTCAAGAGAAGTTGAAGAATACAAATTAGGAACCCTATAGAAACCCAGGAAGGTATTGTTTGGATGTAATACGAGTAAATAAAATATCTCAAGAAAATATGTAACACATTCAACATCCAACTCAACTTCTCTTCTCCATATTATCCTCAAGATAAAAACCAAGCCAAGGCTACCAATAAAACCCTTCGAAACATTCTTTCCAAAAATATTGATCAAGCAGGTCGTAATTGGCATCTCCATCTTCCTTTTTCCTTTTGACTTTTGGGCCTATCATACTAGCATTTGTACCTCCACAAGGGATACACATTTTTATCTTAGTTACGGTTCTAAAGTATTCCTTCATCCCAAACTTAAAATTATCTCTTTGTGTGTGTCCCTTCATGACTTCATATCTAATGAAGGCTATCACCAAGTTCATCTAGCACAACTCGACTTACTAGATGAGCATCGCCCTCTCGCTCTTGAAAACCATCATGTTTACCAAGAGTGTATTAAATGTGCTTACAATAAAAATCTTAAGTAACATGAATTTAATGTCGGTGACCTTGTATTCAAAGAAAATTAGAATGTCACTACTCTAAAAAGGATCCAATATGGAAATTTTTCCCATAACTGGATTGGACCATACATTATTACACACAAGTATTGATTGGGAGCCTTTTTTTGGCCACCCTTGATGGTAAATCAGAAGTGGAACCTCTTAACACATTGTACTTGAGACTTTTCTATTGTTAGCACATTTACCAATGTGCCCTTAGTCATATCCTTAGATCATTCCTCCATCTTAGCCTCTTCCATTTCTCACTGTGGTGATTTGGAATTGTGTGGTTTTCTGTCACTTCCTAGATGTGACCTTAAATATGGACACCATAGATCTACCCATAGAATATTCCTTATGAATAGGTTCTCCCCCTTGGTGAGAACTCTACAATCATCACAACCATCACCATCTTGTTCACCTATTATAACCATGCAAAGGATCTACGGGTGTCTCATGTACATTCTTTATCCCCTCCTAAGTAGTTTACTTAACTAGTCTTAGCTCTCCCCTATGTAAAATTATAAAAAGAATATCACAGATGATCTTGTAAAAAATAAACATTATAAAAAATAGATTGATCCCTCGAAGGATGGCTATCATATTATTCTTTCCATCTATATATTGTATAAATTATACCATACCATTCAAGGATGGCTACTCCTTATAGAATTTGAAGTATTCTTTCATTGATAAGTTTTCTCATCCCCTTCCTAAAGCTGGGGAATAGTTTTATGGAAAACCATTTGTGGAGAACCCTCTTCCCTTATATAAGTACATCTCAAATTCCTTTTTCATGTCGATATTTGGTATATGAGTTCATTTCATCCATGATCCTCACAATATTTGATATGACTAACTATCGTTGGTTATATGATAGCAATTATTTTGGTCTCGTGTTCTTTTCATCACCTAGATCCCCCTCTTGTCTACCTCCAATGTGCTTGGAGGAATATTTTCCTCACACATTCATTGATATTATGTGGAGATGTTCATATCTATAGTTAACTATCATTAAGGTTACATCTTATCTTCCTTCTCATCTGATATTATTCTCTTTCTCATCTTTTGGCCCACTGGGCATAAATATTTCCCCTTTAGGATACACCTCTTAACCATTCATTTATTTAAGTTGATTTCATGACCATACTCATCTTTCCCTCTATGAATTTTATTACGATATTTAAATTTTCTCTTTTTTGGGCATACATTCTTTTTCAAAAGTCCACATTCGTCGCCATATTCTATATTGTCCCTTAAGCGAATTCTATTTTCATATTCTGAATCCTATCGTTTTCATTTATAATTCTAGTTCCATGGGCATTTTCACTCTTCATTTGGGAATTTTATTTGACTATCTTATTCAATTTGTGCACAAATCCCACTTGGTTTCCATATTTTTCCTCTCTTGGGGCATACCTATTTTACCTCCTTTTTCCTTCATGGCCACACTCTTTTACTCTTAGGGCATATTGTTTTTCATTTTTTGCCTTTACTGCAAAACCTTCCCCTTTGGTTCATTCCTTTTCACCATTTGTCATCTGGGCCATGTTTGTGCTCCCCTTTTGGGGCACCATTACTTATCATCCTCATGGATTCATATATTTTTTCTCAATTCCTCGTGTACGGATGATTTCTCATACCTTTTTTGCATATAGTTTCACATATTTTTATGACTTACCTATGACCCATTGGTCATCCCATCTTGCATTGATACTGTAGTGATCTTCACCCACTCATTTTTCTATTGAATTTTGTAGCCTGTCTCCATTGAGACCATAATCATCCTCTACCGATGTGATATTTTAGTCACCGCCATAGTTTTTTATTTAAATTATGATACTTTTTTCCTGGGGCATCTTTCCTTGGTTATTATTTCACCCATTTTTAATCACCCACCTTCCCTTTATCATCTACCTTTTTTCAAACACGTCATCGATTTCCCTTGACATCATTGATCCCTTATTTGAGGGGTAGCTCATCATCTACCTTTCATCAATCCTCATCAAAATCTTTTTTTTTTCTCATGGCTTGCTATCTCAAACCACTTTAAAAAAGGGGGAAAATGTAGACACCTAAATTTGGTATCTATATCTTTAATCACTTGAGTGCGCATGTTTATTTAATCAATCCCCCTCATTTAATTAAATTCCCACTTTAATATCTATCACCTATAATTTACATTAATTAATTAGGCTTCAATTACTTTATTAATTAATCAATTAGTCCACATCCTTTGCTTTTCTTTCCCTAATGAACTTTCTATTTCCTATCCCTATGCTTTTTCTAAACAAAATCTATTTCTAACCCACCTACACCTCATCATAAAACACCCTCTTCCCACCTAATGATTTAAAACATTCAATCCTATCCTTAAAAATGTAAAATTATGCCAAAAGTAGAAAAATCCTCCCATTGGGGAAACTTATCCCACAGTTGGAGGAAATCCAACCTAGTCTTTGTTGCCCCTATAAAGTTGAATGCTTTCTTTGCATTCATCATTAGATGCATGCACATACCCCAAATTTCTTGCAACCTGTGAGCTTTTCCTTGTTCCTGAACATCTTTGCAACAATCACATACCTCTTAGATATCCTTTTAGTTTGTTATTTTTTGCTCATAGACATTCCTTTGTGAGGTTATCATTTTTTTGTATAATTTTATGTAATTATTATCATATTATCACTGCCTTGTTTACATTTAACCTTTTATAGGTCCAAGAATGGTGAGGACTCCATCATTAGGCTATTTTATAAGTTTTTTTGTTTACAGCTTCTCTAATCCAACATGTTTCCCCTCAAAATTTTCAAGAATTTCCCCAGATTGGTGTTGATCTTCCTAGGTCGCTATCAACCCAGTATTTTATACTCATCTTTTCTCTCTTAGATTCATTTCAGTGTCTGTTCTAGCCCTTGTAGTATTTCTAAGCCTTGAATCTACATCCTGTTTCTTTGAACCTGTCTAGTTTTCAACCCAAATCCACCATGATCCTTGTTACCTTATATTCCTTTCATTTCCTTTCCTCATAACTCTTCTATAGGTTTTTTCTAGTGTCTATAGGCCTCTGTTCTGTCTAAATTGCACTCAGAGCATCTAGATCTACACTTACAGCTGATGTTCCATGCTTCTGCCTAGGCTTTCCGTTGACCCACATTTGCATAGTCTAGGTCATCGCTAGTCTAGACTAGGTACATTTAATTTTTATTTCATTTTAATCAAATAAAAATTAAATCAATCATAAATACTCTCATACTTTGTAAATTCTTCATTTTCTACATATTTTAGTTTATCTTTACTTTATAACAATTTTGTTTAACAACGGGGATTGACATCCACCGAGGAAGTGAAACACTTCTCATGTCCACTTTATCAGGTAACTCCTACCCAAACCATCTAATTGTTTTCCTTCATGTGGTTCTTATTTGTAGGTTTCATCTAATTTTTAGTAATGGAATCCATCATCATCTTGCACCTGTATCTCATCATATCTGAGGTAACATAAACCCTCCAACATTTATGAGTCTGCTAGTTTCTTTAGTAGCTAGTGAATTAACCCTCATTAAGGATGAGAAACTTGGTAAAAAATGGGATAAAGGTGGGGGGTTAATTATTCTATCCCCTTGGAAAAGGGACACAAAAATTTACCTAAACCCCATGGTGAAAAGTGACAGACACGCGGTGCACGAGGTGAGGGCTAGAAAAACCCCAAAAAATTATTACGAAGGCTTTCAAAGGTCCTGCGATGGGTCTAAGGGATCAAATGGGGGAGGGTAAATTTTTTTTCTCCCTTTTGTTCCCTTGGAAAAGGGAAAAGAGAGACATTAAATTTTTCCTCAGCCTTTACTGACACGTGGCACTAAAAACATTTTCTAACTGTGAGAGCGTACCTTGGGAAAGGCCTTGAAAATAAAATCGTCAGAGCTCCCAATGGAGCTTATTTATATGATTTTATCTAAAAATATAATTTAGAGAAGAATGGGATGGTTCCAAGGATCTAATTGTTCCTGTAACACATGAAAAATAGATGTTTTTCTAGGGACCTCAAGTTATTCCTTCCAAAACTAGATTGTAGAGAGAAGCACCTTAGACTTGTGAAAAATATGAAACTACCATCATGTAGGTAAATTGATTATATTTCCAATGGTATATTCTATGGCCTCTAAATCATTCTAGAGCTCCCAAAATCATCTTCCGAAGCTAAGGTGCTTTTTTCTAATTACAAGCTTCTTTACCTTTAAAAACTCATTTTCGCTGAAATTGTTCCCCAACCTCTAAATATTCCCTAAATCTTATTATATCACATGAAAATGTTCTTCGATATTTAATAAATCTCCCTAGAGAAATTAGCCTTGATATATACACTAAATAATGTACACTTTCCTTAGAAAGGATAAAAAATAGCCATTTCTAGGTCTACTAAAAAATTCTCCCTGAGAGGTATTATCTCGAAAGAACTTTATGAACTTGTTTAAATATTTCAAACACATGGAAAAGGTCATCAAAATACATATGTATACTTCTGGTATTGGGATAGGCTTGACACAATTAGAGAACTAATCCAGAGAAGTGCTCAGGAACATTTACATTAAAAAAAATTGACACTGGGGTCCATTGTCATGTTTAAAATTTTAAAATTTTCATGTTGCACATTTTCATGTAAACAAATTGGTAGCCTATTATGGGCTTGAGATTCTTCTAAAGGTATTTATTTTTATGCCTTAATTTTTTCAAGTTGTGTTGCAAAAAAATTGTCCCTCAATAAGTATAGTAATAATAAGTGTGGTTGTATGAACTCGGGTTTGTTTCTTATGACCTGATATAGGTTTGTAACTCTTGAGTTGGAAATTGGTTTGATAATACGAATGTGATATTTCCATTATGAAGACCTAGTCAAACCTATATGGGTGTGTTATTAAAGTCATGAAAAGCTAGGATAAGCATGAGTTCTATACACAAAGAAATATTGGTAGATATTTTTGAATTTTCTATTCATTGTGATATCATGAGAGCACAAGTATTCAAAGAATTTATTAAGTAAGAATATATGTACAAGGTTTTTTTATTAGAATCTATTTTAAGGTCATGATAGAGGTATATCATTATGAATACCTGTTATCTCGTAAAATTGGCAAGGGAAATTTTACAAATAACCCTACCAAAATTTTGTTCCTGTCCCTCGTCAGGGACTCCTTATGTTTGGAACGTTGCAAAATCCCGTCCCGGGAAATCTAGTTTTCCGAACTTAACCTTTTTTGGTATTTTTTGGTCGGGTGCACATAATGTCTATACAACATCAAGTTTAGGTGCACCCCCTTTAAATCCTTTGGCACATGGTTTGAAGTGTCAATAGGCATTTTGGTGCGCCTCACTATGTTGTGCCTTTCTTGCATGCGCCAAGGCACATGCGCCTTCATGTCAACAATACTTTTGTTGCGCCACTTTTTGGTGTGCCAAGGGTGCACATATTCTTGTGTCAAAAAAAATTTCGGTGTGCCAAATTCACACATAGCTTCATGTTGATAGGTATCTTGATGCACCAAATAGCTTCGTGCTGAGTTTTTATGAAAATATGTTTTTTTCTGTAGATCTGAGTTTTTGATTGTTTACCAAAATTTTCAAACTCTTTGAAAAAGTCAACTTTAGATCTGAAAATCAGCTTACTAAGCTTCACTATCATTTTATCCTCACTATTCTTTGTCATTAAACCGCAATCAGTTTTCAGAAAAGGATAAAATTAAATATTCAAAAAAGTACATGCTGCTGATTTTTGTCACAAAAATCAGAAAATCAGCAAGTACAACCAAAAAGAATTTTTATATCTACTTCACAATATTGCAGATCAGAAAGGTACACTGGCAGGCGAACCATTTACTCATAGTAGGAGAGCTCATGGAGAATTAGATCCTACTTTTCATCTGCTTTAAAGGAACAACTTCAGTATAACACCAACGCGCTTTTCATCACTAAGTTCAGCTGATCGGTCAGCCAAAAGTACCTCACCTCCACAAAAGAACCAGTTTTCACAAGGAGCCTCCACATCCCTTTGTAGTGCCTTGCTACTCAGTGGAACTATACTTCTAGCCCGTGTTCTTTTTCCACCCATCCAGATGGCGGTACCATGGGGAAATGCTATGGGTCCCCTGGCTTTGCCGCATCCTGTTCACGCACTCCCACATGGAAACTGAACGAATTTTCCCAAATTTGACGGGAGCGGGAACCAAAGCACAGATTCACACATATCTACATTCATCATGTCATGTAGTATCCTGGATGTGACCCATGAAGATGTGTCGGTTCACCTTTTTCTGGAAACTTTACAAGGGCCCACATCAGAATGGTTTTAGCACTTGCCGGCCGGATCTATTACCAATTGGGCCACCTTGCAGGATGATTTTGAAGATAAGTACAAGCCTTCAGAAGATGCATTTTCATTATTATCACAGATCACTCACCTAAAGAAGGAGGCCAATGAGACCATGTATGATTTTATCGCCAGGTTCAATGCATTAATCAACCGTGTCCCTGTTGCCACGCTTCCAACACCGGAAAATCAGAAGTGTTTCTTCGTAAACGCCATGAGATCAAAAGTAAGTTTCTTACTCCTGCAAGAATAGGTAGCTACCTTGATTCTCACCCAGGCTGCTACCATCCAAATTGAAGATAATTTACTAATATCTGGAAAATTAAAAAGGGAATCATCTAAGCTTAAATCTTTGGGCCCTTCTCCCACTACTTTGTCTGATCCGGCATTTCAAAAGATGGCGAATGACTTACATTAAAGAAGCAGTTAGCCCAAGCTTCCCCTAGTTCCTCATACCAGGATATCCCATGGAGGAATTTTGTTTCCAATAATGTCCCACAAAGGCCACGCCTACCTGCAACTGCTCCGCGGTTGGCACTTGAGGCTCCTCCGGTCAACGCTTTAGTCGAAATCGAAGCAGAGGAACAAAATTACGAAGAACCTTCGTCTCAAGGCAAAGATGATCAGGATGTCGGTGAACCAACTGGCGACTCTACTATCGAGTATATGGAATTTGATGAGGAAGAATCTGATGAAGAAGAGGGTACACAGGGGTATGCAAGTGGACAATCATATGCTATTTTACCCACTCGCAAGGAAAAGAAGTAGAGGTCGCTGTCAATGTGTTGAAAGAGAAGGCCGTGTCAAACGTGCCTCCAACCATTGCTAAAAGAGGTAATCCTCTTCCTACTCAGCCCCCTGCTAAGTCTTTTACACAGAAATCTTTTCCCCCCATCTCTCCTCCAAATCAGCCTTCTTCTATGAAGACCAATAATCCTACCCTACCGTCGAAAAGTGAGGGACTCATTCCTTCGCTAGCGCAACCCTTAGCCACGTTTGACATCATAGATCATGCTAAGAAGACTAAGATCCAAATGTCTGAAGCCAAGTATCTTCAGTCGAACCCTGAATAGCTTATAAGGTTGACCAAGTATATTCAAAGCCAAGCTATCATATCTCCCCAGATCCCCCTAAAAGGAATCCTTTCCACTCCTCCTGCGTCCCGCATAAATGTTGCCTCAACATCTGCATCAGGAAAGATAGAACCTTTCTATCTCTCCCTCCTAATCAATGGCCACAAATTAAGTAACTGCATAATTGATTCTGGAGCTTCTGATAACGTCATGCTAGAAAAAGTCACCCATGCTTTGGGCCTCACCCTTACCAAGCCTTTTGGCAGATGTTATTCCTTGGAAACTAAGCACGTCCCACTGATCGGTCAGATCAAAGACGCGTAGTACACATTTGCGGTATTCCCAGAGAAAAGAGTAAAGATGACCGTCCTTGTTGCCGACATTCGAGCAGCCTATGGAATTCTGCTGGGAAGGAGCTTTTGTAGTGAAGTTGGTGGGGAGATTCATATGGACTGGCCCAAGGCTAGAATCCCCGTCAAAGGTGTAATGCATACATTGGAGCTAGAATCACAAAAAAAGGTACTTGGTTACTAACTCTGAGGACCCCAAAGCTCAAATTATTTTCAAATCTTCAGGAATTGGGAACTATTTCTTGTCTACCAAGTCTGACAAAATGGTTGTTCTCATCCAAGAAGAAGATCTTAATAAGATCTGGACTTTGTAGTTTGATGGCAGCTGCGCAACTAGTGGGTGTGGCGCTGGAGCCATGCTAATATCTCCCGAAGAGGAGATTATTCCTCTCTCTTTCAAGTTGCAGTTTTTCAACACAAATAATACCGCTGAGTATGAATCTCTGCTACTTGGCATGCAAGCCACAAAAGAAAAGAGGGATCAAAAATCCTAAAGTACAAGGTGATGCAGAGCTAGTCATGAATCAAGTTAAAAGGATATATCAAGTAAAGAATGAGAGGCTCAGGCATTACCACAATGTGGTGTGGGATAGCATCAAGGAATTTGATGCTTTTTCAATAGAATCCATTCCAAGAGCTCAAAATGACATGGCCGATTCATTGGCTGTTTCAGCATCCCTCATGCTCCCTCACCCGGGTCTGAAATTTCTTTAAGGAACTTCATTTTGAAGGATCCACTTCCACGTGCCGTGAATTAGTCACTGATCAAGAGGATGAATCTGAAGGGAATGATGGCATATGTCAGCTCAAAGGAAATAAAATTCTGAAAGGTCTGGTTTCTTTAGAGTGGCTGTTCGACAGGCATGATCATTTTGTAAAAAAGAAAAGGTGAAATGATACTAACTCCTCCCCAAAAACCGAACCAACTAATTTAGGTTCGGTAGAACATCAACAGTTTGTGAACATCGGAAAATGTTGCACACCTGAAGAGAAGCGGAAGTTTTTCAAACTGCTGAAGAAATACATGGATGTATTGGCGTGGTCCTACACTGATCTAAAGTCTTTTAAGCTAAAGGACATCCACCATGACATCCTGTTGAAAGAGGATGTCAAACCCTTTCGCCAGAAGCAGAGGCATTATAACCCTAACATCTCAGGTACTATCCAAGCTGAAATTCAGAAAATGCTGGATGCGAGGATCATTTTTCCTATCCATCACAGTACTTGGGTGGCAAACATTGTGCCAGTGCACAAGAAAAATGGTGAAATACCCATATGCGTAGATTTTTGAAACCTGAATCAGGCATCCTTAAAAGACAACTACCCACTTCCTATAATGTATCAAGTTCTACAAGCGGTAACTGGATCAGAAATGTTGTCCATGCTTGATGGTTTTTCAGGCTACAATCAGATTGGAGTCTCACCTAAAGACCAGTTTAAAACAACATTCACTACTTCATGGGGCACGTTTTCCTACAGCAGGATGCCTTTTGGCCTGACCAATGCTGGCGCCACTTTTCAACGGGATAAGGACCTTGCATTCAAAGGTATGATGGGGAAGGTCATTGTGATTTATCTGGATGACTTAACTGTGTTCTCGAAACAATGAAATGATCATTGTAATCATTTGGAGCAAGTATTGGCCAAGTGCTGAGAACATGGGATTTCCCTGAACCCAAAAAAGTCTATTTTTGGAGTCACAGAAGGAAATTTGCTAGGACATGTTGTTAGCAAAGAAGGAATGAAGATATATACTGAAAGATTTAAGGCTATTCAAGGCCTTACTTTTCCTACAAGCAAGACCGGCATCCACTCTTTCTTCGAAAAGGTGAATTTTCTCAGGAACTTTGTTCCCGATTTTGCTGAAAAGACTCGTCATATATTAGACATGATGAAAGGGTCACCAAATTTTTGATGGAGTGAAGAAGGGAAGAGGTCGTTCGAAGAAATAGGACCTTTCAAGATCAAGCAGCTCAACGGAGAGAATAGTTTCTATCTCTCGTATCTGGATGGAACTGATGTCCCACTTCCCTATAGCGGGCAACATCTGAAAATCTTCAGGAAGTAGAGCTTCCTCTCTTCTTTGTACAGTTGCTTTAGTTGTGTGTTTGTTTTTGTTGTGTGTTTGCTTTTGTTGGTTGTGTGTTTCTCTTTCTGGTCTCCCTTGTTTTTGACTCTGTTGCCCAATGGATAGGCATGTGAGATATGGGATTCTCTACCCCTGAGGTTCACTCAGAGATAGTCCCTAGAAAGAGCTAGTTGTTATCCCGTAAAATTGGCAAGGGCAATTTTACAGATAACCCTACCAAAATTTTGTTCCCGTCCCTCGTCAGGGACTCCTTACGTTCGGAACGTTGCAAAATCCCATCCCAAGAAATCTAGTTTTCCAAACTTAACCTTTTTTGGTCTTTTTTGGTCAGGCGTACATAATGTCTATACAACATCAAGTTTAGGTGCACCCCCTTTAAATCCTTTGGTGCACGGTTTGATGTGTCAACAGGAGTTTTGGTGCGCCTCACTATGTTGTGCCTTTCTTGCATGCGCCTTCATGTCAACAATACTTTTATTGTGCCACTTTTTGGTGTGCCAAGGGCACACACATTCTTATGTCAAAAAAACTTTTGGTGGACCGAAGGCGCACATAGATTCATGTTGACAGCTATCTTGATGTGCCAAAGGGCACATGCTTTCTTGTGTTGATAGCACGTTTCATGTGCCACTTGAAAAAGTGGGTGGCACATTTATTACCACCTCCCCTATATATAGGCACATCTGCACTATCATTTTCATCAGTCAGAATCACGTGCTTTTCTCTTTCCTCTGTACCTGTCAGCGCACCTACCCTGTCATTTTCAAATCACTTCAGGGACCCAATTTCACACTTCTACATTATATAATCTAGGTAGGGGGTCCTCATTTCTTTGTGAGTTTTATGTTTGGTTTTTGGCTGCTTGTTGGTATGAATTGGGTTGAATAAGACTGTGAAATCATGAACTCAACCCCCTCCTTGTTGTTTTTCTCTTTTCTTCCCCATGCATTTCCCCCTCTTTCCAGATCTACTTGTAAAGTGGACTCTGTCCTAAAAATATTGCTTGAAACTCTTTTTTTTTAGCTTCTTCATCACCCAAAGATATCCTTAAAAAGAAGCTTAAATGCATGTAACCCCTAAGAGAAAGAATCATGGCTTGAAAATCAGACACTTTCATCTCCTGTTTTGGCGCATCTGCCACCCCTGCAACATGATAAACAGTCACGCCAATGGCACACATACCATGCCTGTTACATAAAGAACAGATGCGCCAAGATGGCGCACTTCCCTTGCTTGTTACAACCGCTTTCCCTGCACCCTCTTGGTGCACCAAACTTACGTGCAACATTACAAAACCTTGCACCATTGGCACACCCTACATGTATGCAACATTAAATTTATATGCGCCAATTACAACTGTTAAAAAGGCATAGGCACATCTATTGTTACAACAACATCATGATATGCAGACTTTCCATGCACCGTGCTAGTTCCCCTGTGGCGCATGAAAAAATGATGTTACATGCATTAAAATTGCACCCTTTGGTGCATCTTTTACCCGTGTAACATGAAAAATATCCGCGCCCTTTATAAAATGCATACAAATGGCGCAGGCGCACTTCTACTTGCAACAACAAAAAATCTAACCTGTAATTCCCATGCGCCATGCACCCTTTGGCGCTGATTTATCCCTTGCAGTAGCCCTTTCCTGTGCACCATATTATTTAGCCCCATAACCTACAGTATTCATGAGCCCTACGCCCTGAGGCCTTAAAATCACTAATTCTTTCTTCTGTTGACGCTTTAATGGAAGATCAAATAGCTGATATGAATTTCTTGTGTTGGGTCTTGCAGATCAACAACTGAGCTCAGAGTTACATATGTCAACATCAAGCAAGAAACTGACCAAGTCTAAGGGAAAAGCCAAACTCACGGAAGAAGAGATGAAGTACAAATATCAGAGGGCTAGGATGCCCGAGTCCCAAGCAGAATGTGACCTAGATATAACAGATTCTGAGCTCGGACACATTGACATGGAGGATTTCTGGGCCAAAACTAGAAAGGTTACAAGAAATCCCTGGATGGACAAACTGATGGGCAACGCGCTGTATTTTTCTGGGGGGATCCTAATTAGTGCAGTAAATAATGAATTTATGATGGTGGTGGCCCGCTGCTACAATAAAGACACCAGGTGTGTCGTAAATGAGAAGGGTGAGGTCATAATTAACCTCACTACCTGACACTTTGAAATAATGCTCGGCATTCCTCACCATCGGCACTTTGTGGCCATAAGCCAGGAATATTGCATCAAGGCTTGGGATTGACAATGAGGATCAATGTATGCAGTTGATGAATGAAGTATACCTGAAGAATAAAAAGGTGGTGACCAGGTGGCCACAAGTCATTCATCGTAGTGACTTTTCAGAGGAACTCAGTGATACAATCACGTTCCTGAGCAGAGTGTTTGGGCTTCTTGATGCCCATTACTTTCACAAGTGGATGTTGAGGTACTTAGAAACAATGAATAAAAATGTGCCTGATCAATGCTTTGAGTGGGCGGAGATCATAAGTAGCAAAATATCTGAGCAGCTCTAACAACTTACCACAACGGGGAGGTTCTATATGAACTCCTATGTAGTCTATGCTACAAATTCAGAAAGAGACTATCCAGCTCTAATGCGGTGTGGGGTTTGGCCCCAGGTTAAAATATACAAATACTATCCAGAGCTGAAGTTGGAGAACAGTATTCCACAATTTACAAAGATCAATGACGCCTTCTTCTATGACATCATCTACCTTTTGAGGCCAAACATGACTCACGGTCATATGAGCAAGAGCATTGTGACAGTGACAGAAAAGTGGGGAGCCTGTTCACGTAATTCCTTACCTTCACCTACCTAAGGGTAGCCAACTTCTTGGGAAAACCAACTAAGTTGCCAAGGTATGCTGGTCCCAAGCTAATCCTGTTGGAGCTATCAAGACAGCTCATTACCTACCACGAAAAGTGCTTAAAGAGGAAGAAGGGTGGAAATCCTTTCCCCCTTGCAGTGGGCAGGTATACTTGCGTTTCACATCACAAAACCTGGGAGATGCTTACAGAGTTGGAATTACTGAATCTAAAGCACAACTTCCTGGCCAGGCCCACCTTCGACCCAAGGAATTGTCTCCCCAGGGCCAAGTTCAATCCGATCCACATCCCTTAGATCGAAGACATTTATATCGACATATATCATGAGGTCGAGCTCAGGAGGAAGGATCATTCCCACTTAGCCTTGGCTGAAATCATCTAGTATGGTGTGGCCATCATTCCAAAAGGCTATCAAACTACTGAGCAAGAATTTGATCAAGTGTATCTTGACATGGGTGGAGATGACTGGCCATTTTCTGTGATTGACAAGACCAAAGCACCTTAGACCATAGAAGAAAGGGTTAAAGAGACTCTGTAAAGAACAAAGCATTGGTGTAGAATGAACAGTCTCATCTACCTCGGAGTTGATTTCACCACATCTCCGTTAGGCAACACACCTCCTCGGGAAAAACAGTAGCCAAAAGGAAAAGAGAAAGGCAAAGAGGGTGAATCCAGCTCCACCCAAGAGGAAGCCCCTGAAAGCCTTCCTTCCACTTCACAAAAATGGGTTGTAATCCTAGAAATCTCAGAAGAAGAAGCAGCGGAAGATGTTCCGATAGGAACATCCACTTAGGATGTGGCCATGAATGTAACTATTGAGGTCCCTTCTCCCTCTCCTCCTTCCCCTCCTCGAGTGACCCAAGTGACCATTCCTTTGGTCATGTCCTCTCCCCCATCTTCTACTGTTCCCCCTTCTTCCTCATCCATCTTCTCTTCTCTCACAAAGCTGTCCCCCTCCATTTCTTCCCTCATCTCTAAGCTCCCTTCCATTCCTATGTCTTCCTCCCCTGTATTATCTCTTCCTCTGGCAAGCACTTCCTCGGCTTCCCTCTCTATGCCGCCTCCAAGTGTCTCCACATTTTTCCCTTCTACTACTGTAGCTGCTCCCTTTTCCATTTCTGGTCCTTCTCCCATAAGTCCAGCCTGGATCTCCCAGCACCTGAGTCAACAGAAGAGGAAAGTTCACATTGCACCAATGGAATTCTCTGTAATCCCATCAAAAGGGGCCAAGAAGCAAAATCCCATAACCCGCTTCTCTCAGAGTGCATCAGGGGAGAGAGTGATGGAGATTGCATACCCCAATCCTTTGAAGGATAAGAAGGATCTGTCTTCGACAGATTACACAGTGACTCAAGTCACAATGGGGACATCTTCAGAAAACCTGCAAGGAGAGGCCCTATCTGTAGTTGATGCCCTTTGCAAGAAACTCCAAGAAGCAAAGGAAGAGAAGAGGCTACTAAAGGAGCAAAATAAACACCTTCTCCATGCCTTGTAGAAGATGGGTAGTGCACCTCCCACAACTACCGCCGAAACTCCTGAGCCTCTGAGTTAGGATAAAATCAATGAATATGCTAAAATCGGTGAGCAGGGCATGGCAGTTTCCACCTGGAGGAGCCAGATCCTCAAGGACAGTGAAGGAGTAATCGCTAAGTTCACCAGGTTATATCAGAACATCAATCGGATGAATAGAGAACTCCAGGCGATAGCAAGACCCATCTCCAAAGAGCTGGATCATGCTAGGATGCAACATGAGACCTTTCAGAAAATGTTTGACTGTTTAGTCGAAGATCTGGTCAAGTTCGGCATCTTTGGACACCCAAGAGCCCTCAACAAAATCCTTTCTACTCTGGATTATCGGGTGGATCAGCTAGAGTTCGTCCTGGAGAAGATCGACAAAGTAAAAGAGGAAGCCCTGGATGCAATGCATAAAATGGAACAGATTGTCCTAAGGATGTCTTCAGGCTTGCTCACATCTTCTTTCTCCTCAAGAAAGGTTGAGGAAACTATTAGATCTTCAAGGAGATCGTTTCACAGGGACTGGGGCTAGAGGTCACGTTCGATGCCGAATCCATCAATAACCTATTGGCGTGTCATGATTTCATCAGGTACCTGATAGAGGAAGAGAATGATTATTCAAAACTCCCAGAAAAGCTCACAGACGAGTGGGAGACTTGCGAAGCTATCAGCGATCAACACAAGGATCCTTCCGAGGATCAACTCCAACCCATGATCAGCAAGTTCATGGAGTACCATGCCCAGTTCCACATCTCGTCGCCCGAGTAGCAAAAGTAGGATACCCCCTTCCAGCCGCAAGATGACGACAAATAGTTTCTTTCTTCCCAACTTTCTCCTTGTAAAATATTTAAAGTGTGTTGACACAAATGATGACATCATCCATGTTGCACCATGGGATGATGTCATCCACCAAGTTGTCATAAGTCAACACATGACTTTGTAATCTATTGTAAGATATTTTTGTAATTAGGTGGTTGGTTCCTTTTTGCTTCCCTTCTTCTCCTTCTTCCATAAATACTTGAATACTTGTTGTATTCAAGGGGTGGATATCTTTTAGATGAAAAATAGAAGTGAGAAGAAAAGGCTTTGTACTTTTTATAACAGAAGAAGATATTAATGCAAATATTAAGACTTTGTGTTGAATATGTGTGTTATGGGCATCTGATCTTTCTTATGTCAGATCTATGCATTTGTTCTGTTGAATCTATCTATAATTTTTTGTCATTTATTCATCAGTATTGCTTTATTCGTTTATGCAAGTAGGTTTGGCTCTATTTACTACCAATCCCAAAACATAAACCATCTGAACTTTCTGCTTTGGAATTCATTTCTTTTCTCCCTTCAGACCTGATCTTTCTTCATCCTCTCTTTCATTCCTTTCTTTCCACAGTCGGAAACACCCCTACTGGGATGAGATCCCAAATCCCCGAAGGCAGAATATTGTGAGACTTGCACATATTTCTGCTGGTAGAATAGCAATAAACCAGTTTCACTTTGCTGACTCAAAGAGGGGCTCTGCCCAAAATACTGTTGGCTCATGTATCCATAAATCTGCCCAAATGACAGATTTTCGAAGTACATGGTAAAATTTATATTTTGATGGATCATGAAGGATTGTCAGTGGTATGTGCATGAAGAACTATATGGACTAAGTTGATTTTATAGTGCAATGCTATGGTTTGTTGATTGTTCCAGCTATTTTGAAAAGAATTATATCCTTTTATGGCCTATAGATTATTGTTTGATCTCATAGGGAGCTATATTTTCTCTAAGAATTATATGATCAAGGTATGTACATCTGTAATATAATTATAGTTCAAAGTGATGTGCTTTATATAGGCACCTGCAATATTAGATGGTTTGGAGAGTGAGTATATTCAAGGTATGATTTTTTTAATCATTAGAGTATTTCTAAACATTAATTAAAGTTCCATGTTTCAATAAGGTCATCAGGTGTGTTGGACTTAGGGGGGATAGGTGGTTCTGGATTGTTTCAACAAACATTCACATGAAGGTGAGAATGAGTTAGGGGGAGATGAATAGGGATCCATGATAAAATTAGAGAAATATAAGGTATCAAGAGATCAAAGGGGTTAAAAAGATGTATTTTGAGCTCCATGAGTAGGGGTTAGTGTCAAGAAGGCACATTGAGTGATGAAGACAAATTAAAAATGTTTATAATATTGTTTGGATCTTGAAATGTAAAGAAAATGTTTCCCATTCTTTCTAATAGTTAGTATTTATTCATTGGCCTTTTGTTAAGTAGTGTTTTCTCATGGGTTTTAGTCATAATTGAAGGTATGCATTTGTTAAGGGGTATTTGTGTTGCTATTAGGATTCAAAATAGAGATAAGAAGGTCAAATAAATCTTGATAGGTTTGGTTGATGTTTCTAATAAAATGGTGAGCCAAAAGTGATGTCATAAGAAATGGAATGAGTGTTTATAGGTATGTTTCTTTGTCATCAATGTCAAAAGGGGAGACTGAGCTGATTTTATGTGAATTACTTATGGGGAGATGTTTCTTAGTTTGTTTTGCAACCAATAAGGTTTTCCATCAATGACAAGGGGGATATTGTTGGCATTTTGTTTTCATTTATGTCAAAATATTGAGTATGTGATGTTTTCAAAGTTTTTTTAAGGTTTCATTGATGTCGAAAGAAGTAAGGGACATGAAGGCTGATTAGCAGTGTCATGTCAAGTTGAGTTTCTTGTTTCACAGGTTCTTGATTCATTAGGATGGCTTGTAGAGGTGATGAATTGTATTTATTATTTTATTGAGGTTTCATGAAGTATGTTGAAGGTTTTTATAGGTTTCCAATAGTGCAAAATTGATGAGGAGGTCAGTTGTGGTCAAGAAAACATGTTTAAGAGTAATAATTTTGAGGTATAATCAGCAATTATGGTATGGCATGATGAAGTACATGTGTGTATGATTTTTTAAGCTTGGTTATAGTATGGGAATCATGTATAAGATGTGTACAAACATTCATAAGTGTCTCAGGGGGATGATATAAGGTGAAGTCATATTTTCTAGGTCTACACTAGCCCTATTATGAAGCCCTAGGTGACCAAATGAGGTGTACAGGTATAATTTAAAGTTTGTAAATGAAAATATGATCTATTTTAGATCTTTCGTAATTTTTTTCTAGTATGTTGGTGAATTTTGAGGTCAGTACTTTGAGCATATTGCATGGAAAGTGATTTTTAAGTTTGTTCATAGATCTAGTCCTTAAGAAGGCATGCCTTAATGAAGTGGTGCCATCATTTCTGAGTGTATTTTATAAAATTTTATTATTGGATATGTGTTAGAATATTTATTATGAGGTGTTGATGAAATTTCAAGTCCTAGTGTTAAATATTTTTGAAGTTATGTCATGTTTACTCCTACTGAGTTTATAAAAGTGATATTTCTAAGTCGATTTAGACTTTCTGATGCTCATTAGAATGTTAAATATTTTAATGGGAGTATTATCTCTTTAAAACATGTGTGGAAGGTTTCTATAATGATTTTTGTGGCATTATTTTAGAAATTAATGCCCATACTTGTATGAACAATTTTTTAGAAGCTAAATTGGTTTTCAACCCTCCTAAAAGCCTGGGTCAAAAGTGATGGGAGAGATCTTGTTGGTTATGGAACATAATGTATTGTTTATAAATTTTTTAATATTGCATTTTTTATAGGAACCCTCTATATTTATCCAAATACAAGTTAGGTGCCATGGTTGTGAGTGGGCCCCATTCAGAAATGAAAGTTCTTTAATAAGTTAATTTTTCTGTCAAGTTTCTTATTGGACCTGTTGACTAAATTTATTCTAGAGGAATTACCATATCAATGATAAATTTACATGGTTTTTTTATATCAAATTTTTCCCTTAAGAGGTTTTTTATGACCTATTTTGCAAGACTAGTTGTGGTTTAGTTTTTGGGCGATTTCAGGTGACCTAGTTACAAAGGCATTTTGGAGGTGTCTCAGTATTATATATGGTACTATGATAACTTGGTGATGAGCCATATTTCATGTTATTTCCATTGGTATATCACAATTTCATATTTTATGATTTTTTATTAGGTTTTGGATTCAATCTCGGAAGACTAGTTTTGTAGTTCTTAGACCTAGTGAAGAAGGTTGCTCCGTTTGGTGGTGTTTTTAGATGAGATGATAGTGTAGAGTGATTAAATCAAACTGGAGGTTTTTAGTGGAATTTAAAAACATTTATAAGTTGTTTCCAAGTTTTGGTAATGGTGATTTTTTCTCAAGAACATCCATCTTTGGTGAGTAGGTTTTGAAATGCATTAGGGCTTCATGGGTCCTAATAGAGAAATGAATATTCAAAATGATCTTTCCAAACTAAGTGGTATTATGAATGATAATGTTTAGATGTTTTTAAGTTTTATTAAGTGAATTTTTCATATAATTGATGACCTACATGTTTTAGGATCATAAGTTAGGTATAAATCAAGTTACAAGGCTCATTTGAGCTAGTTGAGAAAGTAAGGAAACATGTGAGCTAGAGGGGTGTTTACAAAGATGAAAGAGGTCTGTATGACCTTAAAGAGAAGGAAAATAGTGTGTTGATATGTTATAGATTTTATGGAGGTTTTGGAGATATATATCATTATTTCTAATCATCTTAGTGGAGAAGATCTATACTAAGTTTACGTAGAGAGAATATTTGAAGAAGGAAAGAGAGATTCATTATGTCATCATCAGTTGTTGGTTAAAAATTTCAGAGATGAAAAACATAGCAGGTGTATTTGGTTGGTGGTGATTCATCTTTGGGTTCGTTCCTCCTTTTATGTTTGGTTCTATACTAAAACTAGGGGTTGGTGCCTCACTAAACCTAGGGGTTGGTGCTCCTTATTGAGTTAGTGGTTAACTAAACTTGATTCATTTATCTGATAAAAATATTTTTTGATTGGATTTTGTTTCCCTTGATACTCTTCCACTTGCATCTTATGTTCTTGTGTTTATGTGCTATCATTTACACTTTTATGGTTGTGTTCTTGTGGATGCATGCTTAATGGGTAATTGAATGATTAATGGATGAACTTTCTTAAGTAAATGAGAACTTTAATTACTCATTGAATCATCCCCCTTGATGATTGTTCTTCTAATTGGAGGAATATGATATAGAATGTTATATATTAATTAAAGAGTTATAGGAGAAGACTTGTGCATTGGCTCTGAAGGAGATTCTAGATATTGTTGAGATAACTCTAGAAAAGATAACCTATAAGATTGAAGGATGGAAGCATATGCAGAAGAAAATTAACCTAGATTTCCTATAATATTTTCCATTACCTTAATATTTATTTTTAAACACACGCAAAATAAAATAAAATTCTTTATTCTTAATATTCATTGAGGGTATTTCTCATTCTTCCAAACATTATTTTAGTTATTCTTCTTTAATTATTTATATTTTCAAGGATGGACAATACACCTAGTGTGGGGTAGTGCTCAGAAGAGAAAGTGGCTAAGTATAAGCCATGTTTGGAGGTTTAAGACCTTATGTACAAGGGAATGTGTGAACAATGAAGAAGTTTCAAAGAGTAAGGAATATGTATGTGAGGGTATTATTATGTAAAAAAATTAGTACCTTGAGATTTGCCTATGCATATCTCTACTTTTTGTTAACATGGGACCATCTCTCAAGTTTTAGGATTTGCTACTTGAGATGGACCTCCGAAGAAGGCCAAATTTCTCTACCTAATCTAATGATAAAATTACTCCTAATGAAGGAAATGTAGCTAACTAATCCTAAACTACCCGTTCCAATGGACCAGGGAAAGAGAAGGGTTAGAAAGGTGCATGAAAGGGAAAATCCTACACTAACAGAGGTGATAGTGTGTTCATATAAATTTAAAAAGACAATTTAAATAGAATAACACATATTAGTATAAAATATAAGATAAAAATATACCATTGAAGCATCATGATCATATCTTATTGAAATGATTATAATTAATTAAACATGAAATTTCTCAAGTAACTGAAAAATATTTCTAACTAGTGTATCTATTTCACCTTTTTTTCTGTGAATTGATGACAAAACAAATAGGGTAACAGGCATAGGAGGAATACCTGTTCAAATGTCAGTTGATGGGTTATTGTGCGTGTATGACTTCTGAATCCACAACTGACCATGAGAGCTTCCTTTTGGCTAGGAGGAACTACCTGTAATGAAAGTAAGACCACCAGAAAGAATTAAACAATATGGGTAGTGAAATGACTAGCGTGAGCTAGATCTGGGAAGCGTGAGACTTCCTAGATGGTTGTCAGTCCACTAATTTAAAAAAATTAATGCTGAAAAAAAGGTAAATCCTATTGTTATTTTGAATGATTTACGTATCTTGTTTAAAAACACAATAAGAAAACATATCTAATCTAGCAGGCTAAGCTAGAATAGAATCCATGGGTCAAATGGTTGGTTCTGGGTTCTGCAGGTCTATTAAAGGTCTTAGGTAGGTCACGAGTGAGTGAGGGTGAGGTAAAATTAGGTGGATAGGTCTCTATTTAAGGTTGTGTGGGCAAGCACAGAGATTGGTGTCGGTTAGGGATTACCAGCCGCGGTTAGGTATAACTGGCATCGGTTTCTATGAGATCTGGATACGTCACAGAATGGGATTTTGGTCTCCTTTGTGATTTCACAAAGGATTTATTTGGTCGAGAAGAGGTATTGGGTGACTGGAATAGGTTTTTGTGAGGTTTTGATGAATCTATGGAGGTAATAAAATGTTGGAGATGGTCAATAGGGAGAAAGATGAACAATGGATGATAAAATAATGATAAAATGAAATAACCAGGAAAGTATGATGTTGTACTTATTTGAATTTTTTTCCTAAAAGTCTATGTGTGAAGGATGGAGGTGTTGATGATGTGTTTGGAGACTACAAGTGATCACCAAGTAAAGAAAAGCTTCTGCATGGGCTACATGCACACTCCTCTTTTGCTTGGATAGATCAGAATGTGGCTAGGAAGGTTATGCAGGAGAAGATCCTTAATCTCCTTCCTTGGATGTCAATTCTTGCTGGAATTGGCTCTCTAAAGATGTGTTATCTATTTTGAGATTTCATTCTTTCTCATCCACTTTTCTCCCAATGTTTTCCAACCTTGAGAATAAGGTTTTTTAGGGGAGAAAAGGGTAACCGATGGCGGTCCAGCTTAACTGACAACGGTTAGGGGAAACTAACGTCGGTCAAGGTGGGATTTTCTAGGTTTACTAAACTTAGGGAGATCCTCCTAATTTCCTCAAATCTTGTGACATTATCCTGCAGATTAGATTGGGAGCTTCTTGTGAGCATGCGGGAATGTGGTTAGAGGGAGTGTAGGCATTGATTTTTTAGGGTTTGGGTAAGTCTTAGTTAGTTATGGTAACTTGCTAAGAATAGGTCTTAGGTTGAGTTAGCTTGGTGAGGTGTCTAAGTGAACTATTTGTGTAGATATTATTTAAATAAGATATTTAAATAATAAATATGGTGAGGATAACACATTAATTGAATTAAATTAATATTAGTAGGGTAAAGGGTGTCATTGATCAGGGGATCATTTCTAAAAGTTCCCTAAACATCTCTAAATGCTATCAGTGCAGAAGATCATCTCGAGAGCTTTCCAATGAGTGTGAGAATGTGACAAACAGACATCGGGAGCTCTAGATATGTTCAGTCAAAGTTCAGTCAACAGGAAAGTCAACTATGGTCAACTGGTCAACATTGGACCAATTGCACTACGACACGTGGCAAAAGGAAAAGGGAAGTTTCTTGTTGGTTTTTGATCACTGGTCTTTGATGGTCATAAAAATTATGCGTGGGAGTAAGAGGCTCAACTTTTATAATGGAGGGGAGCCCGGCTGCTGAGTGGACTAATTGGTTCTCACCAATGTGGTGGGTCCACAAGCCACCACGTGTTCAATCTTCTAATTGCAACTCGACAAGTGGGGCCATGTCATTCAAATTACACATCATCAAATGGATCAAATTATTTTCATTGAGTGGGACCACGTATAAACAAGCAGAGTCAATAGACCGCATTTACCAATTCAAGCATGCACGTGAAGTGGTCAACACCCCCAACCTTACCAATTTATGTGACCCATTTATTAGCCAAAGCAGCCACGTACCACCCATGCAATCAAATGTGGAGCGGTGGAGGGGCATAAGCCCATGCGTGGAGGAGTCCATGTAAGGTAAGGGATAATCAAAGGTTTAAAAACCTTTGAAGATTTGTAATGCCGCCCCATGTGGGATAAACCCACATAAATTGTTGACCGCTCCATATGGGATTAAATCCCCCTAAATATGCATGGGTAAGGCTAACGTTAAAAATAGCCTTAGGATTATATGTAATCCCATCAACTGTGCTACGGGATTAGGCTAATATTAGCCTATGGATAATATGTATTGCAATATTTGAGGACCCTAAAAATGTATAAATAGGGTAACTATTTCATTGTAATGGGACACACATCACACACACACAAAAGGCAGAAGACAAGCTCAGAGCTTGGAAGGCGAATGAGAAATTGTTGTTGTGTGAAGACCTAAATTATTTAGGCATTGTATATTTTTATATTATTGACCTATTATTTGTTAGGCAATAATAAATGAAATATTTGTGGCTAGGATTTATTCAAACTACCTAGTCGGCCCATAGCACCACACCAATTACTTGAAAATCCTGGATTGTCAGCCGGAGTGCTAGCTTCGCATTGTTTACGTCAGGAAGGCCGATCACAGCCAAAGGAGATTGTGCATCAAGAAGGTGGAAGTCAGGTGCTATTTTTCACCCTTGTCATCCGAAGGTCTGGTGTACTGATAGGCAAGTAAAATTCCATTAGGTTTTCTTGCGAAAGTACTATTGTAACTTACAAGTTTTGACTAGTGGAATGGTTTGACCATGAACCCAGAGACGTAGGGAATTGTCGAACTCCGTAATCAATCTGTGTGTAATTGTCATTATTGTCTTGAATTATTTTAAAATTGATTACTGAAAAGGAGTAAATCATCGGCAAATAATTAAAGCATATAAGGGTCTGAGATCAGGTCGTAATAATCTGATTATTTTCAGATTAGTCATGGCTAGGTAGATGTAATAAAGGGGGGCTTATATGTCGAGGGGCGAAGGGGGAGTGTGACCTAATTTTAGTGTCTACATTTTCCCCCTTTTTTTTGTGTAGCTTGTAGTGGTAAGCGATGCTAACAAAAATAAGATGTGATTGGCCCATGTGAGGGTGAAGGTGATCCCCCTCAAACCAAGAATTGACGAGGCAACAGGCTGAAGTGGTGAGTGGTTTGATAAAAGGTAAATGTGAGGAAAAGGTAAGTGGTTGTAGGGAAAGAGGGTGAAAGGTCTACTCAGGTGATCTAGGTAATGGGTCAGGGTCAAAGGTAGCAACAGTCAAATGCATGCACACATATAAACTGTAGCACACTATCAGGTTGAAGAGTAGGCAAACTCTACATCATCTAAGGTCGATAGGTTTATCTGAACAAGGTTGAAGTGAATCCAGTATCCAAGGTATAGGATATGGTCAGGAAACACAACGTAGGTTAGGTGCAGGAAAGTTTAGGTATGTTCTGGTACACCAAAGGTAGGGTTCGTATTAACAGTCACAGCAATAGGCGAGGTAAGGTCATTGGGTCAATCAACACAGGTAACAGTGCCGCAAGGTATAGCGATCATATTGGTTCAAAGGTCACAAAAAATGTTCTGGGTCTAGGTAGATAGGTCACAACATGGGTAAGGCCAATGTAGGGGTGAAATAAAGAGGCTTAAACAACGGATGTGGTGAGGTTGAAGAAGGTGGAGGGCCAAAAGTGAAGGTAAAGTGGTCCAGGTAGGTGTAGGGAAGGAAAAAGAAAGGGGAGCTAAGGAAAAGTAGGTGAATGTGAGGGAAATGATTACACAGGGTAATCAACAATGGTTAGGATGAACCGATAATGGTGGAGATGAACTGATGGTGGTAGTCTAGGGCATCAGACCGGCAGTGATCAAGGGTTAACCGATGTCGGTTGAGCTGGGTAGGGTATAAAAAGTGGAAAAACCCACGTTTTAAAAATTCATTTGTGCATTTGGAAAAGGAGAAAAGGACAAGAAGAGAGAAAAGACGAATAGGAAAAAAGAGTACAACAGAGAGCTTGGTTAGTGAGCCACTTAGGTGAGATTGGTTGAGTGAGAGGTGGGGTCGTGAGATCAGATTGAGTGAGGTGATTGGTGGAGAGAGTTGGAGGTCATTTGAGGATGGCGGAGGCTGGAGATGGATATGGAGGAGTGGTACGGAGGCCAGAGGTTCCACCACAATGGGCATAGAGGGATCAGGTAGGATTTGAATCTTTTGATTGATTGTTTGGTGAATTTGATTCAAAATGTAGAAAATATTAAAAATGGGGGGTTTGGGGGGAAATAATTTCAAAATGGGAAAAAGAGAGGGAAAATGTAATAGTGAAGGGTAGGGGGTAATACAAAAGGGTAATGTAGGAACAATTAAGGGTGTAAAGTGGGATTTGGGTGGGTAGATTGTCTAGGAAGGGAAAAAGTAGGGTTGGAAAGTCAGGGTGGGCGGCCTGATAGTGACTGACATCGGTCAACTTGTGGATGATGTCGGTGGGTAGTGACTGATGTCGGTCACAAGAATAGTGACCGATGCTAGTCAAGGGGAGACCATGGTTGGTTAATGGATAACCAGGGTTGGTCAGGGGAGAGGGAAAATGGTTAAGGGAGATGAGAAGGGTGGAGGGTGGCAAGGGTGAGGGGTAGGGTAGAGAGTTTTGGGTGGATGGGTTCGAGTAGATAGGTAGGGTAAATGGGTATGGTGGATGGGTAGGGTAAATGGGTAAGGTGGATGGGTAGGGTAAATGGATAAGGTAGATGGGTAGGGTAGATAGGTAGGGTAGATGAGTTTGGATAGATAGGTAGGGCAGATGGGTTTGAGTAGAAGTGCATAGGTCGGGATGTGGAATAAAATAGGGTAAGTTAGGAAGGTGTACTAATACATTGTTCTTATGGGTTACAGGCGAGAGACGAGATGCAGATGAGAGGTTAGGTGCTACCATTGTTATTGATAGTACGGGAAAGTGTGATGTAGGTGGAGTGGCAACATGTTGCAGAGGTAGGATTGATAGGCATGAGGTGCTACCGGCATGTAGTATGGGAGGCGATTTTTATGGTTACCCTCATCTATAGATGGGACTCGATTACTAACACCTTCCATTTGCTGATGAGTGAGATGATGATTACCCTGGATGATGTCTACAGGATCCTGCTGTTTCCCATATTGGGGGCCCAGGTGTATTCTATCTCTTCAGAGGCATCTGAGGAGTTACTGTCACCCATTTTTGGTGAGGGTGTAGTAGACCTGACATTCCATAGTGCTAGCATGAGCTATGGAGCGATGTATAGAGCTCATCTAGAGGAGATGAGGTTAGTGGTACTTGTGATGGAGGTAATGTCCTGCTTCGCACTGCCAGATATAGAGGGAGGGAGATCCCTGAGGTCACTAATGGGAGTCCTCCATGACATGATGATACATCAGACACAGTTCACATGGACACCTACATTGTTGACACAGGTGTATAGAGAGCTATGGGCCTATGGGTAACTTTAGAGGTTCAGCATCTGCTGTGTCGTACTACTACATTGCTAGGCATATGAGGACATTGTTTATGTTCAACCATTGGGGATGCCCTAGGAAGATGCATTCCCACAGAGAGTTTTGAGAGTGGGGTGCAGGTGGTGGGTACCGGCCATGGGAGAGGCCCAAGGTGCTAGAGCTGTGCATGATGTAGCTTATTATAGGAGGTTGTTGGAGAGGCTTTCTGGGGTGGACATCATTTAGAGGCCATATGTGGGCTTCCCTTCATATAGACAGATGGCCATAGAGCTAGCTGGGATACAGATACAACTGTGGATAGAGCAGAGGAGAGCAGGAGCATGAGTGGATACCAACAGAGTGGGTTAGACACTAGTTTGGATTAGTCTAGGGTGTACCACCTCCGTTCCCGCAGTACAGGAGAGATGATGTGGAGAGACCTATGTCTCCACCATGACCCATAGTGTTGACTGGACAGGAGGAGAAACCTATAGATATTCAGATTGATGACGTTGGGGTTGCAGATGGGTATAGGCAGTGGTGGGCGGCACAACTGAGAGCCGTACCACTGAGGCTGGGGTAGCCAGACTTAGCCACCATCATAGTTCAGAGAGATTCCCAATAGGGGCAGGTGGCTAATTTGGTGACATAGCTTGGGATCTTACAGGGGTAGCTGATAGGTATAGAGGAATAGGTTGCCACATTATACGCCTAGATAGCAACGCTGCAGGCTTAGACAGGGCAGGGAATGGTACCTACATAGGTGGAGGTAGGGGGAGATGGAGATGGAGATCAAGTAGGTGGAGATGGAGGGTAGACAGCTGCCCTAAAGGTGCAGGCACATGCACATGCTTCACAGGGTCAGTTGGCCACAGTGTAGGGGCAGGTTATGGGTCTACAGGGCCAGCTGACAGCAACACAGGCACAAATTACTACCCTACAGGCCTAGCTATAGGTACAAACATAGATTCTAGGGCCGACTCAAGTTCTAATAACATTACAAGGCTCAGTGCAGGTTCAGGGACAAGTTTCCATTATACAGGTACCCACACAAGTAGCGGGACCCATAAAACCTCCATAGACAGTGCCCATGGCCAGGTTCAGAGATTCCCTAGGAGAGGCATGGTATTACTAGGATTATTTGTTAGCTACTAGCCTAGATGTGCCCTCCTATGCTGAGTATAGAGCACAATAGGCATCTAGTAAGAGGAATAGATCCCGCACTCACAGTGTGTAGAGTATAGGGGGCCGGTGAGACCAAGGATAGGGTTGTGGTGAGGCCACTAGTGTGTAGAGGCCAACTCTATGTGAGGGGCCATCAGTAGGAGGTGAGGCAGGTGTTGGACCCTAGATAGGTGTGGTTGAGGGGTCGAGAGAGAAACAGTCACAGGGAGCATTCCCTGACATTAGATAGGGAGACGATTGACCTACTGTGGACTGGCCTATGTGTAGAGTCATTTTGTATGTATTATATATGAGACCAACCTGCGTGCTGATGAGAGTTTGTAGTATTTATTGTGTTGTACATGATACCGGCCTATGTATTGAAGATTTTTGTATTGATTCATTCATTCTTGTTGTATATATGAGACTGGCCTGTGTGCCGATGACATTTTTTATTGTTTATCGGCCTGCGTGCTAAAATTTTGGAGATGATGGACATGATGAGACAAACATGTATTTTGAGATACACAGTTATTGATTTATATGATGAGATTCATGGTATTTGGTGATGTGTTAATGTGTTGATGAGATATTGGATTTGTTACTTTGTATTATATGAGATATGGGTTTGTTACTTTGTATTAGATGAGATATGGGTTTGTTGGTTTGATATGGATGGAAATTAGGTGAGTTAGGCATGATGGAGTTAGGTCAGTTTAGGCATGGATTGAGTCAGGTTGGTTAGGCATGGTTGAGTTAGATTGGTTAGGCCTGGATTGAGTTAGGTTGTTAGGCGTGGATCGAGTCAGGTTATTTAGGAGTGGTTGAGTTAGGTTGGTTTAGGCATGGTGGAGTCAGGTTGTAGGCATGGATGAGTTAGGTTACATGCATGGTGAAAACAGGTTGGTTTAGGCATGTTGGAGTCAGGTTATAGGCATAGATGAGTTAGGTTATAGGCATGGTGGAATTAGGTTGGTTTAGGCATGGTGGAGTCAGGTTGTAGGCATGGATGAGTTAGGTTATAGGCATGGTAGAATCAGGGTGGTTTAGGCATGGTGGAGTCAGGTTGTTAGGCATGGATGAGTTAGGTTATGGGCATGGATGAGTTAGGTTATAGGCATGGTAGAATCAAGTTGGTTTAGGCATGGTGGGAGTCAGGTTGTTAGGCATGGATGAGTTAGGTTGGTTTAGGCATGGATGTTAATTTTGGTATTTTGGATAACAAATGACAATATAAATGCATGAGATGGTGTAAAATGTGGAAAATGTTGGTTATGTATGAAAATGTGAAATAATATAAGTGGTAAAAGTCATGTGGTGTATGGTATAGATGTCAAGGTTTTTGATATGAATAGGAAATTAGGTAAAAAATAGGGGAAAATGGTTAGGGTAAAGAGTGGTTAAGTTAACCTTCCAGGGCCCCATGCCCTAGAAGTGTTGCCTACATAGTCCCGGTGGAAAGGGACCTTATATTGATGTAGTTCTCCCATAAGCTAGGAAATAATATGAGAAGATAGAATAATAAGTAGTGAGGTTGATAGTTAGGTTGGATTCGAGGTCATAAGTATGATGAGGTCAAGGTCGATTTGGTGAGGCGGAATATAGGTAGATAGGTATGGGTGATTTTAGGTCAATAGGTAGTGTTGATTTCAGGTCATAGGTATAATTATGTCGAGGGCATTGATGTTGGGGTTGAGAATAGGTAGATAGGTAAAGGTGATTTTAGGTGGATTAAGGTGGGAGAAGAAAATCTCAAAAGATAGGTGTTGAGGCCCCAGTCCTATATAAGAATATCAAAAGGTAATGAAGAAGAGAAAAGATAAGAGGGGGAAAGAAAGCCACTAGATTAGCAAGGATCAAAACATATGAAACACATCTATAGATAGGCTAATGAATGTAAGGCCCCAAAGAACATTACATGATTGATGATTCTAAGAGTGATGAATAGTCACATGATCACCAAATGTCATAGGTTTAGTAGGTCCCTTGAGGTATGAAGTGAAAAGATAATGGGTAAGGAGGTGTAGGTAATTGGGTCATAAAATAGGAATTAGAATGCCTTGGGCAATAGAGCCAAGATCATAATAGGCAAGTCCACAAAGAAAAAGGTTATTTTTCTTTTTCTTTTCTTTTTTGACTTTGTAGATAGATTGATCAATGCAGGATGTCTATATAGGAGGAATATATGTCTCCTTGAGGTCTTTACGAAGATGATCGATGTGGAAAGCTTCTGAATTTTGATTTTTGAGAAAATAGTCTTCTTTTTGGAAAAAATTATGTAGAGTTATGAGCTTTTTATAGCTGTCCTTTGAAGGAGCATTCTACTTATAGCAACAATTAAAGGCAGAAGATGTCCTTTTGAGGGATTCATCTTTTATATTGGAATTTTGACTCAAGGAGTTGATCCCTTATTTTGGAAGATGTCCTTTTGAGGGAGTCATGTTTTTTTGGCTTTTAAGTCATGGACAAGACTATAATGAAGCATTTGGTTCTTGTTGAGAAGGCAAGGGTGAACGACCATGGGATCTCATCTAAAAGAAGACGAAAAGTATCCATGAGAATTATGCCATGTGCAAAGCCGTGGTGCACATATTTAAGATAAGGAAAAAGGGTGATGGGTAATCAAATGATTCTTGTTTAATCATTACGGGGATAGATGGAGTGGATAGCTCTTAAGGGGATGATCCTGTAAAGATACACATGGTGAGGTAGGATAATGAGTCAACAATAGAATCATTAAAGATGTAATGCATTAAGGGGCTTAAGTTCAGGTTTACCCTCAAGTGAGAACAAATGATAGGCACCAGATCCATAGGTATGAGTTATGATGTATGTTCCAGGCCAATTAGGAGTGAATTTTCCCCGTTTACTTTTTTCTTCTTTGGTTACATGTTGATTTTCTATACCACGGATGGAAATAATAAATCCCAGGAGTTTTCTTAATAGAACTATGAAGATGCACTTTTTAGGTTGAAGGCAGATGCAATATTTAATGAGGGTGATCAAAGATGGTTTTGAGGATAGCAAGGTGCTTGGCACGATGTTTATATTTAGCCAAGAGATAATCCATGTAATCTTCCAATATGAAATGCATGATATCATGGAATATGTAAGTCATAGCATGTTGATATGTAGTGCCAGCATTTTTAAGGTGAAAAGGCATGACTCGATAGAAAAAGGTTCCCCAAGGGGTAATGAATGCGGTCTTGTGTTGTTATTCTGAGGCAAGAAAAATTTGGTTATAACCTGAGAAACCATCCATGAGTGAGAGCATCTCGTGACCTGCGTTAAGGTCAACCAGTTGATCAATGCTGGGTGAGGGAAAGCCATCTTTCAGGCAAGTGACGTTGAGGTCTCGGAAGTCTGTGTAGATGTGGAGTCCTTGTTGTTTTAGTAATAGGGACAATGTTAGAAATCCAACAATGATAATCAATGGGTAAGATGAAGGAAATGGAAAGAAGACACTGAAGTTCTTCTTTGACGAGAAGGGCAATGCAAGGGTGCATTTTTCTCAACTTTTGCTTGATAGGTTTGGCATCAGGAATGGTTATGATATTATGGGCCACTATAGTGGGGTCAATATTGGCCATGTCTATGCAAGACCAAGTGAAAACGTGGCTATGATCTCAGAGAAATGAAGTGATGGCTTCCTATTCAGTAGCATCTAAAGATTGTTCGATCTTTAGGATGTACGGGTCATCCTGAGTATGAATGTTGATCTCAATAGTTGATTCATTCAACATGGTTTATGTATCAATGGGTAATGACCGATGAATATATGAGTATTCTGCACCAAGGTAGGTGAGTATGGATTCATCATCTTGACATTGAACAACGTTAATGGTAGGTGTGTCATCATCAATCATCTCAAGATACAAGAATGGGAGAGTGGAAGGGGCCTCTCCCTCACATTGATAAGACAAAGGCCCCAAGGAAATGGTGTTTATGAAATTTTTTGTAGGAGGGATAGATTCAGGATCAATCGACTTCATTGGTGAGGATGGTGATGAAGGTGGAGAAGGGCTAGGGTCCTCAATGAATTCAATGTGGGCTTGTTTGGCACAAGGGTCAGGGAAGCCAATACTACTCTGATCATGTAGTGTCCACTTCCCTTTGACATTGTTTAGATACTAATCTTGATACTGTTAATCTCATTTTGGGACATTATTATGTTTTGACTTACTATGATATGTATATGTTAGATCATGGATTACTATGGACCTTGATTAAGTTAGCATGCATGATGATTATTGGAGACATTATGGATGATGATATACTGTTTTATATGGACAGGTTATTGATGTTGATTTTAGACATGTGACATCTGATATTTTGAGTAGCTCTAGTATAAAGATTCATGGGATAACGATATAGTGGCAAAATTAAATTTAAAATAAAAATGTTAAATTAATGATGTTGTGGTGATTTGTGTGTTTAGATGATTTTGAAATATTATTTATATCATTTTTAAAGTCTGATGCGGCCATGAGGCCGAAGGAGGTATTGTTATTTTACAGGTTGAAATTCAAAACAATGTCGGGGGATTGGAAACTAACCATATTGAAATTTTGGGTGATATCAATAAGGTCACCATGGAAACTGTGTTATGAGTTTGTGTGTTGTGTTATGTTAGGATTTCCCATGGGGGGATTTCCATTATTGTGACCATGGGATATAGGTGTTTTATTTATGTGTCCTTTATTAATTATTGTTGTATGTATTTTATTTGTAATGTGTTCCTTCTTTTAATTAATTTAAATATGATGTTTTATTGAGAGAATCATAAAGTTAAAGTTTAATTAAATAAATTGGGATATGGAATGTAAGAAATAATGTGTTTGTCTTGGTTAATAATTAAATTTGATTTATATTATGTATAACCATATGATAGCTAAATAAATCATTATGTCAAAAGTTTGAAATAAATGAAGTCATAGGCATTAATGCATTTTGTAAGAGTGTGTAAGAGGATGTAAGAGATGTGTAAGTGAAGTGATAGATTGTGTAAGTCAAATTTTAGAGTGTAGAATACTCCATCCTCTTTAAAATTTGGATTTGATCTTGGAAGTCAAAATTGGAGGCTTGTGGGACAATTTAAACTTGTCCCACACCTCTTAAAATCATCCACCAACCATACCTATGGTTTTGGAGTCAAAATCAATCTTTTTATTATATTTTTACATGATTATGTGTAAGTTTCAATTGCACTTACCTTACATATTTTTAATGCATTCCTTTTGAAGTATGGGTTGAATTGGGTATATAAGTGATTTTGTCATATTTTATTTATGGTGATTTTTTGTTGATGTTGACTTCCTATTGGGGTTGAGGAAGAATGATGTGGCTTCCCACTTGGAGTCCACATCATCCTCTCCCCTCCCTCTCCTTTAAAAATTCAAATTCATCTCTCATTGGGGTTGTTGAAAACTTTTCTCTCTCTCTTCTTGGGTCGAATTTTATGACTGTTGGAGCTTGCTTTGTGGAAGGAGCTTGGAATTCTTGTTGCACGCATTATTCTTGCTATTTTGAAACTACATTTTGAACATCAAGGAACTACTGTTTTGAAAAACAAATCTCCATTATGGAGAGGTAGGCTCTTGTTCTTTTAATATGTTGTTTTTCCCTCTTCTTGCATGCATTATTGAATGGTGTTTGTGTTGCATTCTTGGTGGGATGGGTAGAATGCTTAGGGCAAGGTGTAGGAGAAAACTATGGGGTTTCATATGGGGGGGGGGGGCATAAGGGATTGCCAAGGGCACCTATTCTTTGTGGAGGGAGTGTTCGTTTGGAATCCACCTAGGAAAAGAAATTGTTTGCATTTCTTACTTTACGGGGGGGGGGGGGGGGGGCATAAGGGATATACTTGGGCGGGGGGGGGGGGGCATAAGGAGGGGTTGGGATCTATAAGTTTTATAGAATTTGATGTATTATATGGTGGTTTGTATTTTGTGGATGCCCAATTCCAACATGGTAGGCATAAGGAGACCCCCATAGCTCTTACTCTTGTTTGGCTTGCTTGAAGAAGCCTTTGTGTTGTTTGAAATGTTTAAATGCAGTTGGGAATTGCTGTCTTGTTTATGAATAGTGCATTTTATTGTTTTATGTATGTGAAAAGAAATGTGTTTGTATGTGATAGAAGCCTATGTTGCCATGGGTTTTTATTCATGCTCCATTTCAATATGGTTGGGGCTCAGGGGCCAATGAGGAAAGAGGGCTTCTCCTTTCGCATTGGATGTCTTGGTTGGGTGGAGAGTGTTGCCTTTCCCCCTTCCTTGTTGTGATATAATTACAGAGAAGAAGAAATCAGAATGCTGGTGGTGGGAAAAAGAAGAACACAGTTTGATAATCATTCCTTTGAGAAAATTATTGCAATCCCTTCCCACTTCATTTGGATGAGTTGTGCAAATATGTAATGTGAAGTTATTGTATGGTAAATGGAAGTCTGAAATTTTATTGAGAAATGTAAAGATGAAATATTCTATTCTCTGTATTGGAAAACACTGTCATACAGCTGTAGGTTAAATATTGAAATCCAAATGAAAAAATAATCTGTAAGCATTATTAGAAATCAATGAAAGAGATACATTTCTTCCTCAATTGCAGTGTTTGATTTTGATTCAATTGTAGTGTTGTATTAAATTGGAGTACTGTCTAAAATGATATCTCTATGGAAAAGAAAACGCGTATGGAAGGAAAAGTTAGCAATCTATTCTTTGCATTTATTTAAAATTTGAAATATCAATTGTAGTTGTTCTCTTGAAATGATCAGATAAATCGATTAATTTTTTGGACCAGATCTGATAAACTTTCCATGTTTGAAAGTGGAAAATGGATTATTAAAAATGTCAATGAATGAACTCTGTTTCTTTCTATAATTCTGGCATTTGAATTTTATTAAAAAAAACATACAGTTCAAACTTGTAATTTAAAATAATTATTGAAACTATTCAATTTAGATATAATATGTCTTAATGAACCAAATTTGCATTCAACATTTAAGTAAGATATTTTAGAACTTCAACAAATTCAAATTTTGAACTTATTCAACCGTTTCTTGTCAAAAGATGTAAAATATATAAATTGCAACTCAATCCATAAATTGAACCTTGAGAACAATCCTAAAATTACCCAAGACCATTTCTCCATGCTCAGTTCACATGATAAGAAGAAAAAAAAATCAAAATTGGACAAAATATTACGAGTTGGAAATTGCTAGTTTTCAAATTAAAAACCCTGCAGATCAATTTATTAAAATTGACCCTCAAAACTTCATCAAAATCCAAATTTTATGATTTTTGTGTGAAGAGGACTCTGAGAGATTTCCGGAAAGTCCTTGTTTTCCTAAAATGGAGTTTCCTATCAAAACTTATGGACATTTGAAATTTTACTTCAAACATAGCCATCCAAAATTAATCTATGTAAAAATTTAAATTTTAACTTTGGAAAAATTTCCTCATAAAAGCCCACGGGCCCCTGCCACCCCTCTCATCCAATCATATCATGCCACGTGGCAATGGGAGGGGTGAGCCTTTTCAAAATTTTGGCTTTGGGAAAATTTTTCCAATTTTCTCTGCAAGCCCACAGCCCCCATAGCCAATCACGTGACGACACATGGCTAGGAAGGCATGCGAAAGAAATTTGAAACTTTAACTTTTGGCCTTTTGGAAAAAATTCATATTTTTCTCCATGGCCCCACACCCCTGAAACCAATGGGGTGTCGACATGTGTCCGGGTGGGTGCATGGGTCCATGTCAACCTTTTTAACTTTTGGCACAAATTTCTAAATTTCTCCGCTGCCCCGCCCACCCACGTCTAATCGCCGCAACTGATCTCTCGGGAGAAAAGCAGGGAAGGTGGGCTATTTTACTAAAAATAGCCTACTTTTTCCTAACCGATGCCGGTTCCTACTCGACCGCCGTCGGTTACGCAACCGCCATCGGTTCCCTGTAAATGGGCTTCCCAAACCAAAACAACGGATCGGAATTTCATTTTTTGGGAGATCAGTCGAAGGATTTTTAATCAAAGGAGAGTCCAAAGCGATCAGCAGAGTCCAGAACTTCACTTAACCAAGCAGAGATGAGTAAAGAAACCAGAAGAGTTGGCAGCAAAGGAGATCAACTTGCACCTTCATCAAAAAAACCAGTAAGTTATATCTTGCATGTCCTCCATTATAACATTTCTTGTGCTTTTGGAATTGTAATCTTCCCAAATCCGTTCCTGAACCCATTACCTAACGTACCATTGCCTCTAACCATCATTCCTTAGCTTCTAACTATCCCATTTCTCAATACTATCCAGAACCAGCCATTACAAACACCACAACCAGCCCAGAAGTTCCTAGAACCAACCGGTATCGGTTATCAGTGACCGCCATCGGTTATAGATAACCGGCATCGGTTCCTTTGATCAAAACCAAGAAAAACAGCCTTTTCCCTACCCAGTTCCACGAAACAATTAATTGGTACTCTACAGTATTTTGTGTTAATTCATATTAGCAGGGGAACTGACCACCTTCGAAAGGAAGTTTCATACTTCCTGGGCCCAAGGCAGTTCCCTCATTTATTATCTAATCAAAATCTTGTGGTCTTGTGTTCTTATTTGCAGGTAGTCCTTCCAAGACAAAAAGGAGTTCTTCGCAGTCAGCCTGATCTTTCTCTACGGTACGCGCACATCATCTCGACTTTTACATGTGGCATAGGGTTCCTTGGCGGAGGCATGCGTCGATTTTTCACCGTTGGGCCTTTTGTCTAAAAATTTCTAATTCTTAATTTTCCCCACCAGTCTGTGTCTCCCCACATAAATTAAAACATGACACGTGTCCCCCTTCTTCAGCCCCACAGGCATGTAGAGGTTGTTTTTGCCTTGTGCAAAAAGAGAGGAAAATTCTCAATTTTCTTACCCGCTCCACCAATCCACCCAAAAGGAAAAAATTTCTCCCTAAGCCCACGAAATTCCCAAGGGAAAATTTCTCCTAAAAAACTACACTACCCATAACTTGATTTTTACAAGGAGTTAGAAGCACTTCTTTATATGGTTAGAAAGGTGAGGAAATTTTCCTATCCAATGAGCATGATTTAGGGAAGTTTTGATGACTTAAGCTGTGTAAAAAAAAAAAAAGGTCAAATCCTGTAAGCATGTTAGGGCAGATAGGAGTTAGAATTTACTCTCCTAACCTAAGTGATGAATTTTATCGTGGTGGTTTTGACCTTGTTCTTGTTGTGAGATGTCACAAAAAAAAAAAAAAAATCATTCAGCAGGTCAATCTTGTTTGTTAACCTAAACCTGGTATGTGATAGCTAGGATCTTGTAACCCTTCTTTGTAAACACCCTTAGCAAAAAAAATTATTGCATAATTTTCCTAGCTAAAACCATGTTTGTTTCTTGGTCTCAAGTGGTAGTTTGAAATGGGCATTACACTTGGTATCAGAGCAATGGTTCAAAGGCTTGGACCATTGGGCACACTAGAAAATTGAGACCTAATACTTTAAAACTAGAAAACCTGTTAATCTAGAAAACAAAACTGATTGAGAATTGAACATGCTAGTAAACTTAGAAACTGAAGAAGACTTAAAGTAATAACTAACTCTCACTTTGGTCTATGCATGAGGCTTAGGCAAAGTGAGAGGAATATTTGCAAAGACTCAGAGTCACCACCACCACCACCACCACCGGATCAGGGTGTAGCATCCATTCTACCTCAGATTCTATAGACCCTTCAGGATGTTAATGCCACTTTATGTAGAGGATCGGTAGGAGGGAATTCATGGTAGACATGAAAAAGTTACTTCCATTGAGGGAAATTCACCTCCTCCACTCGACAAGGAGCATATAGGAGAGAACTCCCATGTGGAGTCAATTAGAGATGATTCACCACCTAGGAGACAGGGAGACAGAGTTCCAGAGCATAGAGAGAGGTCTCAGAGCCCTAGGCTTAGGGATGAGCTTACAGAGAGGCCTAGAGGCCGACAGACCTCATGGTGGATCACATCAGGGAGATCCTAAATCTTAGAACCCTCACATTACTCTGGTGACATAATTGGATTTCAGGCAAAGGCATGGCTATTGAGCTTGAATGGCTTCTTTAAGATTTTTCCTTATTCTAGAAACACAAAATCGTCGTGTTGTGATCCATTTACTGAGGGATGGAGTAGGAGTATGGTGGAGGACAGAGAGGAAAAAACCTCCATGTAGATTAAGATACAATGACTTGGGAGCTATTTTAGGAGAGATTCAGAGAGTAGGTACCTATCACAGAGAGTTCATCCAGCAGAGGATTGACGAGTTCCATGACCTCTGACAGGCTACCCTTTCTATAGCAGAGTATGAGAGTAGGTTTTTCTAGACCTACTTCAGTATGCAGATTATATGTAGGATGAGAAGGTGTGTGGATTCACAGGTTTATCCGAGGCCTAAATTTGGACATTGGAGGGGTAGTCTAGATTCACTACCCACAGAAATTAGCGGAGGCTGTCGAGAAGGCCTATATTACAGAGGAGAATCAGGGTAAAACCCAATAGGATAGAGACTGAGTTAGGAGCCGCATTCAGTAGATGTAGGATGGTAGATCAAGAGGTTCAACACCTCTCCCTCATGGTGGTGAACATTTAACATAGTCATCCTTTTAGCCACAATAGTAGTAACAGTCCCACCCACTGTATAGACCTCTCCATAGATGATGCACAGAGAGGTCAGAGCATGGGGCCTCCTCCTGGGGGTCCCATTAAGACACAGGGTGGACCTAGAGCTCAGTTAGCTAGAGCTCACTAGCAAAGGTGATTGCAGAGCTAGATCATTAGGATCCACACCACAGGCTTATAGGGCAACCTATTGGCGGTGTAACTCCTTAGAGAGGATCAGGGTGGTTGTTTTGGATGTGGAGTAGATGGAAATTTCTGGAGAGATTGCCCTTAGAAACCCTAACAAGGGTAAGGCACCAGTTTCTAAGCCGACAGTTGGTGACATGGGATGAAGCCATAGGATCTTATGTGTAGCAATTTTGAACCACCAAGAAGAGCATAAGAGCACAATTATTGAGACCCTAGGTAGCATTGGTGGTATTCCTATCTCTATATTATTTGATTTCTGGTTCTTCTGAGTCTTTCATTGCACCATCTTTAGTAGAGTGATGCAGGATGGTGGCAGTTAGGCAAGGTCATAGTTGGGATGTTGAGATGGATTCTGGAGCCAAGATCTCTGTGAATCCTTAGTTTTAAGGAGTGTGTAGTGGATTTGGGACCTTTCACCACCACCTCAGATCTCTGTATTCTTCCTTTGGGCTTGTATGGAGTTATATTAGGCATGGATTGGTTATCTAAAATAAGCCTAGGATGGATTGCTATCATAAGACTATAACTTGTGTGGATGATCTTGTAGTTGAGTCGGTGATTATAGGGGTCAGGAGACCAGTTTCTATTCGTACCATTTCCGCTATGTAGCTTAAGTGGTGTGTGCGATGGGGTTGTCAGATGTACGTTATTATAGTTAGTGACTGGTCAAAGGATGGGTCTAGTGGACCATTGTTAGATGATCATCCCATCTTGAGATATTTTTCTAATATTTTTCTAGGGGAGCTACCGGGGATGCCACCACCACATGAGATTGATTTCCATATAGACCTAGTCCTAGGAGTGTTGGTTGGATATTTTATCAAACCAAAATATGAGGTTCAACCACATTACATGGGATTAAATCCCTCCTCAAAGATAGGTGAGGCTACCTGTTTATTGCTAATCTAAAACACGGTAAACAATATATACAGTATTCACACTAATCTGACCATTGGGGGTTGGAATGAAATCTCCGAAATCCACATTCATAAATTCAAGGGTATTTCTATTCGTAAATGAACTGGGTCAGAAACTGTTATAATGAAAGAAGCGGCAATAGAAAGGGAATGGGAGAAACGTATTTTCTTTCGAGTAAACACAGAGCACGAAATAATCATACGAGTTTTAGATCACAAATATAATGTCTGAAATAATCAGAAACACTAAGATGTTATGCAAAGAATAGCTTAATATCATGAACAGAAGAACACTGTCTTAAGTAAGATATATTCCACAACACAAAGTCTATAAAACGATATCAATTCCTATTCTTCAAAATGATTGAATGAAAACACAAAGTTTTTCTTCTTTCCAATAGCCCCTAAATATTCCAAAAAATCTCAACCCTTTTGGAATGCACAGCATCCCTTATTTATAACAAAAGAAGTAGAGATAAAATAGGGCAGATCCTAAAAATTAGCGCTTCAACAAGAGTTCTTTTTTGCATGATTCTCACGCAGGAGATCAAGTCAAAACATGATTAAAAAATGTGATGAAACAAAAATGAAAAAGACATCTCGATTTCAAGATTGAAATGACATGGAACGCTGGGACTTAATATGAATCATCATCTTTTTCTCCTTCCTCTTTTTCATCCTCCTGCTGAGACTGTTTGCTCTGAAATTCCTGGAACTTTCGAATTATGCCTTGCATTTCATTCTCATCAGGTACAATGGAATGATCATTCCAAATTTCACAGGTTTCATGAACATCGCTGGCAGTGCCGGGAAGCTTTTTCAATCCTTTGCTGAGTTTTTTTAAGGCCTCCAAAGAATGCTCAATCTTTACCAACCGGTCCATCTTTTTAAGATCAAATTCCGAGAATTGATTCATGCTGAATAGACTCTTGGAATTGTTTGAAGAGATCATCTGTTGATAGTATACCTGAATTTCCTACTGACACCTTTGAACAAATCTTCAGCAACTCTTCTTCGAAATCACTTTTCCCATCAATCAGTTTATCCCTTGATTCTCTCAACTTAGCGCAGGCTTCATTGAGAATCTTCACCTTGAATCTGATGGCCTTGGTCTGCTAGAAATGCTTATCCGTATGAGGGAGAATACCTTCTTCAACCAAGAGATGTGTTGGTATTTGCTTTAACACTTGGAGAGCTTCATAAGTCAAATCAAGCTGTCCAATTTCTTGAGAAATCTCCTCATCCATATTTTCTCCATCTTTCTGAATGTCTCCCACAGATTGATGAACTTTCACGATGCCTTGTATTACTTCCTTTCCCTATTGGAGCAACCTTTGGACCCATTCATCAACCAACCTTCCTTGTTTAGCAATCTTCTCAATTATAGGTACTGATGAGAAATCAAATCCGACAGGAACAGAATAAGGTGGTATGGATTCAAGGGGTTTTGAGAATTTAAGAAAAACCTCTGTCAACTGCTCCACTTTTCTGTTAAGTTCATCTCTTCTGTCCTTTGTTTCTTTCAACTTTTGGCACAGGACGTTTATGGAATCCTTTGCATCTTGTTGTGCCCCCTTCTGCTGTTACTTTCCCTAGAGCCACCCTGGTTACCTGATAATCAGAAGCTGTTATATCCTCTCTAGTTTTGTCAGCTGAAGGAGTGGCAATCTCTGCAAACTTATCTCCTAAAGCATCCACCAAAACCCTCGAAACTGTTTTGGGTTTCTTGGCTGATTTCACAGAAGAAGCATTGAGTGAGCTGAAATCAAAGGCTGGTAGGGTTACCATCACTTTCCTCTTCCTCGGAGTTTGCTCAAGTAACCATTGTGGCGTATCAGAGGAAACTACCCCCGTCGTAGTAACTGGTATTCTACTCTCAAGAGGGGAAGATTCTACCATTGGAGGAGGAACAGTTGTTAATATGGTAGTAGATTCAATGAATAGAGGCACAGGTTGTGGGGGAGTGTTGGTGATCACTTGGGTTCCAGCAGAGAGGGTTGAGAGCCTGGAGAAAATACTAGCCATGGTTACAGAAGTGGATGGAGAATGAGGAGGTAAAAGTGGCTGTGAGGGAGGAGGTGCAGATTCAGATTCCAAAGCCTTGACTGCAAGAGATAAGGCCTCTCCAGTTGAGCAATCAGCAAATGGTGAAGACAGAAGCTAGCTTCCTCCTTCTTCCAAATTAATTTCTCCTATTTCTGGTGGTGTTGGTGATTCTGGCACATTCACCGTTTCTACAGGAGAGACAATTGAAGAGATTTCTCTTTCTTTCCTCTTTTTGACAATCTTGACCTTTATAGGCGCCTTACAATACTTTCTGTCCTTTTCCTTTTTGGAGGGCCCCACCTCTAAAATAACCAACTTTGAAAACTTATCATCTTTAAAATTCATTCCCCAAGGGGAGAGCCATGCTTTGGTGTGAGCAAGAATTAGAGCTGACCTAACTATAATAGAGGCCTTTTTCACTGGCTGACCAATCAATAGGTGGGAAAACATATTGATCCTCATTTAATCCATCGTAGGAAAGATCCAACACACTTTCATTGTCACCTGTAACCTCGGGTAAATCAGCAAGCTCCAGTGTTTGAATCTCAGCAATAGTTAATCTGCTATGATCCTTCCTACGAATGGCAACCTCATTACGTAGATCCACCCAAATATCCTCTATATTTGGCCTGTGCAACTGTTGGGTTCCATATGCCCTGAGCACTCCTCGGATATCAAAACCATCTCGAGGCTTCATATGCTTCTTTAATTTGTCCTGAAGTTCATGGACAACATTTTTGGCCTTTACTACCGTCGAGCAAGTGTATCTCCCAATAGAAATCGGGGAAGGATACAACAGCCTTATGTTTGCTTTGTTGGAATTTATGAAAATCCAACAGCTACCTAACCATTTCCATTAATATCAATCTATCCCCTGGATATCAGGGCAGGCGGAAAAGGATCTCCCGAGTACATGACCACCCGAAGGTATGTAAACTTCTTGAATTGTACGAAGATACATCCCCATTTAGAAACTTCTGCCCAAGCCTCATCTGAGACTCTTGTCTTCTTCAGCTCAGGATTTATCCTGCAGATATTCTCATAGAAAAAGGCATCATTTACCCTCCTGAAATGATCTTTTGACCCCTTCTTTGTCAATTGAGGGAAGTATTGATAAACCTGATTCGCCGTTCTGCTTCCCTTAGTATCCAGCCCGGGATAGTTCCTCATCCCGGCTGCTGCGTATGTGACATATGATGACATATAAAATTTCCCAGTTGACAAGACCGTTGTCATTTGGGAATCAATCTCATTGCTAATGAGAGTACCCCAGTCAATCCCCTGCTGATTTTCCTTGATGATGATCATAAATTGATACATCCATCCTTGAAATACGTTTGATTTGGGAAAACCAAAGACCCGACTCAGCAGGGTGATGATATCATTGATTTCTTGGATGAAATCACTCCTGGGGATAGTCCTTGGAAATCTAGACACAGCTGGCTTGGCCTTGATCAAGAACTTCTTGTTCACATGCTTGATATAGTCCTCCTGATCATTGTCCCAGGCTTTCTGAGCTGACTTCATGTCCAACTCTCCATACTTGTCAAAATTAGGCAATTTTAAGAGATCATCAAAATAACCTCCATCCAATTTGATGACTACCTCACCATCCTGACTCCTCACAAAACGACAAGCCGAGTGATAACTGGATGCACAAGCCAAAATGAATTCTAGACATTGGGCGGACATGGGAAAACCCGCTGCGAGAGGCAAGCCACTGTCAGCTATAGCTTTCGTCCATGGAGTTGGGGAGGAACTCCTCACCATACTCCAGAAGTCTTCCATGTCTATATTTCCAAGTTCTGTGTCTCGGATATCATAGTTACAATCAATGTATGATGGAGATTCCGGCTTCTTGAATTTGTATTTCATTCTGCCAGACTTTTTGGCCTTCTCCTGAGATGGACCAGGGTCCGACATGAAGAACGTTGCAGGAGGAAAGGTTCGAAACTCAGGAGGTGTTAGCCACACTGAAAATCCCGATCTGCCGAATATGCCGGAACTTCTGAAAAACCCGACACACTTGATACTGTCGGAACTTTGGGAAAGTATGACACTCACCGTTGATGTCGGATACAGAAGAAACCCTGACACCTGTTGTGGATGTCGGAACTGGAAGAAAATCCGACAGTTCAATATACTTCGGAACTTTGAGAAAGCCCGGCGTGCCAATCCGTCAATACACTTCAGGTCTCCGGTTCTGCAAAACAATCTTCAAAACCCAAGAAGAAAAACAGGGTTTTTCGTTGAATTCCAAAACATGTAATCTCCTTCTTTTTTATTATTCATGTTCCATGCATATAATAGAACTTGGAAGAAACAGCACCAAGGGATAGTCTCAAAAGAGATAAACCCTAGAACCTAAAACCCTTCCCAAAACAACACAGAAAGACGAAGAATAAAAATCATTCACAACCCAGCAAGAAATTAGGAAGACACCACGCGCAATCGATCCATAAAAACCAAGAACAAAGAAGGAAAAGAGAAATACCTTCAATTGGAGAAATGGAAAACTGGAAAACAGGTGATTCAATCGGGCAAAGCGAGCTTTCGGGTTTCGAAATCGGAAGAGCATGCGAAAAATCCACGAATTAAAAATAAATTCGGTAACAATGACGTGGAAATCCGCGTATTTATAAGAAAATTAGCAATTAATACACTTGGGCTCAGCACGTGCCAATTCACCGACAACTCGGCATGAATGCCATGTCAGCATGTTTGAAAGGTCCGAAAACCCGACACGAGGGGACTTAGTGCAATTCGGGTTTCGGGTATCGGAAAGCATGAGGCATAAAACATGAAGTGTTTAGATGTTACATAGCTCCGATAACCTGATACAAAGGACTAAGTGGAACTCGGGTATCGGAAAGCATGAGGCGTAAAACATGTTTTAGGTAAGACATGTTCCGATGCACCGGAGGTCCGAAAACCTGATTTTCACAATATGAGGTGGGTTTCGGCTTTCGGAAGACATGAGACATAAAGCATGTTCAAAACTTATGTCAAGCTATTGGTAAAACCCGAAAACCTGAAATTCTCTAAAAGAGGCCATAATGTAAAATCAACTTCAAAAATTTCGTATAGGTTATCTAATCGTTTTGTCGGTAAACTCAAAATGGAGATAACAAGGAGTAGAGCCTATCTCACGAGAACCTTATCGGATGACCACCCTGAAGCTCTATGAGCTCAAGTTGCAGCTTGAAGGCCTTCTGGAGAAGGGCCTTATCCATCCTAGTGTGTCCCCTTGGGGTGCACAAGTGATTTTCATGAAGAAGAAGGATGGATCATTGTGGTTGTGTATTGATTACCGCCAATTGAACAAAGTGATGATCAAGAATCATTACCCTCTTCCTCACATTGATGACTTGTTTGATCAGATGAAGGGAGCCATAGTGTTCTCCAAGATTTATCTCAAGTTGGGTTACCATCAGTTGAGGATTTCAGAGGTGGACATTCATAAGACTACCTTCCACATGAGATATGGGCACTATGAGCTTCATAGTGGTGCCTTTTGGTTTGACGAATGCCCTTGTAGTGTTTATGAGTTTGATGAATGGGGTATTTAGAAAATTTTTAGATAACTTCGTTCTCATCTTCCTTGATGACATTTTGATATACTCACACACACTGTGAGGAGCATGAGGGGCACCTTTGACAGGTTCTCTAGTGTCTTTATGAGCAGTAACTTCATGAGAACTTGGAGAAGTGTGCGTTCTTCCAAATAGAGGTGTAGTATTTGGGTCATTTTATTTTTGGGGAAGGTATCATAGTCAATCCTTCTAAGATTAGAGCTATTATGGACTTGGCTAGCACCAACGTCAGTGACCAAGTTGCGTAACTTCATGGGTTTAACAAAATACTACCGAAGATTTGTACAGGACTTCTCTCAAATTACGTACCCTATCACTTCCCTCCAGAGGAAAGGGAAGAAGTTTTTTTTGGATGGAAAGATGCAAGCAGGCCTTCAGGACACTAAAGGAGTGCCTCACTACAACACCCATTCTTGCAGTGCGAGATCCATAGGGTGAATTCTTTGTTTTTATAGATGCTTCTTTAATAGGGCTTGGAGGTGTGTTGATGTAGGATGGTAGGGTTGTAGCTTTTGAATCTCACAAAATCAAGGATCACGAGATTAATTATCCTACCCATGACCTTGAGCTTATGGTAGTTGTGCATGCCTTGGTTAGATGGAGACATTTCCTTCTTGGACGAAGATTCACACTTAGGACAGATCATTTGAGTCTTTGCCACTTTTTCAAGTAGCCCAATCTAAACACTCATCAATGGCATTGGATGGAGTTGATTTGTGAGTATGACATGGAGATAGAGCATGTGAAGGGGAAGGAGAGTGTAGTAATTGAAACTCTTAGCAAATGGAGACATGTGGCTATGGCCAATACAGTGAGCACAAATTTGCAAAGTAAGATTCTTCAGTAGCTTCCTCTTGATAGCTTCTACATGATAGTACTTGCAGAGATAGAGTCATAGAGACCCCTTGAGGGGAATTTTTATGGTTTCACCTTAGAGGCATATGGCCTTCTCAGGCATATAAGCAAGATATATGTTCCCAGAGATGGATGATTGAGGTAAGACATCTTGATAGAGGCACATCGTGCACCCTATTCAGCCCATCCTGGGGGTTAAATAAGATGCACACCACTTTACGATAGTTGTATCACTGGAGAGGACTTCATTAAGATGTATCTCAGTTTGTGTCATGGTGTTTAGAGTGCCAGAGGGTTAAGGTAAAGCATTAGCATCCAACATGTTTTCTTTATCCTCATGCCATACTGGAATGGAAGTGGGACACCATTTCCATGGATTTCATTGTTACGACTACCTATGTCAAGATATCACCATGATGCCATTATGGTCACGGTTGATAAATTGACAAAAGTGGCTCATTTTTCACCAGTAAAGACCACTTATACAGCTAGAGTAGTGACACAAGTATATTTAGATGAGATCGTCTGGTTACACGAGATTCCATAGAAGATCATTTGTGACCATGATCCTTTGTACACATCACACTTCTAAACTACCATGCAATATGTCCTCGGGACGAGGATTAATTTCAGCATGGTATACCACCATGAGATAGATGGACAGACTGAGTGAGTAAATCAGATTTTAGATGATCTTCTCAGGATGTACGTGATGGATCAACAGTCTAAGTGGGAGGAAGTACTTGTAATTAGTGGAGTTTTCCTACAATAATAGTTTTCAGATTTCTATAGGCATGGCACCTTTTCAGGAATTATATGGTAGGGAGTGCAGGATACCCCTTAGCTAGGATAGGGTGGAGGCTAGAGTATCTCTCAGACCAGCTCTTTTACAAGACATGGAGTAGTAGGTAGTGTTGATCAAGCAGAGATTATAGGAGGCACAAGATAGGTAGAAGAATTATGCAGATGAGCATAGGATTGATCGCAACTTTGATGTGGGAATGAAGGTGTTCCTTCGTGTTAGACCACACAGAAGACCTATCTGCTATGGAAAAGATTCTAAGTTAGCTCCTCGATTCGTTGGTCCTTTTGAGATATTTGAGCGTATCATCCCTTTGGCGTACCGTCTAGCATTATCACACAGCTTGTCTCACATACATGTTCTGTTTCATGTTTCTGTCCTTAGGAGGTACATTGTAGATCCTTCTCATGTGTTGGATTGGACATCATTGTAGGTGCATAATAAGGGGTAGGTAATATTGGAGCTTGTCTGTATCATAGATCACAAGACCCTGGGCCTTTGAGGTAGAGAGATTGATCAAGTATGGGTGCAGTCGGATAGATATGATAAGACTATAAACACTTGAGAGGATACCACAATATTACGAGTGTAGTTTCCACATTTGTTTCAGTGACTTCTATGAGGAAGCTGAGTCTAAGGGGAGGGGATGTAGTGTCCACTTCCATTTGAAAACTATTTAGATACTGATCTTGCTACTGTTAATCTCATTTTGGTACATTATTATGTTTTAACTTAGTATGACATGTATATGTTAGATCATGGATTACTATGGACCTTGATTCAGTTAGCATGCATGATGATTATTGGAGACATTATGGATGATGATATACTGCTTTATATGGATAGATTATTGATGTTGATTTCAGACATGTGACATCTGATATTTTGAGTAGCTCTAGGATAGAGATTCATGGGATAACGATATAGTGGCAAAATTAAATCTAAAATAAAAATGTTAAATTAATGATGTTGTTGTGATTTGTGTGTTTAGATGATTTTGAAATATTATTTATATCATTTTTAATGTCTGATGTGGCCACAAGGCCAAAGGAGGTATTGTTATTTTGCAAGTTGAAATTCACAACAACGTAGGGGGTACTGGAGACTAACCATATTGAAAATTTTGGGTGAAATCAACAAGGTCACCATGGCAACTATGTTATGACTTTGTGTGTTGTCTTGTGTTAGGATTTCCCATGGGGGGATTTCCATTATTGTGACCATGGGATATAGGTGTTTTATTTATGTGTCCCTTTTTAATTATTGTTGTATGTATTTTATTTGTAATGTGTTCCTTATTTTAATTAATTTAAATATGATGTTTCATTGAGAGAATCATAAAGTTAAATTTTAATTAAATAAATTGGGATATGGAATGTAAGAAATAATGTTATTGTCTTGGTTAATAATTAAATTTGATTTATATTATGTATAACCATATGATAGATAAATAAATCATTATGTCAAAAGTTTGTAAGAAATGGAGTCATAGGCATTAATGCATGTAAGAGATGTGTAAGTGAAGTGATAGACTGTGTAAGTCAGATTTTAGTGTGTAGAATACTCCATCCTCTTTAAAATTCGGATTTGATCTTGGAAGCCAAAATTGGAGGCTTTTGGGATAAGTTAAACTTGTCCCACACCTCTTAAAATCATCCACCAACCATACCTATGGTTTTGGAGTCAAAATCAATCTTTTTTATTATATGTTTACATGATTATGTGTAATTTTCAATTGCACTTACCTTACATATTTTTAATGCATTCCTTTTGGAGTATGGGTTGAATTGGGTATATAAATGATCTTTTCATATCTTATTTCTGGTGATTTGTTGTTGATGTTGAATTACTCTTGGGGTTGAGGAAGAATGATGTGGCTTCCCACTTGGATTCCACATCATCCTCTCCCCTCCCTCTCCTTTAAAAATTCAAATTCCTCTCTCATTGGGGTTGTTGAAAACTTTGCTCTCTCTCTTCTTGGGTCTAATTTTATGACTGTTGGATCTTTCTTTGTGGAAGGATCTTGGTATTCTTGTTGCATGCATTCTTCTTGCTGTTTTGGAACTATATTTTTAGCATCAAGGAACTACTATTTTGGAAAACAAATCTCCATTATGGAGACATAGGCTCTTGTTCTTTTAATATGTTGTTTTCCCTCTTCTTGCATGCATTATTGAATGGTGTTTGTGTTGCATTCTTGGTGGGATGGGTAGAATGCTTAGGGAAAGGTGTAGGATAAGACTATGGGGTTTCATATGGGGGGCATAAGGGATTTCCAAGGGCACTTATTCTTTCTGGAGGGAGTGTTCATTTGGGATCCACCTAGAAAAAGAAATTGCTTGCATTTCTTACTTTGCGGGGGGGCGTAAGGGATATACTTGGAGGGGGGCATAAGGAGGGGTTGGGAGTTGTAAGGTTTATGGAATTTGATGTATTATATGGTGGTTTGTATTTGGTGGATGCCCAATTCCAACTTGGGAGGCATAAGGAAACCCCCATAGCTCTTTCTCTTGTTTGGCTATTTGTGTTGTTTGAAATGTTTAAATGCAGTTGGGAACTGCTGTCTTGTTTTGAATAGTGCATTTTATTGTTCTATGTATGTGAAATGAAATGTGCTTGTATGTGAAAGAAGCCTATGTTGCCATGGGTTGTTATTTATGCTCCATTTCAATATGGTTGGGGCTCGGGGCTAATGGGGAATGAGGGCTTCTACTTTCCCATTGGATTTCTTGGTTGGGTGGAGAGCGTTGCTTTTCCCCCTTCCTTATTGTGATCAAGTTGTAGAGAAGAAGAAATCAACATGTTTCTGGTTGGAAAAAGAAGAACACAGTTTGGTAGTCATTCCTTTGAGAAAATTCTTATAATCCCTTCCCACTTCGTGTGGATGAGTTGTGCAACTATGTAATGTGAAGCTATTGTATGGTAAATGGAAGTCAGAAATTTAATTGAGAAATGTAAAGATGAAATATTATTTTCTCTGTATTGGAAAACACTATCATACAACTGTAGATTAAATATTGAAATCCAAATGAAGAAATAATCTGTAAGCATTGTTGGAAATCAATGAAAGAGATACATTTCTTCCTCAATTGTAGTGTTTGATTTTGATTCAATTGTAGTGTTGTATTAAATTGGAGCACTGTCTAAAATGATATCTTTGTGGAAAAGAAAATGTGTATGGAAGGAAAATTTAGCAATTTGTTCTTTGAATTTATTTAAAATTTGAAATATCAATTGTAGTTGTGCTCTTGAAGTGATCAGATAAATCAATCAATTGTTTAGACCAGATTTGATAAACTTTCCATGTTTGAAAGTGGCAAATGGATTATTAAAACTGTCAATGAATGAACTCTGTTTCTTTCTATAATTCTGGCATTTGAATTTTATAAAAAAAATGTACAGTTTAGACTTACAACTTAAAAGAAGTATTGAAACAATGCAATTTAGATATAATATGTCCTAATGAACTGAATTTCCATTCAACATTTAAGAAACATATTTTAGAACTTCAACAAAGTCAAATTTTTAACTTATTCAATCATTTCCTGTCAAAAGATGTAAAATATTTAAATTGTAACTCAATCCATAAATTGAACCTTGAGAACAATCCTAAACTTATGCAAGACCATTTCTCCATGCTTAGTTTACATGAGAAGAAGAAGAAAAAAATCAAAATTGGACAAAATCTTATAAGTTAGAAATTGCTAGTTTTAAAATTTAAAATCTTGCAGATCAATTTCTTAAAATTTAACCTCAAAACTTCATCAAAATCCAAATGTTGTGATTATTATGTGAATAGGACTCTGAGATCTTTCCAGAATGTCCTTGTTTTCCCAAAATGGAGTTTCTTATCAAAATTTATGGCCATTTGAAGTTTTACTTGAAAAATGGCCATGTAAAATTAATCTAACTATGTAAAAATTTAAATTTTTACTCTGGAAAAAATTCCTCATAAAAGATCGTGGCCCTCCCACCCTCTCATCCAATCATATCATGACACATGGCACTAGGAGGGGTTATCCTTTTCGAAACTTAACCTTTTTGAAAAAATTTGGCCATGGGAAAATTTTCCCAATTTTCTTCGCAACCCGTGGCCCCGTAGCCAGTCACGTGTTGACACATGGCTACGTAGGTACGTGAAAGAAATTTGAAACTTTAACTTCTGGCCTTTTGGATAATTTTCATATTTTTCTTTGTGGCCCTACACCCCAGCAACCAATGGGGTGTTGACATGTGTCTGGGTGGGCACATGGGAACTTTTGGTGCAAATTCCTAAATTTCTCTGCCACTCTGCCCACCCGCATCTAATCACAGGACGCCACATGGCACCTTTAGCCAGGGTAGAGATTTGGAGGAAAAATCCCCTTTGAAAATGTTGGGTTTGGACTTAGGGAAAAATTCCCAATTTTTCCCCATGACCAATAGGTGCTTGACACATGGCATAGGGTTCCTTGGCGGAGGAGCGTGTTGATTTTTTCCATTGGTCTTTTTGCCCAAAAATTTCTAATTCTTAATTTTTCCCACCGGTCTTTGTCTCCCCGCGTAAATTGAAACGCGCCACGTGTCCCCCTTTGTCAGCCCCACACACATGCAGAGGTGTTTTGCACCTTGTTTTAAAAGAGAGGAAACTTTTCAATTTTCCTCCGCACTCTGCCAATCCGCCCAAAAGGAAAAATTTTCTCCCTAAACCCATGGACTTCCAAAGGGAAAATTTCTCCCGAAAACTCTGCCGCCCCATAACTTGATTTTTACAAGGATTTAGAAGGAATTCTTTATATGGTTAGAAAGGTGAGGAAATTTCCTATCCAATGAGCATGATTTAGGGAAGTTTTGATGACTCTAGTTGTGTAAAAAAAATTAGGTCGAATCTTGTAAGCCTGTTAGGGAAAATAGGAGTGAGAATTTACTCTCCTAACCTAAGTTATGAATTTTATCCTTAGTTTTGACCTTGTGCTTGTTGTGAGATGCTGCAAAAAAAAATTCATTCAGCAAGTCAATCTTGTTTTTTAACCTAAACCTTGTATGTGATAGCTAGGATTTTGTAACCTTCTTTGTAAACACCCTTACCAAAAAAAATTATTCCATAATTTTCCTAGCTAAACCTAGATTGTTTCTTGGTCTCAAGTGGTAGTTTGAAGTGGGCATTACAGGTCATTATGTTTGTGGGTGGTACATGGAATAATGGTATGGTGAAATTTCTCATAAAATCCAAAACTAAAACCCTTCCACACACAACAGTGTAGGAAGGTGTGAGTGAAATCACAATTGGTAAGTGATTGGATGTCTGCAGGAAATGGGCAGAGTTGTGATGGTGGATCAGGTGTGTAGGTGGGAGTATCAAGTCCCCCATAGGTGAGACTAGTACGAAGATGAGGAGGACCATAAAGGAGGAATTCTCATATATGGTGATCATAGTGAGGGTGTTGGTGAAGGCTTCCATAATCGTGTGGAGTAAGGAAGGTATTGACACTATATAGGCAGTATTCCCCTAGAGTGAGGCGTTGGAAAAAACCTTTCAATGAATTAGTGGTTGGTATGTGAGTAGCTGGTATGGATGATGTGTCAGAGGTTGATACAGAGGTGTTGTTAATGGATTGGGAAGTAAATGGGTCAGCCGTGGAGGTTATAGCTGTGGTAGGCGTGGAGGAGGTACGTGTGGTGAAAGCAGCGGTTGTACTGGTAGGTGTGGGTGTAGGTGTAGGTGAAGTGGTATTGGTTGCGGAAGTAGATGGATTGACCGGTATGAGTACATCATTGGGTTGGTAAAGCATGTTGCATGTTTTGAAAGGTGATGGGTCAGCTGGAATTGTATAAGTGTGTCCTTATTCAAACTTTACACAATGATGCAAAGTGGAGGGAACACAACCCATGACCTATATCCAGGGTCTACTAAGCAACAAGTTATATTGGAATTCCCCCTCCAAAACATAAAACAATTCTGGAATAGTGTGGTAGCCAACGTGAACGTGAAGGATGATAGTAACTAGTGTGGAGGTCATAACGTCGTTGAATGAATGCAACATGACTGGATGTTTTTTCATGTAATTTTCAGGTATGCGCATTTGAGAAAATGCATGAGATGAAATGATGTTAATGCTAGTGCCTGCATCAATCATCACATGGCATATCCATATGTCATCAATTTGTACAAAGATGAAGAGGGTTGGGTTTGGGTAATCATTTTGGTATGGCGCGATCTCTGCCTATAAGAAGCTAAGGGAGGCCACTTGGTGAATAAGGTGAGGTGAGGATGAAGGTGGTAATTTTGTGAGGGAGGCTACATGATGGGGTGTGATAATGGAGGCTATGGGTGTAGGGTCATTGGGTAAAACCCTGATAGATTGAAAAACCTCCATAAGGGCTTGATGATGGGATTCTGAGGTTTGGATGAGGTCATATAAGGAAATTTAGAGTGGAGATTGGTGTAATTTTTTGAGCATGGTTCAATGTGTGATGCCATTAGAAATGGGTTATGTGGGGGTACAGATAGTTATCTTGTATAGGATTGGTTGGTGGGTCAATTGCCTTTTCTTTACCCTTCTGCACATGTGTAGTGACATGTACCATGTTGATTTGAGGGAAATTGTCAAATGGAGAGGGTGTAGGGTAAGTGGTATAATGACATGAAGAGAAAAATCCTACTGGAGGAGAAAAAACCTATGAGGTCAGTTGGGCACAGTGACATTTGGGTGGTGGCATGGAAAGTTCTCTGATACGAACCATGTTAATTTCAAATTTTGTGTGTGGTTCTAAGAGCTGTGAGGGTGGAGGTTGTGGTTGTTGAGTGTGTAGTGTGGGAATGGGTGTTGGTGAAGTAAGATCCTCATCAAGCTGGTCATCATCATCAAAGTTGGTTTTGGGTGGACACAATTGGATAAGGATAGTTTTCAAGGGCTTGCAGTTCTCCAGATCATGTCCTAGCACATGATGGTATGAAAATTTTTTGGTATCATCAAACCCCTTTGGCTTGGGTTTGAGGGGTCATAAGGTCAGAGTGGTAGTAATGTGATAAAATAATTCTCCAGGAGGTTGGTTAAAATTTTGGCATAGGACCCTAATAGTGGATCACAATGGGAAGTGAATGTAGGTTTGGGTGTGGGTGTAGTTAGTTATCTGGGAATTATTTTTGGAAGAGTAGGAATAGGTCAAGCTATGTCTTTAGGCACCCGTGTGGTTTGAGGTATTGGTCGGGTTCATTTGGGTAGGGATATAGTATATGGATGGGTAGGAGGGTGTGGGGTTATTTTGACTACCTTGTTGTATGGTAGTGGGGTTTTGTTATTGGGTTGCACCTTCTTGGGTAAAGGTGATGTGGGTATATGGGCTCTAGAAGGAAAAGTAGATGGAGGAAGAGGTCGAGTTACCCACAGGGATAATAGGGGCACTATGAAGGTAGATGACTTAGGTTGTGGTTGGGGTGTGAGGGAAATGGCTGAAGTGTAATAGGTAGTGAAGCAATAGCTGAAGGTATCGAAGGTATTGGTGGTAAAGAGACTGTAGGTGCGGGTATGAGTCTTGTTGTGTGCCTGGGTACGTTAGAGATTTGTGAGCAAGGAATGGGTTGTTGTCTTATTAGGTTATGAATGGGTAAGGGGTGCTTGACCATGCTAGGTAGCTGAGGTCTTAAGGTAGATGGGAAAAGTGTGGGTGTGATTGGTGAGGTAGGGGTATGAGGTTGATGAGTTTGTCTCTTTAGTTTGGCTGTCACAATAGGTGTGGTTTTAACGTTGGAGGATGTAGCTAAATCTAGTTTAATAGGTGGATGAGTAAGGCTAGTGGTCGGGGTGACCCCTAAAGGTAAATATTTTGGGTATGGGTTTGGGTTTAGGCATAGGTCAGGTTATGGGTAAGGGTGTGGTGTGAGTGTTAATAAATATCGTGGAAGGCGTTGTGACAACAGTGGTTGTATGTGGTTTGATGGGTGGAAATGTGCTTGGTTAGATAGTGGAGGTGTCATCGAGGGATCTCTGTATTTGTGTAGAGACAGGGAGTAAGTGGCACCCCCATAATAAAGCCCTATCCACATAATCTAAGTGATCGGCCAAACATGAGAATGACACGTTTGTGGGTTGAGTTAGTGAAGACCTAATGGGAATTCCGATAAAATGTATCTTAGAGATGGGGACTTAGCCGACTTTAGCTTCCATGGGTAAGAGAGCTGAAAGTAGGTCTGTTGAAAGTCAAGTAGCGGATGGAGAATGCTTGTGAAGAGGCAAAGGTATCCCCACCAGGTCTATGATGGGTGGAAGGGATGATGGGAGTTCCTCTATGAGTGGGGGAATGGATAGGTCCTCCTCTTTGGGTGGAGGAGGTAATGGGTTCTCCTCTATGGGTGGAGGAGGTAATGGGTGATCCTATATGGGTGGAGGAGGTATGGTAGGTAAAGGTTTGATAAGTGGATAATCTAGGCGTGAGATGGTTTCAATGTCAACAGAAGACTCCTTTGAAGGTGATGTAGGAGATGAAGGGTGTTCTTCTATTGGTGAAGGAATAGTGACGATTGGTTTAGACATGGAAGGAGGATTTTGGGCTAGGATTTCCTCTATGGAAGGGATGTGAGGTAATTGAGAGGCAACAGGTACCTCATTAAAGATTGCATGAACATCACGAGTATGGGTATCATGAGTGAATGTCTCACCTGTTTGATTAGATGAAGGGGCATGATTGGGAAATGGTTTTCTAAAGATTTGTAGATTTTGGTTGGGAGTGGCATTGGGATCATCCACAGTCAACTCATCTTTCTCGAGAATTTCATGGATAATATTCTTAAAATTGATGCAGTTTCTCTCATTATGACCCTTCACTCAGTGATAGTTATAGAAATCTTGTTCCTTATACCATACGGGCATGGGGCGAGTAGGGTCAAAACTAGTGTGTTATTTTATGGGTGGAAGGGTGATGGTGCCAGCTTTGATAAGATTTTCTAAAATAGAAGAGTAAGGTTCCCGAATTGGGGTATATTTTCATTGCTCTTGTCTGAATCAAAAAGCATGAACAGGTGATAGATTAGGTGAGGGTGTAGCCTGATTAGTGGTACCTTTAGCTTTTGAATAATTGGTTGGCGGTTTGGAAGAAGAATGTGTTTTAGTCAACATGAATGCCGAATTCTTATTTTTGTAATTGGATTTTCTTCTCTTTGATGGCCCGAATCTCTAACTTTCATGTCATAGTGAATGCCTCATCAAATGTTCAGAAAGTTTGGACCTACAAGGTTAGGGAGATATGTTTGGTGCAAGCTCGGATAAAGAGCTCGATGAGTTCATCTTGTGGCAGTTAAAAGGTAAGTTGATTGATGAGGCTATGCTAACGAGCCACAAAATCTATGATAGATTAATACTTGTACTGACGTGTGGAATATAGATCGGTCATGGTAACTTTCTTGGTGATGTTGATAGAGAAATGATCCAAAAAAGCTTGGGCTGCCTGATTGAATGAAAATATGGAGTGTTTGGGTAACCCACTATACCAGTCTAATGCAGGTTTGGTGAGGGACATGGGAAAATTTCTCAAAATTAAGGCATTATCATGAGCAATTAACTAACATCCATGTTTAAATGAGCGCAAATGGTGTTGTGGGTCTTCCTTACTATTGAAGTAGTTGAATTTAGGCATTTCCCAATGCATAGGGTATGAATGGATGGGAATGGATGGGTGAATAGGATCATTGCAAATATCATAAGTTAGAGTGTTGCAGGATCTAGAAACCGATGCCTCCAGTGTTTGCATCTTGTCCATCATCAATTTAATTAGGTCGTTGGTGGGTTGTGATGATTGGATGCCTCCTATAGCGTGAGGAGGTTGATTTTTGGCATATAATGGGAGTAACATTCTAGTGTATGGGGCTGCCATGTAAGGTGGTGGAGAAGAAGGCAAGGAAATAGGGGGTACGTACCCAGAATTGAATAATAGAAGATACAAGTGGTTTTTGGTAGTATGTATATGGGAGAGGAAGGGTCATGGTAACCCTAGTGGAAATAGGGGCTAAAGATTGTGGAATGGAAAGAACTACATTCTGAAATGGGGTAGGGGTCACCGACACTGGAGGTGGGAATGTAGCTATAGGTATGTGTTAGACATGAGGGATGGATGAGGTTGTGTTTGGGGTAATCATCGAGGGTATGGTGGATGTAATTGGTTCCACAGAGGCAACAAATGTGACAGTCATGGGGGGTATGAAACCTAACTATGAAACAACTGGTGGTAAGGTGGTAGGTAGCATAGAGCCAGATGGGGCTGATGTAGAAGTGGGTGTAAGTGTCATGGAGATAGATATGGACATGTTGTATATCAGTAGACCCGAGGCATCTCGAGTGGACTAATGGGAGAGGTAAAACTATAAGAAAGTGGGGTTTTGGTCAAGGATTCGTGCGAACTCCTCATCTCTAGTAGCGATAATAGTAGGTTGGATAGGATCCATGGCTGGTGATAAAATAGAAGGTGGTGAAGGACTCGGTGGGAGTGGTTGGAAACTAGCGTGGAACACGAGGGCCTTCACTTGTCTTTGGATCAGTACCATGTGAACTAGTACTGATTAGGTGGGGTTGCTTCTCTGTAAATGGTATAGAGAAATGTAGGAAAAAAATGGATGAAGTAACAAATGGTGGGTGGAATGTGAAATAGGATAACTGATGAAAAGTTAGGGAAAATCGACATCAGTCAGGGGTAAATTTTTCCGTTCACTGTAGAAAATAGGTATTGAGTAATCAAAAAATAAAAAGGCAAGATCTGACAAGTATGCCAAATATGGGGATGTGTAAAATGTCAATGGAAAAAGTGATAGTGACAGAGACTGTGGAAAGTGGAAGAAAGTGAAGTAAAAATTTCCTTTTGAGTAGGTTAGCAAAAGGACCTAGAACCGATGTCGGTAGGGTATAACCGATTCCGGTCAGGGGTAACCGATGATGGTTACTGTGAAATTGAAACAGTGATAAAAGAAAGTGGTTGTGAATTAAGATCTAGTGTAGAATCAAACCCAGAATTCTAGAAATGATGATGATATGGCCCAGACACACTTAGGTGAAGCCGAAATACACCAGCTATGATGAAGAGTGTGTAAGTATGAGAAAAAAAAAGTGATGAACGTGACCTTTCACCTCAAAACACAAGCCAAGTAGAAACACTAAGAAAATGTGATCCTAAGAGTTCCCTTTCTATTATGTTTGTTTAGCTTATGGTATTTAGGGACTGACACATGAATTGTGAAATAGATTTTTTGGTGAGGATGGCTTCCTACAAAGGAGATCTAAAGGGTGAGGTTTCAGGTTTGTTATAGTGGGGGTAGGCTTTGCTCTGAAGTATGACTCGACACAGTAGCGAGCTGGGTGCCCACTGTGCCGTGATCATGTGATCACCTACAACTTCTTCCAGGAAAGATGTTGTTTAAGAATGTATGTATTTGAATTTTTTTGTGGTTTGGTAAGACTTAGAGAAAGAGAAAAGGATATAAGTGCTTTTCTATGATTCATTTTTCAACCATTAGCTGGTCATGACCTCTAGCGTATAGGTTTCCCTCAATTAATGTGAGCTAATGCAGAAAAATAAGATTGGAATGTGATTGTTTTTAAACCAAAATCGAAAATATGAAATTGGATGATGTAATAAGATGAAGAGGAAGAGGGATGCTCTTTCACTAAAATGCAGAAAAAATGAAGAAATGATTCTTTTTTAAATACACCAAAAGAAAATTTTCCTTTAGAGCAAGTAGAAAGACAAAGTGGATTACCAAGGAAATAAATTAATGTGTATGCTTTTTAGAAGGGAAACAAACACACAATTTTTTCCTAGGAATGAATGAAATGCAAGGAACCCCGGATGGGTCCTACCAGGCATGCCAAAATGTTTAACATTTTTCTTAGATTGGTTCTTTGAATTGTTGACAAAACAAATAGGGTAATGGGCATAGGAGGAATACCTATTCAAATTCCGGTTGATGGGTTATTACGTGTGTATGAATTCCGAATCCATAGCTGACCATGAGAGCTTCCTTTTGGCTAGGAGGAACTACATGTAATGAAAGCAAGACCACCATAAATAATTAAACAATGTGGGAAGTGAACTGCCTTGCGTGAGCTAGATACGGGAAGCATGATACCTTTTAGATGGCTGTCAATCCACTGTTTTAAACAAATTAATGCTGAAAACAAGGTAAATCCTAAAGTTATTTTGAAATGATTAAGGTAGCTCACTTAAAAACACAATAAGAAAATAGATCTAATCTAACATGCCAAGATAGAATAGAATCCATGGGTCAAATGGTTGGTTCTGGGTTCTACAGGTCTACTAAAGGTCTCAGGTAGGTCACTAGTGAGTGAGGGTGAGGTAAAACTAGGTGGATATGTCTTTGTTTAAGGCCATGTGGGAAAACATAGAGACCATCATCGGTCAGGGATGACTGGCCGCAGTTAGGTATAACTGGCGCTAGTTACTGTAAGATCTAGAAATGTCATAGAATGGGGTTTTGGTCTCCTTTATAATTGCACAAAGGATTTAGTTGGTCAAGAAGAGGTATTGGGTGAATGGAATAGGTTTTTGTGAGGTTTTTATGGGTCTATGGAGTTAAAAAAAATGTTAGAGATGGTCGATAGGGAGCAAGATGAACAATGGATGATAAAATAATGATAAAATGAAATAACCAGGAAAGTATGATGTTGTACTTACTTGGATTTTGTTCTTGAAAGTCTATGTGTGAAGGATGGAGGTGCTGATGATGTGTTTGGAGGCTACAAGTGATCACTAATTGAAGAAAGATTCTATATGGGTTGTATGCACACTCCTCTTTTGCTTGGATAGATCAGAATGTGGTTGGGAAGGTTGTGCAGGAGAAGATCCTCAATCTCCTTCCTTGGATGTCAATTCTTGCTGGAATTAGATCTCTGAAGATGCGTTATCTCTTTTGAGATTTAGTTCTTTCTGATCCAATTTTCTCCCAATGTTTTCCAACCTTGAGAATAAGGTTGTTTAGGGGATAAAATGGGTAACTGACGATGGTCCGGCTTAACCGGCAATAGTTAGGGGAAACCGACGTTGGTCAAGGTAGGATTTTCTAGGTTTGCTAAACTTAGGGAGATCCTCCTGATTTCCTCGGATCTTGTGTCATTATCCCATGGATTAGACTGGGAGCTTCTTGTGAGCATGTGGGAATGTGGTTAGAGGGAGTGTAGGCATTGATTTTTAGGGTTTGGGTAAGTCTTAGTTAGTTATGGTAACTTGCTAAGGATAGGTCTTAGGTTGACTTAGCTTGGTGAGGTGTCTAAGTGAACTGATTGTGTAGATATTATTTAATAAGATATTTAAATAATAAATATGGTGAGGATAATGCATTAATTTAATTAAATTAATAAAATTAATATTAGTAGGGTAAATGGGGTCATGGCTAGGTAGATGTAATAAAGGGGGGCTTATATGTCGAGGGGCGAAGGGGGAGTGTAACCTAATTTTAGTGTCTACAGTATGATTACATACTAAAAATGGACCTATGAAGATCACAAGAAATCAAATTAGATGTTGCTACTTCAATATGGTGAAAGGATCTCTCTTAATTAGCTATAAGACCATGTTTAGATCTTCCTTTACCAACCAAGCTTGAAAAAATGGATGAAAAGATGAGCAAGATATTCTATTAATGAAGAGAGGTTCTTGATCATATGTTGTGTATGATAATACTAGAAAAAGTATGGTGTAAGGTGTTAAGGTAGGAGCTTGGTCCTTTTTATAGCTTTTTATTTGAAAGAAACTTAAATCCCAATGAATGTGGGATAAAGGATAAAGTAGATTTATATTAGCTAACCATGATTAAATGTTTTAACTAGTGGGTTAACAACTCATGGGAGTTGGAGATGATTTAATTAATCAACTAGGATTAGTTAATATTCTTGAATAATCTTTTTAGGCTATTTGGAGGTGATTTATGAGGAATTTGATAGGATTTGAATCATTTTAAAGAGGGATTTAGCAAATAAAAAAGTTTATTGATTAAATATAATGTTAAAAAGGATTAATTAAGTAATGATAATTAATTAATTGATTTAAAGAGGATTATAACTAACAAAGTGTTGTTAATTAGCATACAGAATGTAATAGAAGCTAGCGAATTAAGGAAGTGTCTTTAATCTCCTGAAATAGAGGGATACATTAGTTAGTTAGTAGAAATCACTAATTATAATAGAAATGATAATATAGAGGATAATTGGTACCACTTTTCCATTAAAAATGCGTAATCAGATTTTCGGTGTCTACATTTTCCCCTCTTTAGGGTGGTGTAAGTAATGTCACTTCAAAGATAATAAACAATTATAACCAAGAATTTTTTTGAAGAAAAATTAGTATAATGACATATTCCCCCTCAATTATTGATGGGGTGATAGAAGAGTTCAATCGACGATAAAAAATATAAAGGAAACATATAGAAGAATCAAGCAGAAGAAACCATTGTAGTAATGATAATTGATAGATGAAAAATGAAATTTCTTGCATATCTAGTTCATTCAATTAACAACTTTGTTTCATCACTTTGCTTAAATTACCGACATCATCGACCCTTTTTAAAATGTATGCATAAAAAAAAATGTGTAAAATAACATGAAAAGCTATAATACTAACATTTTTTCATTGCTAAATTTTTTTAACTCCATGTAACATACATAATGCAATGCAATACGAGAAATTAAACAAGCTAACCTAATAGGAAAACTAGTACAGAGACTCATACTTAAACTAGCAATGTTCAAGACAATTGCACCAATGTTTTTTTATCAAGATTCAGTTCCCGAATGTTCGTGTTTAATGATAAGGGTTGAAAATTCTACCCCAAGAAAGGATACATGATAGGGGGAACAAAGTAGGACACATGCATCCTATGAAAATCATTTGTGTGCTTTAAAACAACACTAGGAAACTCATTGTGCCAAGATAGTACTTACATAACAAGAAAACCAACTTTATAATGGGGGTAGATCAACATGATCCACGAGTCATTGTGACAAGAACAAGAATGGACCAAAACAAGATGTTTTGTATGAAATTTATTGATATTTCAAGGGAAATGAATCTAATATAGACTTCAAATGTGTGCATGTTTTTTTTACCAATTTGTGGGAAAAAATGAATTTTATAATTTTTTAGAATTTTGAAATTTTACCAATTTTTTGGATTTTTTGAAAGTTTTCCAAAGCCATGTATAGGAAAACGAAGAAACATGGATGCCTCTAGTAATATATGGGATGTACAATGGAAAAATTCCATGCATATGTGTAAGAAGGATAAGATGAAAAGTTTCCCCCAATGTTAGAAGTGAATGTATGAAGGAAAAATCTACACACACACACACACACACACACACACACACACACACACACACACACACACACATAGGAGGAAGATGGATTAGGGCCAATATGGATAGGTTTAACATGATGATGAAATTAAACCAATGGCATGCTAGAAAGGAGAAATCATGTCCCCAATGTAAGTTGGCCATGAAACACATGATATAAAGGGGTAGAATATTATTTTACTGAAAGAAGATAAAAAGTTTCCATCAAACATGGAAAAAGGAAATCTCATACACATGGAAGTTCTGAGAAAAGTAAAAGAACAATGAATGTTATGAAAGGATATAGAAAATTTTTTCTAGAAGACCCATGATGAAAAAAGTGATTAGCTATAGGAAAAAATCATGAGACAAGCTATCAACTAAAGCAAGAGTTTGAACAAGGTCCAAAAAAAGACACTTAATAAAAGACTAATCCTGTTAGTTCATTGAGATCTCGTGTGTACACATGTAAATTAATTACCTCTTGGAGGGAAAATTTGATAGAAAATAAGTGAAGACACCCTAGCCAATATGTAGGAATGATTTATATTCAAAGTTTATTTATGAATGCCTGGTGGAAGGAGAGTTGTACATTGCTCCACTATCAGTCAAGTGTCCATATCCTTGACGGAGATGTATTTGATTCTAATTTTAACATTTCTCTACTTCCATCTAGATGTCCATATCCTTGATAGAGATTCTAGAAATACCACAAGAGAGAGTTATATAGTGATTTTATTTTTTCTTTTTGATTTTTTTTGGATTCTTGAAAACTTATTTCATCTCTCTTGATTTTTTTGACAAGGGATTAAGAAAAAACTATGTCTTGATGGAAGGATGTGTAATTGATTACAATGACGACATTGGCTACTAACAAAAAATATGTCAAAAGTTTCTTCACAAGTTTTATTAGATGTAAATAGTGATAGGATGTCTAAGAGGTCATTCTATCTTTAATTTACCAAGGTAATGAAAAAATAAGGTCAAACAAATACCATAGAGATTAATGTTGTTAAATACGTGTGAATAGAATAACCAAAATATCATTGAAGAGATCAAGATGGTGGATGAATTGCAGAGGAATGACAAGAAAGGGAAGAAAGAACATCCACGTGTGTGTAATACCTAATTATAATATTTGATTTTTACACCTTTTATTTTTAACATGTTCTCATTTTTTTTGTATTTTTGATATTATGACCAACAATGTCACTCGGTATGATAATATCCAACAATATTGTTTGATATTTCCTTGATAAGGGATAATCAGAGTGTTTTCTTATCAAGATTCGTAGTATCTCATAACTGGATGATCATGGTGAGCTCATACTCAGCAAATGATTGTGGTTTATCTTTAAATATGGATTTCTTATGTGGGAGGTTGAGCTCCCTATCCATAGGTTTATGCGCTTTGAGCCATACTATATGGTTACGTTGGTGTGTATTTTTGAATCGAATTTGATTCTAAACTTTATGGTAATTTAAAGTTTTAGGAGATTTGGAGCTCTTGGAATTTTTTTATTTTAGCTTGATAAAGAAACAGTTTGGGTTTCCTATAAGCTAATACATGACTTGTATGATCCCAAGAAATGGTAGAAGAAAGTGGATGTTTAATATTGATGTGAGAAATTATGGTGGGTTTTCCACTGATGTAGCCTATAATTCACTACAATAGCCCAAAGTGCGTTGGCACATCACTCAACCTGAACTGAGCAATCACCCAAAGCACGCAAGGGTACTAGGTCTCTCTTTAGAGTTGTTTATCTAGAATATTAGCATGATTGAGTAATTATATATCTAGATTCATAACAGATAATCAATTAAATAACATTGCATGAACAAGATCTAAATCTTAACCATAGGAAAGATTGAATAAACAATGACTATAATGAGATCTACCTTGCAAGAACCATATTCATTCACATTTAACTCCATTATGCAGCCAATAATATCCATTATATTAAATTTTGTAAAACATATAATCTTCATACATCACAATAGTGTCACTATGAGGCATGCACATAAATAAAACAAACATCATAACGCTACAATCAAAACAATATCAACATGATCTCTAAACCATGCAAATCAATACATATATATAGGGGTAGGGACTTTCCCTTCACCGTCCATGCACCTTTCCAAAAATAGGCTACATGTTAATAATATCTATGCATCATTACAAGAGAATAAAAAATCATGGAACTGATAATAATAGATATTCTAAAGTTTAATCTAAGTACTTATCCTATTATTAGACCAAAACTCTACATCGCGCTCGATCTGATGTAATTTCCAAAATAGCCTAGGCATAGTCTGAAAGTACTCTATGAAACATGCTCTACACTCTATGTCCCAAAAATAGCCCAATGTAAGAATGGAAAAGTCTTGATTCTGAGTGTGCCCTATCTTACTAATTTTCCTCATGTTCTTTATGTGCCCCATGTTTGCGCACCCAAACCTTGCATACCTACATGAATTAGGCCATATTTTTCAGCCCAACATTACCCCACACTAAACTAGATTTCTGCCCTCCGCAATGGGTAACCAACTTATCTATCCAAAAGAATATAAAATAATGAATGGAATAATGAATAATTACTTGTTCAGAAGGAAAGGTCTACCCGATGCTAAAAAAAAGTTAGAATACTTGGTATATTGTGCTTCTTCTGGTAGAATTAACTCTGAATAATCAATCTAGACTTCTATTTCGAATGCATACCAAACATTTAGTCTAACATTTGTTTTTTCTAGTATGTCTGCAACTATGTCGTCCAACTCATCAAGCATCATCTTACCACCTTCATTTTGTATAACTCTGAGTATAATTGGCATACTTGAGACTATCCCTTCCATCACATAAATCTTCTTAGTAATGACCTTTTCAATCTCCTTTATTCTCTCCTTATGTGGGATCATAACATCCTCAAGTGCATCACACTTAGTCTCCACCAGCTTAAGTATTTCAACACTCACAAGTGTTTCATTCTTGGCCACCTAAAGGACCTCATCTTCTTCTTCTAGATTTTTAATATTAATGAGTATATCTAGCACTGCACACATGGTTAGTACTAGATCTTCTTTCCTCAGTTCATTCTTCAAAACCTACATACCAGACTCATAATTGACAAGTTTTATTACAACTGTGGCTTTGGCTCTAGTTTCCTCCTCTGTAGCATTGTTTGGTTTTGGTAGGTGCACTGGTCCTTCCTCTAAAAGAAAACTAAGTGTTGTGCACATATAATGAAGGGAGGACAAAAAATACCTTGGCACCTTCTCTTGAAATTCTATCCTTTTCACCATAATTTTGTCATATATTTTCTTGGCCATCTTACAAACATTCTATGCCTCTGCCATAGACTTATCATGTTCCTTGGTAATTCACTTGACCTTAGTGTGTCTGTCCTTCTTATCCTCTAGAAGTTCCCGAATAAATTTTTCTTTATCAATATTACTGCATGCTACTTCTGTAGATACCTTAACAAGTGCATTGCTTACCTATTCATCTAATAGGTGTGTAGTATTAATGGTGATATGACAGGTATGTGGCACTCATTTCATATTTCATGATACACACAAATCCTTAGACGTCAAAATTATCTATGTGATTCTGCAAGATCCAAGACAACTGTTTGCAAGTGTGCATTATCACCATTTATAGGTCCATAAAATCCTAGCCATATAATTGTTCCTTAGGAAAAGTACTCTTAAAAAAACTAGAAATAATTTTTGTTACATCATTAATATATCCTAGGTTTTGAGTCCTTACCAGATTCTCCTCCATGTTTTCACCTATGTGTTGTCCTATGTTTTCTTGTGTAGAATTACCTACATCCTATTATTCCTCAGTGTCCATGCTCTGATGTATTTATTCCTCCTCATTCTTCTTTTCTTCATGTGTTGGGAACATTATAATCTCTATACCCCCACCAACACTGCTTTGATCACCAATCAGCTCCCGAATACTTACACTTGGGCTAACCTCCTCATAAACTACCTCATCATCCTACATTTCTAGACTTATGTAGGTGACGTTTTGCTATGCACTTTGGCAAGAGGAGTTCTCCTCTTTATCCCTTACCAGTACATACTTCTGGTGCTGACTCTTTTTCTCATCAACATTCTTCACTGGAGTGACTCGTGGTGACCTCCTTACTAGTTATGAAGTCTCAGCACTGACATCCTTGGATGTATGCCTCTCATGCAAAAATCTTCATGTATGGTCACGTTTAGTTCTGTCATTTGGCTCCTCTTCCTATTTTAGAAAATTCTCCATGCCTATAGGCCCTAGTTCTTTTTGAGTATGTAGCACAGGTGTAACTCACCTTGAGGTGCCCACTGTCTGATTCTTTTTTGATGGACTTGACAAAGCTATGTCCTCTCATGTTAGCACTTTTTTGTCCTTGAAACATGGTGTCAAATAGAAATAGATGTGTGCCAAATCGATCTTCCCTAAGGCCCTAGTCTTTGAGGTGATGTAAATTTTATCTAATTCAATTGTTTCAAAATATGCCTCCCGGTTTGGCCACACATATGTTTTTCATAAGATATGGAATCTGTGTCTACTTTATCAGTGTTAAACTAATTTTTTGTTGCATTATACAACTGATTAAAAAAATATTTAAAATATTGTGCAATAAATGTAAAAGGTAGTTTGCACCAGGGATCTTATATGTTATCTTCATATGGAACCACTCCAAAATGAAATGTTGGTAGATGAAGAACTCTTCCTTGCCATTCAATACTATAGGAATCCCACCCGAAATGTGCCACTTCCCTTCAAATGCCCCATGCACAACCGCCAAAACTATTTTTACTGGTGCTCCTTGTAGGTGTTGGAAATTGAGCCCTGTAATATATACATTGAGAAATTATTTTTTGGGGACTTATTGTCCAAGGGAAATTCCAAAACTTTTTCGCTTGGTCCATCATATACAACTTCCTCACTAGAAACAATCAATAGAATAATGATGACCCAAATTATCTTGTCACCTTTGTCTTCCTAGATGCGTACCTTAACTACCAAGATTTCTGCAATGTATCCAGTGATGTTGTATTAAGTATTGTTGGTCATCTTGTGCACTATGTACAACTAATGTTGATTTACCTCATTCCATCTCTCATAGGCACCCAATTTACAACCTTCCAACCATGTTGTGACACTTATAGCCATATTATCAATATTTATCACCTTAAATGCTTAGCCTCCTTTCTTATACTTGATCTTAGTGGAAATTGCATAAATTACCTCATCATCTAATAAGTCACCTATAACTTTTCATCTAGAGTTGCACAAAACTGTCACCTTTGCAATCAGTTTAGCAATGATCCACATTCTTCTTCCCATAAAGTAAAAGAAATATTTGTGTACATGTGACATAAGCCATTAATACAGCTGCTCAAGCTTCCCAAAGTAAGGAAACTCAAGGATTTGCATGACCCCTACATTCCAAAAATCAACTCATAGAGTCGTCTAAAACCCTATCTCCATCTTTCATCCTTCGATTTATCTTTCTAAAGACTTCAGCAACAATATCCTTCTACGCAGTTGCTAGGCAGCTGTGTTGTTGTTTTGTTGCAGCTGGTTTGCTTTTGCTGGTTCCTTCCTTGACAGTTTTTGTTGGGCTCTTTTGTGATGATCGTCTGGATGTTTTCTCCGTTAGTGGTCGGCCGGAGTACATTGTTATCATTTTTGTGGCCGGACCACTGCGTGTTTGCTGTTTGATCACTGTCCAGCAGGTGTTTATTTGTTGTTGTGTTGCTGCTGGTTGTTTCTTTGCAGACTGCGTTCTGCACTTGGTCCTTATTGTTATATCAGGATGTTGATCCTTTTTTTCGAGCTTTATTTTCCTATTCTGGCTTCTGAGCCTTGCTGTACAAGGGTATAGTCCCTTTCAAAAAACTATTTGCCAATAATAAAAAAAAAACAATATCCTTCATACACTTGTTTGTTCTGTGATTGCTATCAGAGATCTTACTTTGTGTTATTTTCATTTTCCATGGTCACCCCTCAATTACTTTCTCTAGATAAAACATTTCCACCAACCATTCTTCTTCCGCTTCTTCCACCTCTACCTCAACAACTGGATCTCGTCGTGGTTCCATCCTCTCTTCCTCACTTGTCTAGAACATTCCACAACTTACAAAATTGTCACCTTGAAACCCTAATTTTCATAGGTGGGAACCAATTTCTTTTATCTATCAAAACCTATATACATTGGGCCTCCTTCGAAATCTATTTGTACTAACCCTTATCAAAATACTTGTATCACTACTTGAATCTTGATTATGCACTGAATACTTCTAACCAACATGTTTCGATCCCACCTAGTTTGTTGATCTACAGATTGCTCTTTATCTCTAGCTCTTCTTCAATCTTCACACTTCTTTCACTCCAAACACACAAGGTAACAATGCCATTACAATATTCCATCCTTACAGAAAACCTAAAAAAATATTCTCATTAATTTCTCCCACCTAGCATTGTACGCGACATTAATTTCATGTTTGCACTTCTTCGTGCATCGCTCATCTTCTTCCATGCCTTGGATTTTTGTGCCTCACTCATAACCTTCTAGATTTCCCACTATTTCTCTATCATATATCTCCTCTGCATGCACTTTCCTACATCAAATTACATATCCGATGTGACTCTTCCTAAGTAGTGTCCAATGTTGCAACCTCCTTTACCTTATACTCAGAGTCCATCTCCATATGCATGGTCTAAAATTCAAGAAACTTCCCTAAATTTTAATTTTCTAAATCACCTATCAATTTATATTCATCACACACCACAATCCATCATACGATACCAATAGTCAATCCTTCTCCAGCCACCCCACACTAAGGGTATGCACGGTCCTCTGCATATGAAACAATTTAGATAGTAAAAAACTTATGGCACGTAAGTGCACTTATTACACAAAACAATGAAATAAATTGAAAAAGCATAACAATAAAAGGAAATAGATTAAGTAAAACCTAATCTAATTGGAAATATTTCCTTATTACAAACACCAAGAAGACTTATTTATAGTAGGGCTTCAGCCTACTATCGTTGAAGTAATTGGGAAACCATGTTCTACCCAGCACTTCTAACTGGAAGTCGCTTGAATCAAGTAAATAAGTGATAACATATGGTCCCAAAAAATGCATCTTAATCTTTCCAGGGTGGCACAAAAAAATTGAGTCATACAGCAATACCTTTCTCTTGACTCCATCTTGTTATGGCGTGCCACTCGTCTAGCATACTTATTTTTTCAATACATTTTTCCAATTCCTACTCATTAGCCATACCTCCTACATGCACAATACACAATGAAGGTAACATGAATTCCATGGGGAGAACTGGCTCTCCACAAAACACCAATATTAAGGATGTTTCTTTATTCAACCTTTTATAGGTTGTCATGTACACCCAATGTACCATATATACCTTGTCATCCCAATATCTTCTTCCAACATCACAAATTTTGTTGAAGGCCTCAGTAGTCCCATGTTCTTGAGGGTGATAAGGTTTTTTCATATTGTGTATAACCATAAATTCATCCAATAATATATATTGATATTCTCATTAAGGAAATGAGTATCCCTATCACTTGTTGAACTTAAAGGGAATCCATATGTGCTATTAATATTTTCCAATATAAACCTTTCTCCCATAGCTATTGTGTAATCCTTTGTAGGCACCACTTATACCCACCTTGTAAGATAATATGTACAAGTGGTAATGTAGCGGGATCCTATTCTACATACACCTGGGGAGATAAAGTGCATAAATTCAATATCCCACTTATCAAAAGGCTCATCAAGAGTAATATGCCTCAAAGGAATTTCATCTCTATGCCCATCTTTCCAAGGAGCTGAAAATGGTCACATTCCTTACAATATGCTTTACAGTCCTCATATAGTGTTTCCCATAATAGGCCAACTAGTCAAATATTATACACAGTGGAATCCCCTGTATAGTATCCACATGTAATACCAAAATGAACCTCTACCATAATTACTTTGTGTTCATGGTCAAGTATACACTGGCACAAAACTTCATCAGATCCTAACTTGTATAAGTCTTCACTATTCAACATGTAAAGCACAATGTGAGTCTAAAGTTGTTTCTTTTCTAAGGCCTTCATTCCCTTGGGCACCACAATTGTGTGTAAAAGGACAACAATATCCTCTAATTCTGAGGGCACCTAGTTTAACCAAAATAGCTGTGCATCTAGCATTGTGTCCTTAATGTTCTACGTGTCCTATCCTAATTGAATCCTTGCTAAATGGTCTGGACAAGAATTTATTGTACCTCAGTTAACCACCAACGTAAAATTAAACTCCTGAAATAACATTACCTAATGACATATGCACCCCTATAAAATGAGCTTGTTCACTAAGTAATTCAATGTCATGTAATCTATATAAAAGATAAAAGGTGTAACCGTACAATGGAAAAGTGACATGTGAGCATGGGAATCTACAAGTAACTCTTCCTCACACCCGAATTCCCAAGGTCATACCGAGATAGCTGGTGGGGATGGAAAACACGTGGGTTACAGGTAAGCTAGTTAGGTAATCTTATATCTTCAACACGCAATAGTGGGATCTACAAATCTAAGGAAAATAAGGCCCTCCTAACCTGAACTGGTGTGATAGATTGTTCTACAAGAATAGCTGCGCGAAGGATCCAATCAATATCGAGCTCTGCCATGATCTGATTTATGGGTTGTGGGATATGTCGAAGATGACCCGTGGGTGCTTCATATTCCTGAAAAGGTCATGAAAATGTTGGAAAAATGTGTAGTGGATTCTCTGGGGTTTTATGGATGATTCTCTGGTTTAGTCCAAAAATCCTTTGCTTGATTGGCTATTATGTTTAATAATGAGAGTTGTGTGATAATGTCTGGTGGGAGTGGAGAGGACCTAAATACTAATGTTCACAAACCAGCATCAATGTTGGATTGATTTTTAGGCCCGTTGGGTTGTGGGACCTGTAGATCATAACCATAAGTTCATGGTTGTTGTGGACCTCCTATGGTCATATGAAGAGTCAATCCCTTATTCTGAGTATCCAGTAGTCATATGCCTTTTCAGCCTCTACCTTTAGAACTAGAAGATACATTATTTTCTAATAGTACCTAACAGGTGTTCTAGTAACTTGGATACGTAAGCTAGTGTCTATATCAATGAGGAGGTCTCCTGCGTCTAGCTGTGGGACTAGTGGATCACAACTGAATGTTTTCTCTCTTTCAGGTCCTTCTATAGTCATATGGATATCTATCAAGGTAGTCTATAATTTGGCTGATTTGACCAGAACGTATGTGATTTTTCATCTTCTATGTTTAATCCTCTTAGTTGTGTGCTGATTTCTTGTAGATCTATTGTTGTTCGGAAGACATGAATTCTAAGATTTTTGGTCTATGTCAGTTAAGGCTACAACAAGATTGGGTTGAGGCACGATTGGCTTAAAAATGTATTCCCTAGGCTCCCTAGGCTCCCTAGGTCCCGTGATTGTCATACAAGACCAATATAAACCTAATTAAAATGAAATAAACTAATTATGCAAAATATATCTACAACATATATATATATATATATATATATATATTCCTCTATTTTTGTACTTTTGATAGAATTTTTAACAAAATTGAAAGAACAACTATTTAATATATTCAGAAAATGACAACTAGTCTAATAACAAAATTAAAACAAGTAACGTAGCCCAGTATAGCTACTTGCCTATGTAGTTGTGATTTTAACCTAAATAGCTAGATAACTGATTAACTTAAATTAAAGGACTCTCGATCCTACCTAAGAAGTGAGGAATGAATCATAGTTTCTCAGAAACTATCAATCCCCACAGCTTCCCCAGAAATATCGAAAGTGAATTTAACTGAAATGAAATAATTCACTACTCTATTTGATATGTTTTAACTAGAACTTTTGACAACTCAAACTTGGAATTTGTAGAATAGTGGCGAATCCAGTCATGTGTGATTTTGTCCCCTCATAATGATCTCCTTGTTCCTTCATGTCCATGTGAATCTAGAAGAGTGTGTATATGCTAGCATCAATAGAAAAGGTATTTTAAACAATGGCAGCTTTGGAAATAGACCAAATGTAATGCGAGTAGGAGAGGGATAGCGCAAGTGACAAAGATTTCCATATGCAATTCCTAGAGGGATTTATTATGGGAATACAACACAAGTGTATCGAGAGATTATAGAATCTACCTTCTATGAAGAACACAACCTGCAACTCTAATGGATTCAATCTACAAATGACACTACTTTTCTCTAAAATAATTTGTATGAACAACAATGAACAAGACGGAAGCAAGAGGATCGAATGGCTTCCAACAACAAAGGAAAACTAGCATGGATGCAAACATGAAAACAAAATGAGCTCTAAACAAGAAATTGAAAGACTAAACAATGGAAATGAGAAGTTGAGGGGCCATTTGCTTGAAAATAAGCTGGCTATTTATAGATTTCACATTCACCCAAAGGTAATTCCTATTAGAACTCTTTTAACATTAAAAAATAAAAAAACACTATTCTAGGGAACATAAAACATTAATACGAGCCAAGGTGGTTGAGAAAAGGTGGTAAAAGCTAAAAAATTACTTAAGTCATGATCAAAAGAACATGCTAGAAAATGCGTGAAGGACCACCACCCTAAGCAGGGCGGTGATTACAAGACTGCCGCCTTGGTAGGGTGGTGGTTTCATCACTGAAGTTCAAAAGCTTAGGAAAAGATCAGTAGAGGATAAAGCAAAGCGCAAGGAACTTTATAAATCATTTGGGATGCTAACATATACTTCATGAGCTTCTCTAGATCCCGAACACCTTGTGATGTGACCTATATCATCATTGGGGTATGTGTAACATCGTTTTAGTGGTACAGTACCCTACAATTTTGGGTACATACCTATTGCCCCCTCAGAGAAGCATTTTAACCATGAAGAGGCGTAAAATGGTGGGTCCAAGTATGACAGTCCAAAAATAGGAAGCTAGAAATTATACTTGACATGCTTGTGTGTTGAAATGTCACCATTTGAGTTCCCACTACCTACAAAATGGAAAGAGAACTCAAGTGCAGATAGATAAAATAAAAAAATAAAAAAATACTAAATTAGTATGAAATGAGGACTTACCATTTGCGCTCTAAACCTGTGAAAAGAGCATTCAAAATGATTCAAAACACCATATATATATATATATTATATATATATATATATATATATATATATAATGAGATCATTTTCCTCTTCATTTGCATGTGTCGATTTGATAGTTTTTGAGCTCTAGGACCCATGGTGATGGTTTTCAACAAGAGTATAGTTGAAATGTTCGTATCGAGATAGTGATCATGCCTCCGCAAGTATAACCTCGATCTGCGAGATCCCAAGTTAGTTCTTCTTGATTTAACATTTTTGCACCCAAAATGTTAAAATTATGAAATCTTTGTTGTGGGGGGGTTATTTTTAGAAATGTCAGTTTTAAATGTGTCTCTTAGGGGGGACGCCTAATGGGTAGGCTTTTTTTTTTTAGCTAAAACGGTCAATTTTTTGTATTTTTAAGTGTTTTTAGGGCATGCTACCCATTTGTAGTCGCAGGACAAGACCGCCACCCTAAGTAGGATGGCGGTTACAATACTGCCACCTTTTAAGGTGGTGGTTATGGAACCACCGCCTTGCTCAGGGCGGGAGGTCCTCTACAAAGTGTTAAAACAACACTAGTTTGAGTTTTATTTTTGCATTTCTAGTATTCTTACTTGCTTTAATGATTTTTCCAATTTTAATCTTTTCACTAACTTGCTTCTTTTTGCATGTTTTTGGGTGCTTTGTAGAAGAAGGAAGAGTAAATTAGATGGAGTCGAGAGATGGAGTGTGATTGGCTTCTAGCAGTACTAGATGCACTCTCTCAGGCTGAGTAGGATACTCTCTAGAGGACAGGTATATTGACAATTACACGGGTCTCCCACGTTGCACCTGCCAGTCACATACTATGTGACTTATTTTCTTACTAGGATGCAGATTAGAATACCTTCCAATTTCTAGGTGTTAGGGGTGAGTGGACTATCATGCTAGAGGATGTCTACCACATTTTGGAATTCCCGATTATTGGGAGGAGACTTTCATTTGATACAACAGTAGCTAGATCTCAAGTGACTCAGTGGGATACCTATATGGGAGACACAGTTGTATCCAATAGTTCAAAGAAGGGGGTGAAGGCCCATTCTATTCCTGGCTTTCCCATCCCTCTAATCTGTTATGCCATTATGGGTATCCTTTCTTTAAGATTGATTGAGGACAAGGGAGGGGATACTTTTCTCTACTGTTAGGGCCCCATCATTGCACAAATTGAGGCACATGGTCAGATTTATGCCTGGGGAGCCAATATACTTAGGACCACCTATCATGACTTATATAGGGTGGTTTGATTATAGGGAAAATCACTTAGCCATCTGACCTTAGTTATGAGTTGGGTCTATAAGTGCATTATCCCTTATGGGAGAGGTGTAGAGGTAGAGGATCCTGGGGCCATGAGGGAAGCTATATGGACAGAGATGATGGTACTTAGAGCACCTCACTAGCCAGTTACTTCCTTGAATACTGAGGATATGGAGGCCACACCTTATTAGGCCATGATAAGGTTGTGGGGTGAGGAGACTTTTATTTTGATTTCCTACTCTACTATAGGGAAACTTATGGACATGATGGGGAAGGTAGAGACAAACCCCTTTGATCGAGTGCCTCAACAGTTCAGCCTTGCTTATATTGACATGCTTACCCCCATGGTGCTAGTTTTTATATTAGTTCGGGAGGCTAGGGGAGGTCCTCGAGGCTAGGGTTGGACTTTTGTTACTCCTGGCATCCCTATTGCAGCCAGGAGGGTGGTACGTGCTTGAGAGAGAGTCAGTGCTCCTCAAGCACCTTTACTTTGGTTTACCACCAGTCTTGCCCATAGCAGTGATGACCCCATTGATATAGACTATGAGTCTGAGGAGTTCACAGGGGGAGAGATGAAGGAGGAGACCAAGGACATGGAGATCAGTGAGTTAGGTGGGGAAGAGGATAGCAATCCCAAGTGGCATGACAATTAGGAGATCCTAAAGGTTGAGAGGGCAGAACAGAGCATGGAGAGGGTGAATCTAGTCCTAAAGGAGTTAATTTCTCAGGACCTAGGTGGAGAGGATGATTCTGTGGTAGGATTCCATGTTGCCCCAGATGTAGGAGGGGGACACCAGTCAATGGTGGCATCTGTGGTAGGAATGAATCTCATAGATCCTCCTTGGAGCCCCAGAGATCCGAGTGAGTTGTCACTCTTCTTTTGATGTTTATTTTAGCTAGAATTGCCTTAGTTGCTACCTCTCTTTTTGTTCATATTTGGTTTCACCCTTTTGATTATTTTTTAATTTATTTTATCCTTTACTTGCAAAGACTGCTAATGAGTGGCACAACTTGATTCACTAGGTATGTAATAACACCTTGATGCTACCCACGGAGAAGACTCGTGCCGAGCTATCCATGGATGCAGTGGAGCCTTTAGCATCCGGTAGGCATACCAATGTTATTTCCCCTGTCTAGCATGTGGCTAAGATGGTGACTTCCCTCCATGTTGAGGTAGCTGGGTATAGGGATGTAGAGTGCTTGATGAGGAGGAGCCACTCTCATAGCGAGGCTACAACTACTGTTCAGGACCGTGAGCCCTTAGTGCACTCAGAGCACCAGCATAGCCAAAGTCCTAGATGTGATTGTGCACCTTCGGAGGGATCCCATAGGGATTGAGAAGCCACTTGAATATTTTTGTAATGACATTTGTTAGGTTGTTTATACGAGTATTTTTGTACTTTCTGGGCTCATTGAGTGTTTTGACCATGCCTAGCGGATGATGGCATTGTATATAAAACCTGATTTGTATATATATATCTTTGGATCTAGACTCTTGGTATCTTGAATTTTGTGACTCATTTTCTAAATGTGTTTTTAGATGTTTTTTAGAATATGTTTCCAGAATGTATGTAATGGACAACAAATGACAGTAAATAGAATGTTTTACTTTATATGTTTTTGCAATGCTAATATGCGATGATACTAACATATGGTAGTACTGAACTTTTGAACTCTTTGGGAAACATTTGTAATTCCTTCTTATATTGGAAAAACATGATGAATGCATAGTGATAAAGAGATGAACTTGCCCCAATCCCAAAGCCATGTAACTAGAAAGACGCAAGGGCTCAACACCAAGAATTAGGAAGGGCACAAGTTGTATGAGTTTAATTGAATGGAATGACGAGAGACATACAAACCAAGAACAAGAACCAAATTTGGACCTACACACCCACCCTACTCAGAACTACTACCAAGCTTAGATGGCCACTTACTTTTCAGTTTATCTAGACCTATATTCATAAATGGCAACCTAGTTAACAAAATCTGGTTTTGAGGATTTGATCTCTTTGAAATTTGGATGTTTGGATATTTTCTTTCTCTTAACATAATTTGACTTGTGTTTGTTAGCATACCAATATTTGTTAGTTTTTGTGACTGGACCCCCCACACCCTGCCTCACGCCACTAGTAAGAAGCATGGGTTTGTCACTAAAGCTAAGACACAGGCAAGTAAGGGCACTTCTTTCCTTTCCCAACCTCACATCACTAGTAAGAGATGTGGGCTTATCACCAAAGGTTTATGGGGCAAAGAAGTGTGTAAAATAAAATATTTTGTTTGCTTGGTGCTTTTGATTTCATTTTATATTGACATTTCTGATCTATAACTTTGGGATATTCTTTCGTTCCAAGAGATTTAAGAGGGATAGATGTGACACCAAGAAGCTTCTAGAACAGACCTTAGGCAAGGACAACTCTACCTAGTAGAAAGAAAGAGAAAAGCCAAGAATGAATGCCTTGGTATGGTTTCTATCAATGTTTGTTTTTCTAAATTGATGAGAAGATTTGAAAATATTTTATGATGTTTGAAGAGATGTGATAAGAATATTTTTACCAATATCTTCAAAAATTTGTAACAGTTTTTTTTGTAAGAGTAAGCTCCTGAACTATCATTTTTATGAAATGGACAAAATGAAACAAGCTAAAAGACTAATGCAATGTAGGTAGCTATAATGTACTAGCAATGACCTTGACATTTTATGCGTAAAACCACTTAAGGTGTAAGGAACTGACAATTTCACCAAATTCCTCACCTTCTAGTGTGCACAAGAGATACGCACCATTTCTGTAGTCCTTCATGACTTGGTATGGACCCAACCATTTGGGCCAAAACTTTCTTCCTTCACTGTTTTTCTTATCGATTCAGCTATCTAGTCTTAGAACTAGATCTCCTTCATATATTTCTCATTCATATACTTTTTTGTTATACTACTGGCACATCCGGTCAGCATAGGCTCTATGTCATTGTTCAGCATTTAACTTGGCCTCGTCAAGGATTTATAGTTGAGAGAGGCATGCCTCCCTGTAAGATTCCTCATCTAGAATCCCTTATAATGAGATGCGAAGACTGGGTATTTCAACCTCAAGTGGGAGAACTACTTCTGCTTTGAATACCAGCAAGAAAGGAGTTTCTCTTGTTGGTTTTCTTATTGAGGTTCAATGGGCCCACAAGGCTGGATATAGTTTTAAATGCCAATCTCATTTGTTTTCCTTTACTATTTTGAGGAGAATAGCTTTCAATTTTTTGTTTGTCACTTCAGCCTGCCCATTGGCTTGAGGGTAGTAAAGAGAGGCTATGTGATGGTTTATCTTAAACTTGCTACATAACTAATGAACCTCATCATTCTTAAAGGATGTGCCATTATCTGAGATAATGACTTGTGGGATACCATACCTACAGATAATTTGGTTCAAAATGAATTTGCCAATCACCAAACCTAGTATAGTGGTGAGAGGCATGGCCTCCACCCGTTTGGTAAAATATTTCATGGTTGTGATTATAAAATTATGGCCATTGGTTGATGAGGGAGAGAATTTCCCTATTAAGTCTAGACCCCAAGTGGAGAAGGGCCACAAAGTCACTGTTGGTTGTAGGGATTGTGCTGGCATGTGAATCTCGTGAGAGAATTCTTGACATTTGTGGCACTTACATATAAATTCCACTGCATCATGTTTGAGAGTGGGCCAAAAATAGCCCATCCTATGTATTTTATGAGTGGTGGCGTGACCACCGAAGTTGCCCCCACATATCCCACTATGGGATTCATGAAGAATCCTCTTAGATTATTCTATGTCGAAACATCTTAGAAGCATGCCGTCGAAGGCTCTGTGATAGAGCACTTGGTCTAAAACAACATATTTAGTGGTAATAATGTCTAATCACCTTCTTTGTTGTGACGTGGAACTTTTTGGGTATGTATGGTCCATGATAAAATTGATGATATCAGTATACTAGGGACATGTAGAAATGGGGGGTCTTGTTTCGAAAAAGTATACACATTCATCGCGAAAGTCTAGATCTACCAGCTTGCCTCCATCTAGTGGGTTGTCAAGTAACTAGTCTGCAATGATTTGTCCTTTAACATATTTTTGGTTTACGAATGTCAACTCAAATTCTCCCATTAGGGTTATGAAAAGGCCGACCTTTTTAGATAAAGATCCTTGTGTGAGAAATGTTCGTAAATGGTCTATCTTGACAATGACCTTTGTTTCCTGGTTTAACATGTAATGTCTAAAACATTTTGTTGTAAAAATTATGGCAAGGCGTTCTCTCTCTTCCTATGTGTAATGTGTTTCATAATCAAGAAACGTTCGGCTATTGAAATAGATCAAATGTTCTCATTTATTATCGTCTTCTTGAGCTAGCATGGAGGCCAATGAGACATGAGTGGCTCATGAGTATAGAATAAAGGGGTGGTCTGGCTTGGGAGGAATTACCATGGGTGGTGAAAATAAGAAGCACTTAATTGCTTCGAAGGCCTTGCAATCTTCAGTCAAATCGATACTATAATATTTTTTGATTAGATTGTTGATTGTATGAATGGCAAAGCTTAAATATGGGATGAACCTTTGAATTACACCGAGTTTACAAAGAAATTACCTGATTCCAGACTTGTCTGAAGGTGGGATCATTTCGAGAACAACCCAAGTTTTGGTTGGATTAACATCAATCCCTCATGAAGATATAATGTATCCTAGAAGTTTTCCTCCTGTTACACCGAAAATGCACTTCTCTAGGTTTAATGTGACACCGTACTCAATTAGTCATGAGAGGATGATAAAGAGTACTTCCGGATGATCACAATATTTCTTGGCCTTGGCCAAAAATTCATCCACATATGATTCCACAATCTTATGGATAAGATCATGGAATATATAAGTCATTTCTCGCTAATACGTAGCACCAGCGTTCTTAAGACCAAATGGCATGACAACATAACAATAAGTTCCCTAGGGAGCTATAAACATGGTTTTTGCTTGATCTTGTTTAGATATTTTAATCTGATTGTACCCTAAGAACCCATCCATGAGGGACAATAGTTCAAATTTAGTTGTTGCATCAATGATAACATCAATGGATGGTAATGGGAAATCATCCTTGGGACAAGATTTGTTAATATCCCAAAAGTCTATACAAATGCGTATCTTCCCATTCTTTTTGAGGACAGGAACGATATTAGACACCCATTATGAATAGTCAAAAGGCTTGATGAATCCTACCTGGAGAAGTTTCACTACTTCCTCTTTTACCATGAGAGCCACTTTTGGCTTCATTGGTCTTAACTTATGTTTAATTGGCTTCACATCTAGTTTATTGAAAAGATTATGTACCATAGCTTGTGGTGTAATACCTGTCATTTCTTTATAATTAAATGTAAAATCATTTTGATGTTCTTTGAGGATTTGGGTGTGTATGTCTATTTCTTCTGGAGTTAGCAAGGATCCCAACTTCAAAATTCTTGGTTCTTCCTCTGTTCCAATGTTTATGTCAATGGTTTCTTCTATCAAAGAAGTGTTACCTTCTTCAAATTCAGGTGGGGTTGGAGGTAGTTCCAAGCTTTCTCTGTTTTATATCTTGTAGATATCGAGATATTTCTATGGAGGAGACTCTACCGTGGGATTTCCAAAGTAGGAAGAGGAGTGTGGTATTAGGGAAAGATCAACTATAGGGTGAGAAAGGTGTAGCTCTGCATAGGCATTTAGATATTTGAGAGTGACTTTATCACTGTCAACATGATGTAAGATAGAGGATTCATTCTCAGCTGTATGTTTTAGAAGAGGGTTCGTTGACATTTTCTTCACCAATGGTTTAGTACGAAGTGATACTTTGGAACTTGTATCTTCCAACTCATTACTTAGTGTAAAACATGAAGATGAGGTTGCTATTGAATCTATGAGAAGGTTTTATTCTCGTGGGATTGCCTAAATGGATATGAAGTTGAATCCTTTACTTAGATCTAATACTGTTGTTTTATAGAGCTATAAGTGCTCAGCTCTAGTCTCATATACTTCAGAGACTTGGTTTGTAACTAATTATGAGTCTCCTAACACTCTGATGTCATTAACACCAATCCTTTTAGCTATGATGAGGCCAAGGAGGAGGTATTCGTACTCAACACCATTGTTTGTACATTCAAAGTTTAATTTAAAAGCAAAAGGTAGGATCTTTCCCTCAGGAGAAGTAAAGATCACACATGCCCCAGCTCCATAGTGACATATAGCTCCATAGAAGTGGAGAGTCCAATATTTACTAAGAAAAATGGATGTTGGGACATTCTTTGCATCTATTTCTTCTATTTTGGTTACTTCTACCATGCAAAGTTCCTATGCTAGAAGAGAACCAATGCCTAGGGTACATCCCATACATGTGGAATCAAATGATAAGAAAATTGGTATATTTTGTTCCAATAACTCAACAAATTTTATAGTAGTTCCTAATCACACTATTTCTCTAATGTTAGCTTCATCTTTGAGGGCTGGGATGCCCTTGACTAGGTTCATAATTTCTAGTTCTATTGTAGGTATTGATTTTTCTTCCGGTTTTGAGTCGATTGGCTTGTTAAGTTGATTTGTTGGGATTTAAAACTCAGAGTGAATGCCTGGTCTTTTCTTCAAGTCTGCTAGGTGTATGTCAAATGGTTTTAGGTCACCTTTTTCTATGAATATCTTTCTTAGGTGTAAGAATCTTATTTCCTGGAATAACATAGAAGGGATTGCTTTCATGTGATGTATCCATGGTTAACTGAGGATCATATTATAGCTAATTTCCCGATCTATGATATAAAACTCGGTGAGGATTGTCTTGGGTCCTAAGATGATTGGTAGTATTATAGTCCCAATTGAAGTAGCTTTAAGGCTATCATAACCTCTTAGTGTATTTCTTGTTGTGAAACAATTTGTTTCTCCATATCCTAGATTTTGAAGGAAAGAGAAGGGGACAATGTTAACTACTGCCCCATCATTAACCATTGCATGTTTAATGTAATTATTGTAAACCCATACCTATAAATGTAAGGCCAAATCACCTCTACATGTAATTTTAGGATCTGTTGGCATTTTTTTTATGTCGAATATAAACTTGGTATCCCTATCTGGCTGCCATGGAGGATGGATATCAAAGTCTATATGGTTTACTTGTGTTTCAGGAGGTGGAGTGATGTTAATTAAATGACCTAGACCTAGTTCTTCTAAAAGAGCAGCCCTATGGGCAGGAGAATTTTTTAATAAGTCCAAAAAGGAGATGTGAGAGAAGGTCTTTGTTAAGTCATTAATTAAATCATAAGCACCTATGGATTTTACCAACGTTTGTTGAATGTTATCTGGATCTAGTGGATAGATTTGATTTGGTTAAGAAGAATATTCTTTTTCTCTTGTTATGGATTATACGTGCAGCTCAGTATCTAACTCCACTAGACCAACTATCTTAATTCATGGTCGATTTCCTAATTGTGGTCTGACAGGTGGATTTAGTGAAGTTGAGGCTTCATGATCATTGTTTCCTATCAATACACCTTTTTTCATCCCATTTGGATTTAATTTATTATTTTTATTGTGATTTAGAAGTGAATCATTGAAGATCTTAAAAGGTGCATTTTGAGGGGAAACTGCCCCTGTGAAAGTATTTGGCATAGGTGTCAAAGAATCTGTTAAGAACATATCTATAAAGAGTTGTCTTTGTTCTTTTGGCAAATGTTGCATGAACTTATTGTAATTGCAGCAAGTCCTAGTGTCATGGCCTCGAATTGTGTGGAAACCACAATATGAGTTGGAATTATAACTCCTAGGTTGTTGGCTTGGCACGTGTTGTGGTCCAAAACTCTGATTAAACTATTGAATATTAGGATTAAAGTTTTACATTTGTTGTCTTTGGTTTTTGTTTCGATATCAAGTTGAGTTTTGACTTGGACCCTATGTTTGGATCTTCCGTTGTTGTTGTTGTTGTTGTTTTTGTCATTGGGGATGATTAAAATCCACCGCATTGATTTTTGGGGTAAAGTTGTTGTTTCATTGATTGTTAACTGGTGGTGGAACATTTACAACGTTTTCTTTTTTAATTTGGTCAGTCACTCCATCTATTGTCACTACATGGTTTTTGTTAAGAATTTTAGGTCCTTGATTGGAATTTGTGGAAGTAGGATAAGTAATAGTGTTTTGGTTGGGGATGATTAACCTCCCATTTGTTCCATATGTCTTGTGACTGCTATCTATTGCAGCTTGATCTATTCAGAGAGCATTTTCAAGCAATTCATCATAAGTTCTTAGTGGGAATTTCTAGACTTCTTCCTTTATCTCTCTGCTGAGAGAATGAAGGAATAAATCACATAGTTCCATCAAATCCATGTTTGGAGTGCTTGTTAAAGAATAGAGGACTGTACGCCATATTTAGGTGAAATGAGAAACAAATGTTCTTGTTTAATATGCAAGAATTCCCTGATTCCTGTTCTCAATAATTTTTTCATGTCAAAAAACTTGATGAAATCTGAAACGAGTTGTTTAAATGAATGTATTGAGGCTTCAGGTATTCTGTAATGACAATCAAGGGTGATACCCTCTAAAGTTTTGGGGAATATTTTAGTAACAACTCCATCCCAAGGGAACAGTTCTCGAATGACTATGGCATAGGCCTTAATATGTGCATTTGGGTCTCCCTCTCCTTTGTACTTGGGTAGATTGGAAAGAGGTCTTGAAAGCATGACACTTCGTATAGTGAAGTCTAAAGGTTATTTAAAATATTTTGAATAAGTCCCTATCGCATAGGTTTTAACCATTGGTGGTGCTTGTTGAGGGGGTAGAGGTGGAATGGGTTGCTGATATGGTGTAGCATATGTATTTGCAGGGGCATAAAGAAATCCCTGTGGTTGAGCAAACATACCGGGATAAGAGAACATATCTCCTTGTGGTGATTTGGAATACATGTTTAAGTATGGAGGAGCATTGCTTACGAATGGGTTGTTTTGTACTAAACCGGGAGGTATTATATTCTCTACTGGAGCAGCGTTAGAAAATGTGGTTCTAGTTGGCATTTTTTGTAAGTACTGAGGAGGCATACCCAATGTGTCCATTCTTGTGAGGAGGTCTATTTGGCTGGGATGATGTGGAGGATTGGAAATTCCTGCTTACATGAACTGTGGATTTTGATTTTCTTGAGCAAGTTCCAACCCTCTAACCTTCTCAACTTAGGCTGAGATGACCTTGTTTGGTGAAGATATGGTATTTTTCCTTAGTGGCATTTGTTGTATATCTTGAGGTTGTATAGGCATATGGTACCCTGCTATGAATTGATTATTGCTTTATCAAGTTTCACGAAGGGAATTTCCTATAGGTGGAGGAATGGGGGTGTTTTCTTAGAACGAGACTTGTGTTTGTAAACCTCCTAGCATAACGTGCTAAGTATTTTTCATCTAAAAATAGATATGGATCTAACTGTCTACTAATTTGTTGTCTAAGCAACACTTGAGGAGATGAACCGGATTCTCTAGTGAGCATCATGTTGTTTGAGCCTGAAGGCTCTGGTTCTTGCATTTGAGTGAGCTAATCCAACTCCTCTATTTAGAAAGAAGAACTATATCTAGTCCTTTGAGGTGGAGTTTGTGTTAAAAATTGGTTAGTTGAATATTTTTCACCCCATGCTGAGAGCGAGGGTGATGGTTGTCTATTTAGTTTATCGTAGTATGCTTCAAGACCTAGGAGAGGTTTGTCATATGCATCATATCCCAACATATTCGGGGTGTATATGAATACCCATAGAATAACGGGAAAGATCGAAGGTGGATGAAAGAATAGAAAGAGGAATATTAGTTTGATTCATGTCAGGTTCACCAATTTTGTTGGTGAAGAAGATGTGAAGGCTAATGAGGTGGAAAAGATGAAAAACAAACTAATTAGAATGAGTAGAAATAAGACTCCGAATCAGAAGGTAGGAAGTTTCATGTTAGGTTCACAAATTTTGTACGATGGAAAAGTGACATGCGAGCATGGGAATCTACAAGTAACTCTTCCTCACACCCAGCCTCCCGAGTTCGTGCTGAGAAAGAAGGTGTGGATGGAAAACACGTGGGGTGCAGATAAGCTAGTTAGGTAATCTTATGTCTTCAAAATACAATAGTGGGATCTATGAATCTAAAGAAAAGAAGGCCCTCCTAACCTGGACCGATGTGATAGATCATTCGGCGAGGATAGCTACTCAAAGGCTCCAATCAATATTAAGCTCTTCTATGATCTGATCTATGGGTTATGGGATATGTGGAAGATGGCCTGTGGGTGCTTCATATATATTTCCTGACAAGGTCATGAAAATGTTGGAAAAATGTGTAGTGGATTCTCTGGGGTTTTATGGACAATTATCTGGTTTAGTCCAGAAATCCTTAGCTTGATTGGATGCTATGTTTAATAATGAGAGTTGTGTGATAATGTCTGGTGGGAGTGGAGAGGACCTAAATACTAATGTTCACAAACCAACATCAACGTTGGATTGATTTCTAGGCCCATTGGGTTGTGGGACCTATGGATCACAACCATAATTTCATGGTTGTTGTGGATCTCCTATGGTCATATGAAGAGTCAATCCCTTATTCTGAGTATCCAGTAGTCATATGCCTTTTCCACCTCTACGTTTAGAACTAGAAGTTGTATGATTTTCTCGAAGTACCTAACAGGTGTTCTGGGAACTTGGATATGTAAGCTAGTGTATATATCAATGAGGAGGTCTCATGTGTCTGGCTATAGGACTAGTGGATCACAACTGAATGTTTTCTCTCTTTCAGGTCCTTTTACAGTCATACGGATATCTATTAAGGAAGTCTATAATTTGGTTGATTTGACCAGAACGTGTGTGCTTTATCGTCTTCTATGTTTAATCCTCTTAGTTGTGTGTAGATTTATTGTAGGTCTGTTTTTGTTCGAAAGACTTGAATTCTGAGATTTTGGTCTATGTCAGTTAATGCTACAAAAAAATTGGGTTGAGGCACGATTGGCTCAAAAATGTATTCCCTGGACTCCCTAGGTCCCGTGATTGTCATACAAGATCAATATAAACCTAACTGAAATGAAATAAACTAATTCTGTAAGATATATCTACAACATATATATATTCCTCTATTTTTTAATTTTTAATAGAATTTTTAACAAAATTGAAAGAACTATTTAATATATTTAGAAAATGACAACTAGTCTAATAACAAAATTAAAACAAGCAAGGTAGCCTGGTTTAGCAACTTGCCTGTGCAGTTGTGATTTTAACCTAAATAGCTAGATAAATTATTAACTAAAATTGAAGGACTCTCGACCCTACCTCAGAAGTGAGGAATGAATCATAGTTTCTCAGAAACTATCAATCCCCACAGATTCCCCAGTAATATCAAAAGTGAATTTAACTGAAATGAAATAATTCACTACTCTATTTGATATTTTTTAACTAAAAATTTTGACAACTCAAACCTGACATTTGCAGAACAGTGGTGAATCTAGTCATGTGTGATTTTTTCCCCTCATAATGATCTCCTCATTCCTTCATGTCCACGTGAATCCAGAAGAGTGTTTATATGCTAACATCAACAGAAAAGGTATTTTGAACAATGGTAGCTTTGGATATAGACCAAATGTAATGTGAGTAGGAGAGGGATAACACAAGTGACAGATTTTGGCGTATGCAATTCCTAGCGGGATTTATTACGAGAACACAACACAAGTGTACCGAGAGATTCTAGAATCTACCTTCTGTGAAGAACACAACCTATAACTCTAATGGATTCAATCTTCAAATGAAACTACTCTGTTCTAAACTAATTTGTATGAACAACAATGAACAAGGCTAAAGCAAGAAGATTGAATGGCTTCCAACAACAAAGGAAAACTAGCATGGATGCAAACATGAAAACAAAAAGAGCTCTAAACAAGAAATTGAAAGACTAAATAATGAAAATGAGAAGTTGAGGGGCCATTTGCTTGAAAATAAGCTGGCTATTTATAGATTTCACATTCACCCAAAGGTAATTCCTATTATAACTCTTTTACCAACTAAACAATAAAGAAACACTATTCCAGGGAACATAAAACATTAATATGAACCAAGGTGGTTGAGAAAAGCTGGTAAAAGTTGAAAAATTATGCAAGTCACGATCAAAAGAACATGCTAGAAAATGTGTGAAGGACCGCCACCCTAAGCAGGGTAGCGGTTATAGGACCGCTGCCCTGGCAGGGTAGCGGTTTCGTCACTGAAGGTCAAAAGCTTAGAAACATATCAGTAGAGGATAAAGCAAAGCACAAGAAACTTGGATAAAGCATTTGGGATGCTAACATATACTTCACGAGCTTCTCTGGATCCCGAACACCTTGTGAGGTGACCTGTATCATCATTGGGGCATGTGTAACATATTTTCAGTGGTACATTACCCTACAATTTTGGGTACGTACAGTAACCAACAAATACTGTTAAAACTTATGGAGCACATAAATCATAGACAAGGCCTTGTGCTCTATCTTTTTTATAATGTTGTTCTACTGGAGTCAACTTCTTGCTAGAAAATAAAATAGGATGATCAAAAATCCCTTCTCCACAATGAACTAGTACCACACTAATGGCCATGCTAGAGGAATCTTCATGAACATGATAATTCTTTGACCATGAAGGAAAGTGCAAAATTGGCGATGTAGTAATCCCCTCCTTCATTGTCTCAAACACATGCTATTGTGCATCTCCCTAATAGAACATTCCTTTTCACTTGAGTAATTCTTATAAGGGCATGGTGATCTTGGCATATCCCTTCATAAAATTTCTATATTATCCTATGTGCCCAAAAAATCCATGCACCTCACTCTAGCTAGTAGGCTTTGCTAAGCCCAAAATCACAGCTACCTTAGTAGGATCCACTGGCAAGTGCTCTTTACAGATGATGTATCCCAAAAAATTTCCAAAGGGTGTGGAAAATATACACTTCTTAATGCTCAAAGATATACTCAACTTCCTACATATCTCAAAAATCAGCCTCAAATTATCACAGTGATCTTTCACGATCCCATAGATTGTCCACTCATCTAGATACACCTACAAGAACTTGTGAAAATACTTCAGGAAAATCCTAAAATTCTTGTACCACTATGCATGAAAATACTCAAGAAAATTCTTTAATCCAAAGGGCATAACCACGTATGAAAAAACTTCCCCACTTAATGGTGAAAGTTGTCTTCTCTTGATCCTCTCTAGTTATCCTCACCTGATGGTACCCTAGAGAAGCCATCAATGAGAGAGTATATCTCATGCCTTGCAATGACTTCCAAGATCTCCTCAGTAAATGGTGTGGGAAAGGGATTAATAATTCATGAAGAATTCAACTCCCTGTAATCCATGTAAATTATGATTCTACCATATTTCTTGATGTTGATCACCATAGGGCTCACCCATTCTGACTCCTTGATAGGCATAATGATCCCAGAAATTAACATTTTGTTAGTTTCTTCCTTTACCTTGACAATTAAATTTAGATTCATCTTGTATGACCTCTTCCAAAATGAGTGCACACCTTATTTTAGCTTTATATTCATCTCTCCCAATGATTCATGTACACCTTTCAATTCATGATAGCCTATAGGGAACAAGTCTTGAAAGTCATGCAACAACTCAATGATTTTAGCAACTTCAAAGTCAAACCCAGTAATCTCTAATAATGGATTCCTTGGGTTTAACATCTATTCTAATGTTCACTTTCTTGGTCTTCATAGGCTCAAGGTATGTGTGAGCCTTCACATCTACATTGTCCAAGACCTCACACATACCTTGTGTGTTCAATGTCTATGTCCTCTACCTCTTCATCATAAACCATGTAGATCATCTTACCCTTTTCTATTTCTAAGTAGGCATGTCCAATATCTTCAACATCTATTTTTTTTTCTTCAAAATGTGCCTCCAAGTATGTCTCACCGAGAAAATCCTGGGGTAACTCCTTATCATTTTCCTATCTCCCATATTTAAGCACTCTATAACTTGTAATTCCTCATTCACTGGAGGTTTAGTGGAAATATTGTCAAAGTTCTAAATCATATTTACATTAAGTTCTTGACAATTTTTAGTCTCTCTATTCAAACTCAGCATAGATAAACCATACATGTGTAGAGCCTCACTAGGTGAAGTAAAGCTTATGCACCCAAAATGAAGGTGTTAATGCTTCCTACCCCCTCTATCCAGAGTCTCTCAAAGTGTTGAAAATGATGATGAATATGATCATTACCATGATATTCACACATAAGAGTATGCACATTGATTCTTATAAATATAGTAGATAAAGTAATCCTCACTTCTCTCCACTATACAAGATTATCCCTATGAACCATCCACCAGCACACTACCATCCCTCATAGAGTATGCACTAACATGTTCCTTCTTTCCACATGACATTCCCACTAAAATTCCATAGAAAGTAGGAATAATTCAGGATTATCTTCACCTATGTACTTTAGAACATGACTGCTACCCAAATGCTTGATACTATATGGCTTATCAACATGTATAGATATACTTTGTACTTCATGCCCAACCATTTCATAAGTGTCGTGCTCCCAATTATTGCATGCAACACTTATAGTATCTCTCATGGACTAGGCATCATCCCATTAGATAACTACTTCCTTTGATGGCTCAAGAACTTCTGGATCTCGAATGGTGTGCACATAAATTATGTTCAAGTCTTCTTCACTTAAGGGATATACATAAGGTGTAGATTTCCTATCTGTCAAAGGGATAATAATGTGGTATTCCTTATTCTCAAAGCTAATATACCCCCTTATTGAAGTGTATCTCATTGTTTTTTTCATAACACCAAGGGCACCCAATTAATGCAAGAAAATTTATGCTTCTGCAAACGCTACAACCTCAAAGTACCTAGTGAACTTGTCCCCTTTATAGTAATGGATGTATATTTTAAAACTCCAATGGGCATGGCCTTGGTTTTATTTTCCATGAATAGTATATTATAGGATAGCTACAATGGAGGTCTACCCATTTGAACCCATTCATCCAAAGTGAGTACATTCACTTCCCTGCCTTTGTCAATCAAAAAGTTACTCAAAATCCAACCATTAATAACAAAAATTTAGAATAATATCCATATCGTAATCCAAATTGTCTGGAGGAATATTAACATGTAAAATCTATCTATCATGCTCACTCCCAATGTGTGGAGTGCTTCCCTTCAAAAAATTCTCTAACAACAGGATAATATTCTCTTGGCGAAACATTTTACAAACCTCCTTAAAATTTTCAACATCTGGCTAATGGATCTTTGTTTCTTTCTTTTGTTCTAACTTCCATGATTGTTCCTTGAAACAATGTATCTCACCATGTAAATTTTGAATTACCTCTATGGTATCTTGGTAGATCTCCTTCTGATGCATATGGTATATATAATTTTCATGCAAGACTTTCTCCTTGGTATTGGCAGGATTTTGTTGCAGAGATTCCTTAACACACATAACCTCAACATGTGTAGTAATCTTCACAGGTACCAAATCAGGATATGGTGCTAACTTAAGCATCCATTGGTCTTCCATAGAATGTTGTACTCTAACCATTCCCACACCCTTGTTTTCCTATTTATGTTTCTTTCTTAAGTGTTCATACAAGTATGGGAATTATTCATAACTATGATTCTTTACACAAAGAGAACACATAATATTTTGTGGAAATTTGTGTCTGTAGTGATAAAGAGATCCACATGTCTAACAAGTCCCAAAAGGGAAATCACTCCTTCCACCCCCACAACCTAGACATCTAAATCCACTTCTATAACCTCGACCTCTACCATGGCTACCATCAAAACACCTCTCACTATGATCATAATCATGATGCTCACCCTTATCCTTGGAATTATTTGTAACTCCATTCTATAATATGCCAATATCAATGACATCATGGACTTGATAAATCAACCTATAATATTCAGTATCATGAGTCAAGGACATGTAAATCTTATAGTAACTAGACACATTATTTCTTATCACATGCTGCAAAAATGGGCACCGAATTGAACTATGGTCCAAGTGAAATATCTCGTAATCTAGCAATAAGGATTGCACCAATTTATGAGGGAAACTATCCTTAATATGCCCATCTACTTCACAATATATAAACCAAATCCCACTACATGTCTCATGCAATGAATTAGATAGAGCTCACTTTTATGTCCACATTGCTTATCGTCTTAGTGTGTAAAGATACTTCAAGTGCCTCACACAGATCTGTATAAGTCTTATGTGAAATTTCTCTTCTAAAATGCATGGTCAGCCTCCAATAAACAATTGTGCATGTTGGCTTACATGGATGTCATGAGATAGCTTAGACATAACAATCTTGAACTGAGCATCATATTCTCGAACACTCTCAGTAGTGACCTGCTTAATACCTTTAAGAGTGTTTATGATTTTATGCTCAAACTTAGGGATATAAAATTCCTTTAAGAAAGCATATTGCAGCGTTGTATAGTCCACAAAAGTCTGTTCAGGATCAAAATTTATGTATCAGTTGTGCATACATCCTTGAAACCTACTTGCAAACTTACTTTCCTTTCACTTTGGAGATGTAATTCCCTTTGCATGCCACAATATCTCACACATATGTATGTTATCGAATGCATCTATACTATATAAAAAGAAGAGATATCTCCGTATACATTTTCTAAACTTGGTGTAGACCATTCCCACTAGACCGAGAACCTGTATTTCCTCCTATATTTCCACCACCTCTAATTATACCAACACCTGAGCCACCTAACCCTCATGATCCTCCTCCTTAAGTAGGCAATGGAATAGAGGATGCAATATCTTGTGTTCTAAAAATCATGAAAAATTGTACTCCCAAAGTTTGCAAAGTCGTGCTACTTCCAAACGTCATACCAATGTTCTACATGCCCACATTTTGTGTCGATGAAATGCTAGAAAAGAAACCTCTAGATGGACCTCCAAATAACATAGATGATTATTTTAATACCATATATGAATAAGCTCCCTAATTAAATACTAAAATTGACTACAGATTAACTCTATATACTACAACTCTACTGTTCACATAGGATTTATTACTATTAACTATTGTATAATTTAGAAAATCAAACGTGAAGGCTAGGTTGCTAGGTAGGTTTAGATGCACACCCACAGTCTACAATCTCTCATCTAATATGCCCTCATCCAAAGTTGAAGAGGGTTATCTATCATGCTTTCCCAAATGGGGGAGTTCTAAATGAGATGGCTCCACTTCCTCCGCTTGAGTTCTAAATCTTTCATAAGCAATCTCCCTCCACAACACCATTCTTTCCACAATCTCTCGTTGCTTCATCAGATCTATCTTGCACACTTCATTAAACTTAAGTCACCTTTCTTCTCTCTTCATTTTTGCTACTAGGTCTACCATATTTACAAAACTTTCTCCTACCCTTACGCGTGGTGGGGTTTAGCTAACCAAAGGATTCTTTTCCAAATCCATGGTTACAATCAAGATCTTGATTGCTAAAGGAATACCACATAAATAATATCCTCTAGGCTCAAAAAATAACTAGAACTCAACAACCTATGGGCAAGAGTAAGTGGAAACTATGTACTCGAGAATATAACTATTCAAAACACCACTAAACCAAATATCCACAAAGTGTATCCAAATCATATTTGCATCATAAAAATATTAGAATTATTCTTACATCAAAACAAGTGTGTGAAACCTACAATTCCTCTTAGACATGTAAGTAACCAGCCACTCATATAGCTCTATGGGAAAGATAGAAAACAACATCTCATACAATGCGTCATATAGGTTCTTCTCAACCCATGCACGTGCATTAAACTTAGGTCCAGTGAAAAATATGTGAGCATACTATTCTTCTAGATCTTATAACCACTCCTCAATACTCACCAAGGTCAACTAATATGTCTTCATGATGTAATATCTAGAGAAATAATTGAGAAAGAGGTGTTGGCAATGGAACCAATGATGTAGCCTAGAATTCACCGCAATAGCTTGAAGTGCATCGGAACATCACTCATCCTAAATTGAGCGCTCACCTAAAGTGTGCAAGGTTAGTAGGTCCCTTGTTAGAGTTTATTATCTAGAATGTTAGTATGATTGTGTAATTATATATCCAGATTCATCACAGATAATTAATTAAACAATAGTTCATGAACTAGATCTAGATATTAACCATAGGAAAGATTGACTGAAAATGACTATAATGAGATTTACCATGCAATAATCATATTCAGTCACACATAAAACCATTATCTAGCTAATAATATCCATTATATAAAAAACATAGAATCTTCATACATCACAGTAGTGTCACCATGAGTCATGCACACAAATAGAACCAGTAGCACAACTCTATAATAAAAATAGTATCAATGAGCTCTCTAAATTGTGCAAATTGATACATACATACATACGTACATACATACATACATACATATATATATATATATATATATATATATATATATATATATAAGGGTGGGAACTCTCCCTTCACCTCCAAAGAACCATTCCAAAAATAGGCTACATGCTAATAATATCCATGCACCTTTATAAGATAATACACAATCATGCAAGTGCTAATAATAGATCTTCTAAAGTTAACTCTAAGTACAAATCCTATTATTAGAACAAAACTCTGCATGTAACTTGATCTATTGTGATTCCAAAAATAACCTTGGAATAGTCTGTAAGTCTTCTATGAAATGTTCTCTGCACACTATGTCCCAAAAATAGCATTATACATGAATGGATAAGTCTTGATTACAAGCATGCCTTGTCTTATTACTTTTCCACATGTTCTTTATGTGCCCCATGTTTGTTACACCCAAACCTTACAGGTCTACTAGAATTAATCCATATTTCTCATCCCAATGGCTATAGTCATTGATAAAAGGATAATTTGATGGATGGAAAGGATACGATCTAAGAATTACATAGGATGGGTTACTAGGAGGTGTCTGATAGACTGAATATGAAGCGCTATTAGGATGTGGTCCAAGTATAGAAGATGATGGACTACCCAAGAGGTGTCCCAAATAAATAATTTAGATTCTACTAGTATGTGGCCCTAGTATAAGAAGATAAAGAGCTACTAAAACATGACCCCATAATAGAAGATAATGAGGTATTAGGAGGTGACCCATAAATAGATGATGAATGGTTTCTTAGAGGTGAAACACATATAGAAGAAGATGATGAGCTACCCGATGGTGACCTAAGGTGTGATGGTGATTGAGGAATAAAATAGGATAAAGAATGATTGGGTGATGATAAGATAGGCCTGGATCAATGTCATACCCAAGTGTTTTATCATACAAAGAAGAATGTGATGATGTAAGAAATAAGAGGAGAATCAAGTTTGATAATCATATGGTCTTCTCTATTTCTTGATAAAAGGAATCAACCTCTTCCTCATAATATGTGAAGGCATCGAGGTATAAAGAGAGATCATTGTTCACAATTTGATAGAGGATTATCTTTATTGTAGGCCCCATGAATTCTATGATTTCTCCTTTATTTTGAAAGAAATTGATTGATATGGGTTTTTGGTTGACCATAAGGAGGTTTATTGGAAGAAATATATGCCAGTATGGAATATTTATTGATAAAAGAAGATGACTTAAGAGACAAGAAGTAGAATTGGATTGAGGATGTCTTGTGAGTCTCAGAAGATGGTATTGGTTTACCCATAAGATGATATAGTGACGGTAAAAAAAATAAGATTGACTCAAAAATCCATAGATTGCAATGTAGCTTCGACTTGGATGGATGTGATTAGATGGAATTTAATTCACACAAATCTAAAAGGAGGAAGATTATTGAGGTGAATAATAAAAGGGTCCTGCAAAGAAATTAAAGACCATGAATTAGGAGTTGAATTAGAGGAAATAGTTGAGATTAGAATCTTTAGAAGACCAATGGGAATTAAAGAATATTTTATATTCAAAATCATCATAATCATAACCACTGACTCTGAGATGAAATTGGGGAAAGTGGTAACTAAACGCATTTCTAGTATGAAGAACCAAATGAGGCTTAGTCATGGTAAGAATCCTTTGACGGAAATGTTGAAACCTTGATTCCCTATTATCATAAGTACAAGGAACCACATGATAGTTATTCATATTTGGAATTGTTGGGCACAAATTATTAGACCTAGACATTGTGATTGAAATCCTCAAGGTGAAGAAAGCTCTATGTCAATTTGAGCAGCATAACAACAACAACTAGACATTTTTCAAATAAGGGGATGCTTGTGTGATTTTCCAAGAGGGTTTAAGGAAAAAATATATCGTAATGACATAATTTGACAATCCAACAAGGTTTGGGACAACAATTACAATTTGTAAATGGGAAAATGTTTGATCAAAATTTAGCACATAAATGATACCAAGGAAAATTCTCCCCATGTTCAATTCAATTAATATTTTCTTGATAGGAAATTTTATTACCAAGTTTGAAAAATGTGTACTTGTACTATAGTAAACCTAGGAAATAACAAAGGGATTAGACCCTAATTTTTATGCCCCATCTTTGTGATAAGACGCATAATAGGAAAGGTTTTACTAAGGTTGATTTAAAATGGACCCTAGTTAAAACCAAGTAGTGTAATGATGTAAATCATCAATAAGAATGAAAATAAAAGAATGGTAAAAATTCCAAGGAAATTGAACAAGAAACCAAATAATAAAGAATGACACACTAATAAGGTACATGTAGCAACCAGTATCTAGGAAAACAATCAAGTTATAATACTATGATCAATCACAAGAATAGTTACTCCATCGTGTTCTCTAGTATAGGTTTGGTGAGAATAGTGACAAAAAAATATCACTACTTAGGTCAATTTTAAACAACAAGACCTAAGTACTAAGAATGTATTCACACGATCTCCCAACAAGGTTATACTTAGACAAGTTTCAGAAATAAAAAAAATCTAAATATTGAAAATTGAGGCTACAATATGCGAGCAGTGCAACAACACTATTTAGGACACGTTAATCAAGATTTATTAGACATAAGAAATATTTTAGTACAAAAATAATGTAGCACAATGCGAGAAATTATAATGACGCTAGAAGGCAATGTTAGGATAAAATTAAGTATAAGAGACATCTAGAAGTTTTAATTTATGTGATTAGCGTAACAATACAACTTAGGAGACTTAGATCAAATTTCACATAGAAACAAGACATAAGTATCACAAATGTATTGATATAATGTGGGTAGTGTAACAACTCAAAAGGATGTCAATGATGAGACAAAATAACTATAATTATAATCTGACATGGGTATTAATATAATGGCTACCAAGATAAAAAGACGTACCAACACACTTTCAATGCTTATTATCGTAGTCGCAATAAGGAAGGATGTAATCAAGTGCAAAAGTGGTAGACACAATCTTTGATAGAACTATGTATATATTTTATATTTTTTTCCCAAATGGGAAATAAGGAACAAAGATTAGACCAAGTGGTGATGAAAAATACTTGGTGTAACATTGGGCATATTTTTTCCCTTGTCTTAGGACCAAGTAAAAAACCTAGGACAAAGTAAACACTTCATAAGTTTCATGATGAATAATAATAGGCTCAAACTTAAATGGACTATCCCCTTATTTGTCTAACAAGGTTTTTAAAATACAAAATAATTATTTTTTTGTGAGAGCTCTTTGGAACACGGTGGATAAGGTTAAAGTTGGCTCTTTTGGAAAATGGTTTCATAGTATTTTGTCCACAAACTCACTAATTATTTCCTAAAGGAGTATACATTCCTAGAATGATTCTATATAATAGCCATTATCCATATCAACTTAATGACTGGGGCCCCATATGGGGAAAAATGAAGCTTTTATCATAAAGGTTTTCTAACTAGTAAGGTGGGTAAGTGGAGGCTTACTGTTCCTCCACCAATGTATCTCAAGATGTGGACTACTTTCGGGTTCCCGGCGGTAATCCGTAACAATGAGTTTTATGGATTATGCCAAAATACTTTCCCCCAGTAAAATAGACGAGTTGTAGATCTTTACCGAACATAAAATACAATGTGCTGAATAAAGTGGTGTATTTTTTATTTTGGATTAATGAAATGGGTTTAGTACACAGGCCAATCGCAAACAAATGTAGTTAGAGTTATTTAGATCATATTCTTTGAAAGTAGTAGGTCAGGCACATGATTTTAGTAATTATAATTGAAAGCGAACAAAAATTTTCTTTTGATTATCAATATCATCCAAGGCTGCAAGAAAACAGAGTACACAAGATTTATTCAACTAGATAAATGTATAAAGGAAAAATTGAAATTAAATGAATTTTAAAACAAGCTCTTTGATAGATTTTTCATTCCTTAAGCAAAAAATGAAATATTAAGTTTCAAATTTTTAACCAATGTTAGAAAATGAACAATAAAGTTCCTTTAATTCAAGATCACCCTAGGTGAAAGAGAAGAGAATAAAATCTTTAGGTAACTTAAGTAAAAGCATGGAATCTGATTCTCATTAAATCTTATCACATGTTCGAAAATGAATAGTTTTATAATTAAAGGAACCCATAACGTAATGTAATTCAAAATCAGAAATTTAGTTTTCATTGCATAGTTTTCTTCAATACCTTTCCAACCTAAAAAACAGAGGCATTTTGAGGTGGTTGGGAGAAAAAATGTTCTAGCCTCCGGTGAAAGATCCTCGCGTCTACATTGACTAGGTCTATTCTAGCTATTCTAGCACTAACAGGCTTGTGTTAGTTCTCACAGGGTTGTGCTAGTGACTCAACAGGCTTGTAGAAGTGCTCATAGGGATTGTGCTAACAATGTCCTACATAGAGTAAAAAATCAATATATCAGTAATGTAATAGTAAGCACTAACACAAGCTAGTCAAACGGTAACACAAACATGCCAACAAATAGGCACATGGTGGTCAAGAAATAAACCAAGCTTCAAAAGGTAACTGTTAGTACAATTCACAGCACCCTGAAAATAAACATATGGAGGTACTTGTCTAGGAAAATTAATGGGGTGTGGATGCCACAAACATGAGCTTTCCCAAGTGTGGGACATTGCAAAATTTTGAAAGCTCTCTAGAGAAGGTGGTTCCGCTTCTAATACTGCCACAAGCGATTCCATGCAGGCATGCTAATCCTAATCCTAAACTAACTTCCAATGAGACAAGGAGAGAAAGAAAACTAGAAACTAGATCCTACACTAAAACGTGATACACCAGAGAAGAAAGTGTTGATCATCTATCAAAAAACTTCCATGGAAAATAAGAGAGGTGAGCAGTGGAAAGGATGGACAATTTGCATCACAAAACCAAAAATGGATTTCACCAAAAAAATGTTTCCAAAACTCCATGCACACAGCTCTAAAAACCTGGAAATACAAGCCAAAACATGCACAAAGACCAAATTAATGAAGAAAAGGAAGAAGAAAGAAAACAACCAAAAAATGAGCAGGGATGGACAAATGCATCACCAAAATGTTTTTATTGCTCAAAGTTTGCATAGAAATCATTTCATGGGTATAAGAGGAAAAAATTCCATAAAGAGCAGGGATGAGCGTTCTTCAAACTATAAATTTTTTCGACACCAAACCAAGGGAAGGAAAATAAGGGGAGAACGTGTTGCACTCTTGGGTCGTCATAGCTCAGTTATGTTGTGATCCTTACATCTAAGTGTCCAAGACCTCACACTACCCCCCTTTTTTTTGTGGTGTTCAATGGCTATGTGCCTCTACTCTGCAATCATAAACCATGTAGATCAATCTTCAACCTTTTCGATTTCCTAAGTAGTGCAGGTCCATATCTTCAACATCTATTTGGTTGTTCTCAAATGTGGCCTCCTTAATGTCGCACAGAAAATCCCGTGGGTCACTCCTTCTCATTTGCCGATCTCCCAGATTGAGAAGCGCTTATAACTTGTACTCCTCATTCACTGGCGGTTTAGTGGGAAATATTGTCAAAGTTATAAATCATATTTACATTAAGTTCTTGCCAATTTTTAGTCTCTATTCAACTCAGCATAGAATAAACATAACATGTGGAGAGCCTTCACTATTGTGACGTAAAGCTTTAAAGGCACCCAACAGAAGGTGTTAATGCTCCTACCCTCTATCCAGATTCTCTCAAAGTGTTTGAAAAGAGGATGATATGACTAATTACCATGATATTCCCACATAAGAGTAGCACAGTGATTCTTAAAATATGTAGATAAATTACTCCTCACGTCGCTTCCAATAGACAAGAGTATCCATGAACCAGCCACCAGCACACTACCATCCCCATAGAGTATGCAATAACAGGTTCCTTCTTTCCAAAAAATGACATTCCCACTAAAATTCCATAGAAAGTAGGAATATTCAAGATTACTTCACCTGGTACTTTAGAACATGCCTGCTACCCAAATGCCTTGATACTATAGGGCTTTATCAACATTTATAGATATCTTTTTACTTCAGGCCCCCACCATTTCATAATGTCGTGCTTCCCCAATTATTGCAGCAACACTTATATTCCTCTCATGGACTATGCATAATCCCTTAGAGAACTACTCTGTCCTTTGATGGCGCAAGAACTTCTGGATCTCGAAGGGTCACATAAATTAATGTTTCAGTCTCTTCCTTAGGGATAACATCGGTGGTAATTTCCTATCTGTCAATGGATAAATAATGTGTAGTCCTTATTCGCAATGCAATATAACCCCGTATGAAGGGTAGCTCCATTGTTCTTTTCATAACACCAGGGCACCCCAATTAATGCAAGAACATGGTATGCTTCCGCAAACGCTACAACCGCAAAGTCCCTAGTGAACTTTGTCCCCTTTATAGTAATGGATTATATTTTAAAACTCCAATGGGCATGGCCCTTGTTTTATTCCATGAATATATATTATAGCTGCTACCATGGAGTGTCTACCCCATGTGAACCATTCATCCAAAGTGAGTACATTCACTTCCCTGCCTTTGTCATCAAAAGTTACTCAAATCCACCTTATAACAAAAATTTAGAATAATATCCCATATCATAATCCAACTTTGGCGGGAGGAAGATTAACATGTAAAATCTATCTATCATGCTCACTATCCCCCAATTGGGGAAGGGGGGCCCTTCAAAAATTCCCTAACAACAGGATAATATTCGCTGGCAAAACATTGGTAACAAACCTCCTTCAAATTTTCAATATCGGGCTGAATGGATCTTGCTTCTTTCTTTCTCTTTTTGTTCTAACTTCCATGATTGTTCCTTGAAACAAGTTCTCACTATGTAAATGTTTGTTGAATTACCTCTAGGGTCTCTTTGATATCTCCTTCTGATGCAGATGGGTCTATATAATTTTTCATGCAGAACTTTCTTCTTTTCGCCCATTGGGAGTGTCATGCTTTTGGTTGGCAGGATTCCTGAAACACACATACCCTCAACCGGTGTAGTAATCCCTTCACAGGTACCAAATAGGATATGGGTGCTAACTTAAGCAGCCATTGGCCTTCCATCCCCAGAATGTTGTCCTCTAACCATTCCCACACCCTTGTTTTCCTATTTATGGTTTCTTTCTTACGTGGGCAATACAAGTAGGGGAATTATTTCATAACTATGATTCTGTACACAAAAGAACACATAATATTGTTGTGGAAATTTGTGTCTGTAGTGATAAAAGAGATCCACAATGTCTACAAAGTCCCAAAAAGGGGAATCACTCTCCTTCCACCCCCACAACCTAGACATCGAAAAGCCACCTCTATAACTCGACCCTCTAAACCATGGCTACCAGCAGAACGCCTCTCACTGTGCTCATAACATGATGCTCACCCTTATCCTTGGAATTATTTTGTAACGCCATCGTAATAATATGCCAATATCAATGACATCATGGACTTGATAAATCAACCTATAATAATCATTATCATGAGTCAAGACATGTAAAGCTTTAGTACTAGACACATTATTGTCTTATCACATGCTGCAAAATGGGCACCGAATTGAACTATGGGCCAAGTGACAACTCGTAATCTAGCAATAAGGATTGCACCAATGTATAGGAAACTATCCTTAATATGCTCCATCGACTGTGCACATCGATAAACCAAATCCCCCTACCATTTCTCATGCAAGAATTAGATAGAGCTCACTGTTATGTCCACATTGCTTATCGTCTCAATGTGTAAGATACTTCAAGTGCCCGCACATAGATCTGTAATAAGTCTTATGTGGAAATTTCGCTTCTAAATGCCATGGGGTCAGCCCTCCAATAAACATGTGCATGTTGGCTTTACATGGATGTCTGAGATACTTCGAACATAACAATCTTTAATTGAGCAGTCATATTCTCGACACTCTCATTAGTTGACCTGCGTAATACGTGAAGCGTGTTTTTATGATGTGATGCTCAAAACTTAGGGAATATAAATTCCTTTAAAAAGCAATATTGCAGCTTTTTATCGTCCACAAAAGTCTGTTCAGGATCAAAAAGGATGTATCAGTTGTGAATACAATCTTTGAACCGACTTGCAAACTACTTTCCTTTCCTCTAGGAGATGTAATTCCCTTTGCATGCCACAATATCTCACACATATGTATGTTATCGAATGCATCTATACTATATAAAAAGAAGAGATATCTCCATATACATTTGCTAAAGTTGGTGTAGACCATTCCCACTAGACCGAGAACCTGTATTTCCTCCTATATTTCCACCACCTCCAATTATACCAACACCTGAGCCACCTAACCCTCATGATCCTCCTCCTTAAGTAGGTAATGGAATAGAGGATGCAATATCTTGTGTTCTAACAATCATGAAAAATTGTACTCCCAAAGTTTGCAAAGTCGTGCTACTTCCAAACATCATACCAATGTTCTACATGCCCACATTTTGTGTCAATGAAATGCTAGAAAAGAAACCTCTAGATGGACCTCCAAATAACATAGATGATTATTTTAATACCATAGATGAATAAGCTCCCTAATTAAATACTAAAATTGACTACAGATTCACTCTATATACTACAACTCTACTGTTCACATAGGATTTATTACTATTAACTATTGTATAATTTAGAAAATCAAACGTGAAGGCTAGGTTGCTAGGTAGGTTTAGATGCGCACCCACAGTCTACAATCTCTCATCTAATATGCCCTCATCCAAAGCTGAAGAGGGTTATCTATCATGCTTTCCTAAATGGGGGAGTTCTAAATGAGATGGCTCCACTTCCTCCACTTGAGTTCTAAATCTTTCATAAGCCATCTCCCTCCACAACACCATTCTTTCCACAATCTCTCGTTGCTTCATTAGATCCATCTTGCACACTTCATTAAACTTAAGTCACCTTTCTTCTCTCTTCCTTTTTGCTACTAGGGTCTACCATATTTACAAAACCTTTCTCCTACCCTTGCGCGTGGTGGGGTTTAGCTAACCAAAGGATTCTTTTCCAAATCAATGGTTACAATCAAGATCTTGATTGCCAAAGGAATACCACATAAATAATATCCTCTAGGCTCAAAAATAACTAGAACTCAACAACCTATGGGCAAGAGTAAGTGGAAAATATGTACTCGAGAATATAACTATTCAAAACACCACTAAACCAAATATCCACAAAGTGTATCCAAATCATATTTGCATCGTAAAATATTAGAATTATTCTTACATAAAAACAAGTGTGTGAAACCTACAATTCCTCTAGACATGTAAGTAACCAGCCACTCATATAGCTCTATGGGAAAGATAGAAAACAACATCTCATACAATGAGTCATATAGGTTCTTCTCAACCCATGCACGTGCATTAAACTTAGGGTCCAGTGAAAAATATGTGAGCATACTATTCTTCTATATCTTATAACCACTCCTCAATACTCACCAAGGTCAACTAATATGTCTTCATGATGTAATATCTAGAGAAATAACTGAGAAAAGAGGTGTTGGCAATGGAACCAATGATGTAGCCTAGAATTCACCGCAATAGCTTGAAGTGCATCGAAACATCACTCAGCCTAAATTGAGTGCTCACCTAAAGTGTGCAAGGTTAGTAGGTCCCTTGTTAGAATTTATTATCTAGAATGTTAGTATGATTGTGTATATTATATATCCAGATTCATCACAGATAATTAATTAAACCATAGTTCATGAACTAGATCTAGATATTAACCATAGGAAAGATTGACTGAAAATGACTATAATGAGATTTACCATGCAATAATAATATTCAGTCACACATAAAACCATTATCTAGCTAATAATATCCATTATATTATTATAAAAAACATATAATCTTCATACATCACAGTAGTGTCACCATGAGTCGTGCGCACAAATAGAACCAGTAGCACAACTCTATAATAAAAATAGTATCAATGAGCTCTCTAAATTGTGCAAATTGATACATACATACATACATACATACATACATACATACATACATACATACATACATACATACATACATACATACATACATACATATATATATATATATATATATATATATATAAGGGTGGGAAACTCTCCCTTCACCTCCAAAGAACCATTCCAAAAATAGGCTACATGCTAATAATATCCATGCACCTTTATAAGATAATACACAATCATGCAAGTGCTAATAATAGATCTTCTAAAGTTAACTCTAAGTATAAATCCTATTATTAGAACAAAACTCTGCATGTAACTTAATCTGTTGTGATTCCAAAAATAACCTTGGCATAGTCTGTAAGTCTTCTATGAAATGTTCTCTACACACTATGTCCCAAAAATAGCATTATACATGAATGGATAAGTCTTGATTACAAGCATGCCTTGTCTTATTACTTTTCCACATGTTCTTTATGTGCCCCATGTTTTTACACCCAAACCTTACATGTCTACTAGAATTAATCCATATTTCTCATCCCAATGGCTATAGTCATTGATAAAAGGATAATTTGATGGATGGAAAGGATACGATCTAAGAATTACATAGGATGGGTTACTAGGAGGTGTCTGATAGACTGAATATGAAGCGCTATTAGGATGTGGTCCAAGTATAGAAGATGATGGACTACCCAGAGGTGTCCCAAATAAATAATTTAGATTTCTACTAGTATGTGGCCCTAGTATAGAAGATAAGAGCTACTAAAACATGACCCCATATAGAAGATAATGAGGTATTAGGAGGTGACCCATAAATAGATGATGAATGGTTTCTTAGAGGTGAAACACATATAGAAGAAGATGATGAGCTACCCGATGGTGACCTAAGGTGTGATTGTGATTGAGGAATAAAAATAGATAAAGAATGATTGGGTGATGATAAGATAGGCCCTGGATCAATGTCATACCCAAGTGTTTTATCATACAAAGAAGAATGTGATGATGTAAGAATAAGAGGAGAATCAAGTTTGATAATCATATGGTCTTCCTCTATTTCTTGATAAAAGGAATCAACCTCTTCCTCATAATATGTGAAGGCATCGAGGTATAAAGAGAATCATTGTTCACAATTTGATAGAGGATTATCTTTATGTAGCCCCATGAATTCTATGATTTCTCCTTTATTTTGAAAGAAATTGATTGATATGGTTTTTTGGTTGACCATAGGAGGTTTATTGGAAGAAATATATCCAAGTATGGAATATTTATTGATAAAAGAAGATGACTTAAGAGACAAAGTAGAATTGGATTGAGATGTCTTGTGAGTCTCAGAAGATGGTATTGGTTTACCCATAAGATGATATAGTGACGGTAAAAAAATAAGATTGACTCAAAAATCCATAGATTGCAATGTAGGATTCGACTTGGATGATTGATTAGATGGAATTTAATTCACACAAATCTTAAAAGGAGGAAGATTTATTTGAGGTGAATAATAAAAGGGGTCCTGCAAAGAAATTAAAGACCATGAATTAGGAGTTGAATTAGAGGAATAGTTGAGATTAGAATCTTTAGAAGACCAATGGGAATTAAAAGAATATTTTATATTCAAATCATCATAATCATACCACTGACTCTGAGATGAAATTGGGGAAAGTGGTAACTAAACGCATTTCTAGTATGAGAACCAAATGAGGCTTAGTCATGGTAAGAATCCTTTGACGGAAATGTTGAAACCTTGATTCCCTATTATCATAAGTACAAGGAACCACATGATAGTTATTCATATTTGGAATTGTTGGGCACAAATTATTAGACCTAGACATTGTGATTGAAATCCTTCAAGGTGAAGAAAGCTCTATGTCAATTTGAGCAGCATAACAACAACCAACTAGACATTTTTCAAATAAGGGGATGCTTGTGTGATTTTCCAAAGAGGGTTTAAGGAAAAAATATATCGTAATGACATAATTTTGACAATCCAACAAGGTTTGGACAACAATTTACAATTGTAAATGGGAAAATGTTTGATCAAAATTTAGCAACATAAATGATACAAAGGAAAATTCTCCCATGTTCAATTCAATTTAATATTTTCTTGATAGGAAATTTTATTACCAAGGTTTGAAAAATGTGTACTTGTACTATAGTAAACCTAGGAAATAACAAAGGGATTAGACCCTAATTTTTTATGCCCCATCTTTGTGATAAGACGCATAATAGGAAAGGTTTTACTAAGGTTGATTTAAAATGGACCCTAGTAAAAACCAAGTAGTGTAATGATGTAAAATCATCAATAAGAATGAAAATAAAAGAATGGTAAAAATTCCAAAGGAAATATGAACCAAGGAAACCAAATAATAAAGAATGACACACTAATAAGGTACATGTAGCAACAAGTATCTAGGAAAACAATCAAGTATAATACTATGATCCAATCACAAGAATAGTTACTCCATGTGTTCTCTAGTATAGGTTTGGTGAGAATAGTGACAAAAAAATATCACTACTTAGGTCAATTTTTAAACAAACAAGACCTAAGTACTAAGAATGTATTCACACGATCTCCCAACAAGGTATACTTAGACAAGTTTCAGAAATAAAAAAAAATCTAAATATTGAAAATTGAGGCTACAAATGCGAGCAGTGCAACAACACTATTTAGACACGTTAATCAAGATTTATAGACATAAGAAATATTTTTAGTACAAAAATAATGTTAGCACAATGCGAGAAATATAATGACGCTAGAAGGCAATGTTAGGATAAAAATTAAGTATAAGGACATCTAGAAGTTTTAATTTATGTGATTAGCGTAACAATACAACTTAGAGACTTAGATCAAATTTCACATAGAAAACAAGACATAAGTATCACAAATGTATTGATATAATGTGGGTAGTGTAACAACTCAAAAGGATGTCAATGATGAGACAAAATAACTATAATTATAATCTTGACATGGGTATTAATATAATGGCTACCAAGATAAAAAGACGTACCAACACACTTTCAATGCTTATTATCGTAGTCGCAATAAGGAAGGATGTAATCAAGTGCAAAAGTGGTAGACACAATCTTTGATAGAACTATGTATATATTTTATATTTTTTCCCAAATGGGAAATAAGGAAACAAAGGATTAGACCAAGTGGTGATGAAAAATACTTGGTGTAACATTGGCATATTTTTTCCTTGTCTTAGGACAAGTAAAAAACTAGGACAAAGTAACACTTCATAAGTTTCATGATGAATAATAATAGGCTCAAACTTAAATGGACTATCCCCTTATTTGTCTAACAAGGTTTTAAATACAAAATAATTTATTTTTTTGTGAGAGCTCTTTGGAACACGGTGGATAAGGTTAAGTTGGCTCTTTTGAAAATGGTTTCATAGTATTTTGTCCACAAACTCACTAATTATTTCCTAAAGGAGGTATACATTTATAGAATTGATTCTATATAATAGACCATTATCCCATAATCAAATTAATGAATGGGGCCCCATATGGGAAACATGAAGCTTTTCTCATAAAGGTTTTCTAACTAGTCAGGTGGGTAAGTGGAGTGCTTCCTGTTTCCTCCACCATGTATCTCAAGATGTGGACTACTTTAGGGTTCCCGGGGTAATCCTCACAATGAGTTTTATGGATTATGCCAAAATACTTCCCCCAGTTAAAACTAGACGAGTTGTAGATCTTTACCGAAACCTAAAAATACAATGTGCTGAATAAAGTGGTGTATTTTTTATCTTTTGGATTAATAAATGGGGTTTAGTACACCATTGCCAATCTGCAACACACATGTAGTTAGAGTTTATTTAGATCCTAATTCTTTTGAAAGTAGTAGGTCATGCACATGATTTTAGTAATTTATAATTGAAAGCGAACAAAATTTTCTTTTGATTCTCAATATCATCCAAGGATGCAAGATAACAGAGTACACAATGATTTTATTCAACTAGATAAATGTAAAGGAAAAATTGAAATTAAATGAATTTTAAACAAAGCTTTGATATATTTTTCATTCCCTTAAGCCAAAAAATGAAATATTAAGTTTCAAATTTAACCAAATGTTAGAAAATGAACAATAAAGTTCCTTTTAATCTCAAGATCACCCTAAGGTGAAAGAGAAGAGAATAAAAAATCTTTAGTGTAACTTAAGTAAAAGCATGGAATCATGATTCTCATTAAATATTATCAACATGTTAGAAAATGAATAGTTTTATAATAAAGGAAACCATAAATGTAATGTAATTCAAAATCATAAATTTATGTTTTCATTGCATAGTTTTCTTCAATACCTTTCCAACCTAAAAATAACAGAGTCATTTTGAGTTTGGGAGAAAATGTTATAGCCTCCGGAAGATCCTCGCGTCTACATTGACTAGGTCTATTCTAGCACTCAACAGGCTTGTGTTAGTTCTCAACAGGGTTGTGCTAGTGCTCAACAGGCTTGTGCTAGTGCTCATAGGATTGTGCTAACACATGTCATACATAGAGTAAAAAAATCAATCTATCAGTAATGTAAATAGTGAAGCACTAACACAAGCTAGTCAAACGGTAACACAAACATGCCAACAATAGCACATGGTGGTCAAGAAATAAAACAAGCTTCAAAGAGGTAACTGTTAGTACAAATTCACAGCACCCTGAAAATAACCTATGGATGTACTTTTCTAAGGAAATTTCATTTGGTGTGGATGCACAACATTGAGCTTTCCCAAAGTGTGGGACCTTTGCAAATGGGGAAAGCTCTCTAGAGAAGGTTGGTTCCTCTTCCTAAACTACCTGCCACAAGCTATTCCAATGCAGGCATGCTAATCCTAATCCTAAACTAACTTCCAATGAGACAAGGAGAGAAAGAAAACTAGAAAAAATAGATCCTACACTAAAACGGTGATACACCAGAGAAGGAAAGTGTTGATCATCTATCAAAAACTTCCATGGAAATAAAGAGAGGTGAGCAGTGGAAAGGATGGACAATTGCATCACAAAACCAAAAATGGATTTCACAAAAAAAATGTTCCAAAACTCCATGAACACAGCTCTAAAACCTGAAATGAACATCCAAACATGCACAAATACCTATAATGAAGAAAAGGAAGAAGAAAACAACCAAAAAATGAGCAGGGATGGACAAATGCATCACAAAACATGTTTTTTATTGCTCAAAAGTTTGCATAGAACATCATTTCATGGGTAAGAGGAAAAAAATTCCATTACAGAGCAAGGGATGAGGTTCAAACTAAATTTTTCGACCCAAGGGAAGAAAATAAGGGAGAGGTAGAGAAGAATGATGAACAACCTTTACAAAATGAGCCAAATATAGCTTTTAACGCTCGAGCAGAATGAATGAAATGAGAAAAATGGGAAAATTTGATTTAACACTTCAACCACTGACAAGATTTATTTAATGGCCTATAAAATTATGGGTTTCCATGAAAAATCCCATACCTCAAAGTACTTTGCTTTGTAGACCGAGAAAGAGGCCCATAATTCATTAATTTTGGTGGTTATGAACCCTTTCTGTATTTTTTACATGCCATAGACGCTTTCCCCTTTTTCATATGCAAATCTCCATCAAAATTTGAATTTGAAGGGTCAATTATGTGGATAATTTCAATAGATTTCCAATGACACCAAAATCATGAAAAAATGAGCTTTGGTTCGAAAGATATGGCCCTCTGAAGATTTAGGGGAAAATGGCAAAATTAGGACAAAAATCAAGTTCGCAGGCTAAAATTTGAAAATTTTCCCTCGTTTTTCAAATTGAGAAAAATTCCCAAAAAAGATTCATTCCCCACTTCTTGGATGACACGTGGCACCCTCTAGTTGATCCATGGCTTCAAAACACATTTTTCCCCAATTTGCCCACCTGGGAAAATTTCCCAAAAATTCTCTGTCGACCCAACCTCTGCTGACACATGGACATGTGGCACCTTCTGATTCTATACGGAGATGCAGTTCAAATTTTGACTTTGTGCCTTTAACCAATTTGAATTTTTTTCCCAAATTCTCCTGACACCCCGACTCCCGTTGCTGACCAGACACATGGCACCTTTTTATTGCTTGGTGGGGATTGCGCTCTTTTTTTTCCTTTGACGCATTTTGACCAAATGCCAAAAAAAATTGAAGTCCTTCCACCCCTGACACTCCAACGTGACACTTGGCATCATTTCATTTCCTTTTGGGCTTTCAGTCTGAATGTTTCCCTTTGAGTTTCTTAGCCAAAAGGTTAAGTGCCAAAAATTTTCCCGCGGGTCTGCCTTAGCAAATTTTCCCTCCAAACTTAACCGAGCCATAACTTGCAAAATACAAGGAGTTGTGAGGACTTCCTTACCTTTATGGAAAGGGGAAATAATTATCTATCTGATGGAGTAATATGTAAGAAAATTTGAGTGCCTAAAATGCATATAAATTTTACTGAGGCAAAAAAGGAAGCTAGTTAACCCAAAATAAGAGGGAGCTTATTTTGGTTAACAATTTGGCGACTCTCAAGGGTCATCTACCTACTAGATGAATGATCAGTGGCATTTGAAGCATCCATTGGGAATGGATTCAAACCTAATAACCAATTCTGATCTAAACTATGACAATCTGACCTTTGAGCCACTTGGAAACCCACCGAAACTTGCAGTTGATCTCCACCAAAATGCCACTAAAATGAACTGTGCAAGAGTAAAACCAGGACCACAAAAACTATGTACAAACATGAAAATCATGCATACCCCAAGTGGGATATGCAAAATGTGCACACGCACTTCTTCTATTGAAAGCAAACCTACCTTCTCTACTCTAAACAAGAGCAAAGGGAGCTAAACAAACCCTGCAACTGGTTTTGCAAAATAGCTTCCCTTCTTCAAAATTGGCAGCCATGCAATTTATTTGGAGCTGACCATGGCTGGTTGAATGAGTGGAAAATTAACAAGAAGCTATTATTCTACCCAAATTAGCAAGTTGTCAACTGAAAACAAATCAAATACCTCTTTTAGTTGCTCTACATTTGGATTGAAGAGGTATGGAAACTAATCTTGGTACTTTGTAGTTCATCCTCATGCTTAGAAGCAAGCATGATTTTTTTTGACTTCTCCTTTGGCTCCAATGAAGCCAAGTACCTGATTGGGAAAGGTTTGATCTATTTGATATGCCCATAGCTCTTATATTCTCCTCCAAAAATGGAGTCTTCTTGCATACCTTCTTGGATGGATGGTGTGGAAGAAATGATGGAACTCTTCTACTATTTTCCTTCCTCTTCCAGTGAAGAACATGGAAGATTAAAATCTTCCAATCTTGGCTCCAAAAGGCTGCTATAAAATGTAGGCTGCTGCAGTTGAAAGTTCTCCTCCATGACAGTAGGTTCTTGTGTTTGGAAGTTGGATGATGAAGGAGAAAACAATATAATTTTAATTGGTTCCTCTCCATCAAAACAGTCCTCCAAATCTGACAGATAAACTACCTCATTGTTGTCTTACTGCAAATGTTCAACCTCTTCCATGGTGTTCTCTTGATTTGCAACTTGATCACCATGTTTATCTTCATTCTCAAAGGTGAAGTTTGAAAGATCAAACTCTTTTCCAACGTTGGAGCTTAAAGAGAATGAAGTAGAAGGAAGAACTGAAGGTTCTTCTATGGCCTATTTTGTGTTCAAATCTTTTGGATCTGCACTTTTCTCCTCCACACATAGAATGTGCTCCTCTTCTTTTGGATTTGGAGTAACTTCTCCTTCCTCTGCTTCTTGAAGATAATATTACTGTTGATTGAACTCTCCCTCTAGCATGAATTTTGTCAAATCAAAATCTTCAATCTGCTGCTCTAGAGGACAAGTTGGGGCTACAAGATCTCTTTTATATCTTTCCTCTTCCATGGCTGATTGTGCAACTTCTATTAGATCAGCATTTCCTTCAAGCAGCGTACCAACATGGACACTACATTATGAGAAAATTGATTGCTGATTTAATTCTTCTTTTTGCTCTTCTTCTGTTGTAACAAAATCAGTCATAACCACCATTGACTCTTCAACTTTGACCTCCTCCATTGTCTTAACCATCAAGGGTATCTTTGTTATCCCAAATTTTTCATCCTAACACTTCAGATTGTCTATCATTTCCTTTTTGTTGGGCTCCTCTTTTTGTTTTCCTTGACTGAAATTCTAATTTTTATCTTCCCAGCATGGATTTGTGAATGCAAGAGGAGGGGTGGGTTGTAACTCAATTGATTTTGTAATTTTTTGTGGTGGTGGAGGAGGTAGAAACTCTTGTTTGTTTGGAGGGGATGAATATTTGGAAGGGATAAGGAAAGAATATTTGAGATGAGGTGGAAGACTAGAGGATGGAGAAATGAAATTGAAATTTGGGGCGGCATGGGATGGATTTGGTATTTGGAATTCAAAATGAGATGATTCTTCTTGAGGAATGGAAAGAGAAAAACCAGATGATGGTGTAGAACTTACCCATTGATAAGGCTTCCTGGAACCAAGTTTATAGGCCTCTATCTTTACTATCCATTGTGAAAGTTGAGGCAACATATTAATCATGAATTCCAACTTCTCCTGAGGGCTTATGTGTCTTGGAAAAGGGCCTCCTCATGGACAGGGTGCTTGAAACCAATTTAGAAAGCCTCCATTTAAGTTGTTGCTCTTGATTACATAATGCCAATTTCCATCTTTTTGATCTTCTCCAAGAAATCTACATTTTCTTCTTGACTTACCTCATTGCATGCGTACCCTTTCTTTTGATATGTTTCATAACAAAACTGATTTTGGTATTGCTCATATGGGTAAGCATGATGATTTTGAATTTGTTCAAAATTCTGATTTGAAGGAGTTGTAAAACATGTTGGAGGTGGAATATACTATTGTTGTAAATGTGAATTGCATGATGGAAATGAATTCAAATTTGGTGATTGCACTTCTTCATGGAATGAAAGAAAATTGAAGAGATGGAATGAAAAATGGAATGAAAATGAATGAAAAGCAAGGTATGCAACTTTAGAGATGGGTTGTCGACCATATGGAGTCGCCATATGTGTTTGAGAATGCCTCTAAAGGCTGAAATCTTTACAGGAACACACCAACCTACAAAAGATGAAGTGGAAGACCTCTAAGGTCCCACCAGGCATCCCAAAACTGTTAGTGCAAATTCACAGCACCCCCAAAATGACCTATGGATATACTTTTCTAAGGCAATGTAATTTGGTGTGAATGCACAACATTTAGCTTTCAAAAAGTGTGGGACCTTTACAAATGGGGAAAGCTCTCTAGAGAAGGTTGGTTCCTCTTCCTAAACTACCTGTCATAAGCTATTCTAGTACAACTAAGCTAATCCTAATCCAAATATAACTTCCAAAGAGATAGGGAGAGAAAGAAAACTATAAAAAATAGAGCCTATGCTAAAATGGTGATACACCAGAGAAGGAAAGTGTTGATCATATATCAAAACTGCCATGGAAACAAAGAGAGGTGAGCAATGAAAAGGTTGGACAAGTGCATCACAAAACCAAGGAAGGATTTCACACAAAAAATGTTCCAAAACTCCATGAACATAGCTCTAAAACCTACAATGAACATCCAAACATGCATAAATACTTGTAATGAAGAAAAGAAAGAAGAAAACAACCAAAAAAACAAGCAGGGATGGACAACAGCATCAAAAAACATGTTTTTTATTCCTAAGAAGTTTACACAAAACATCATTTCATGGGTAAGAGGAAAAAATGCCATTATAGAGTAGGGGAGAAGGTTCAAACTCTATTTTCAACCCTAGGGAAGAAAAGAAGGGAGAGTCAAAGAAGAATGATGAACAACCTTTACAAAATGAGCCAAATCTAGCTTTTAACGCTCGAGAAGAATGAATCAAATGAGAAAACACGGGAAAATTTGATTTAACACTTCAACCGCTGACAAGATCTATGTAATGGCATGTAGAATGATGGGTTTCCATGAAAAATCCCATACTTCAAAGTACATTGCTTTGCAGAGTGAGAAAGAGGCCCATACTTCATTAATTTTTTTGGTTGGGAACCATTTCTGTGCTTTTTGCATGCCATAGACATTTTCCCATTTTTATCCCTCAAATTTCCATCAAAATTTTAAATTGAAGGGTCCATCATGTGGATAATTTCAATATCTTTCTAATGACCACAAAATCATGAAAAAATGAGCTTCGGTTCGTAAGATATGGCCCTCTGAAGATTTAGGGCAAAAATTGTGAAATTAGGGAAAAGATCGGGTTCGTGGGCTAAAATTTGAACTTTTTCCATATTTTTTGAAATTGGTAAAATTTCCCAAAAAATATCCGTGCTCCACTCCTTCGATGACATGCAGTGGCCTCTAGTTGATCCATGGCTTCAAAACACATTTTACTCCAATTTTCCCACCTGGGAAAATTTCCCAAAAATTCTCCACCGGTCTGACCTCTGCTGACACGTGGACACGTGGCGCCTTATAATTCTGTGTGAGGATGTGGTTCAACTTTTTCCTTTGTGTCTTTAACCAATTTGGAGAATTTTACCAAATTCTCCTGATGCCCTTACTCCGCTGCTGACCAGACAGTGGCAGCGTTTTATACTCAGTAGGGATTGCACTCTATTTTTACCTTTGACGCACTTTGACCAAATGCAAAAAAAAATGAAAACCTTTCGCCCCTACCACTCCACCCTAACACGTGGCATCATTTCATTTCCTTGTAGGCTTTCAAGTTGAATGTTTCCCTTTAATTTTCTTAGCCAAAAGGCTAAGTGCCAAAAAATTTCCCGTGGGTCCACCTTGGCAAATTTTCCCTCCAAACTCCATCGAGCCATAACATGCAAAATACAAGGAGTTAGGAGGAAAAATCCTTACCTTTCTAGACAGCTGAGAATAATTCTCTATCTGATGAAGCCATTTCTAGAAAATTTTGAGTGCCTGAAAAGTGAAAAAATTTTGACTGAGGCACAAGGAAGGAAGAGCTTGAAAGAGAGTTAGCCAAAAAAAAGCAAGGGAGATTATTTTGGATAACAATAGCATATTTGCAGGCCTTTCATAGTAGCGCAACATCTTCTATAGATCACCAAAGTATGGGATCCTTGCCCCTGTGAAATCAAAAAATCCTGCACACCCAACTTTCTTCTCCTATGTTTCAATCTTAGGATCATTTCCATCTTGGTTATCTTTTTCTTTCTTTCTTTTTGATCCTAGAAACAGCAATCTACTTCATTATTTATGCAATCCTAATCAAACTACATTAAAAAGAATTCACAGGTGCTTTTCCTTTATCATTATCTCTTGTACCAGATGTAGAAGCTACTAAATCTAGACAATTTGATACTAATATAAAATGACCCTTGAAAATTTATGACAACCAGGAACATGGAGCATGATCCCATTGGGCGTAGCCAAATATGTTCATATAAACTTGGACCTCTAATCTCCTCCCTGAGAACTAACACCTAGTTTTCCTTGAAGATAAGATTAATAGTCTAACATAGGCCCATCTTGATAAGTAGATCTTCATACTCAGTAGATGCTAACTATGGATTAAACATGAGTTTTGCTCACCGAGAGTGGCTGTGGATTTCTGGACCAAAGGTGTAAGGTGTAGGCTCTATCTTAGCAACAATGGACCTTTGAAGATCTCAAACTTTCAAATTAGATGTTTCTTCTTGCAATATCTTGCAATCATCCTTTGCTTGTTCGAGGGTCTACTAGGCGGACATACTTAGATCTTCGTTGTACTAATCTCTAGCTTCATCCCAAGAAATGAAGTGCTTACAAAGTTGAGCATTATCCATGCCATTCATCAACCCATCTGCTAATCCTTCCTTCCGGATCATAGGCATCGAGCTGATCCTCCTTAGCTCTAAAAGTATGGTGTAAGCATGATGAAGTCCCTAGGATCTTGCTCCTTTTTATAGCTCTCCATTTGGGATAGACTTGAATGACCAATCGAATCATGAGATAAATGATATATTTTATTTAGTTCTAGCCCAACCATTCTTAAATGATTTAACTAGTCAGGTTAATAAATCCCATGGGAGTTGGAGGTGATTCACATTAATCACCTAGTGTTTCAAACCACCTAATCGGCTGAGACCATCCAAAAAGTAGGAAAAAATTCAGTCCATTGTTCCCTTCTTATGAGGCCATTACAAATGCAAGATCATTCAAGCATTCTTGAATCAAAGAGAAGCATCTATCTATTAGATTGGTTTATTGATCAAATAGGAATATTCCCCAGTTTTCAAAAGTAACCACAGTGAAATACTTAACCCACAAGTACGATCAACAAGACTTATGTGCACTAAATAATTGGAATCACTAATTGGAATCTAGAAAGTGACTTTACACCTTTCTACAGTAAAATAGGGAAATGACCACGGTAAACTAGTGGTAAATAATTGACTTACTAACGGTATATGATGACCTAGACTTTACTGTGGTAAACACCTATTTACGGTATTAAAAGTGCATAAGTGAATACTAGCGGTCTATAGATAGCTATTCATGGTAAAAAGTGAAGTTACTGCGATAAATACCCTGATTCACGGTAGAAAAGTGACTTTACCATGGTAATCCACTATGCACAGGCCCAAACATTAGGTTACAAATACCAAATGAAATATTATGACTAAGTGGGAATCTCTCTCCAGAAAATTCACCAAAAAGGAATGGTCTTGGCAAATGGAACCAAAATGTCATACACCAATCTATGCACTATGATAATTCTCCACTGAGGAACTCGTGCTATGATTATTTACTAGTGCACAACTTTTAGTTTAGGGTGGAAGTAACACTAGAAGACACATTTAACATTACATCAACACATATTACATAGCCCATAGACATATGATACATAGAGGCATATAATGACAAATCTGAAATATCCAGTGTGAATTATATTACCAACATAGAAATTGAGAAAACAATCTGGACCCATGAGGTACTTCATAGTGTCTACCAATATCCCACTTGCCTTCCAACAATAACTATGGGAGAAGATTCACAATTACACCTCTTAATGGCTTCTTTAGACATCCCTTCTAAAGGATGGCTTCCTTCACACACTTACCTCATACAATATTTTTCACTACTTCACTTTTATATCAAATGAGGGGGGTGGCCCCTCTATTTATAGAACCCATTTTAGGCTTATGTCACCTTACCTCTAAGATAGGATAAGAAATTTTCAAATACTCCGATTAAATTCATATTCCACTACCTGGGACGTCTTATCTTTGGGACATGTAAGAGTTATCTTTTAAGATAAGATAAACCTTATCTATTTCACATGGGTTCCACCTATTTTATGACTTGCTTAGTCAAATAAAATACACAAAATATTTATGACGAGTCACTCATTGTCATTGGATATGGTGTGCAATGGGACAATATTTATAATTCCTAATCATGTAGGTTTCCTACTTCTCTACTGTTACCCTGACTTTGACATTTTAACATCACCGTAGACCACTTATGACAAACTTTATTTACTTTTTACCACAACATTCCTATTGTACTTTAACTTTTACCGTACTATACGACTTATTCGTGGCTTCGTATCGACATCGTACGTTGATCTTCTATCCGAACGCCACTACTAATTATACTTAGACAACATCCTATTCCTCAATACTTTACATTGCATATTGAAATAACTTTTTCTATGGAGGAAATTTTTGACTTGTCGACATGTGCTGAGCACACAAATAAGGTTGGTAAGACTTGCGTGACACATATTTGTCTCATGGCATTGATTTTTGTGATGATCGGATACAAATTTCCGTTTCACATGGATGCGGGCTATAAGATGAGAAGTTACAAACTGATAGTTATACTAAGAGAGAATCTATTGCCCAGCATAACTTTCATGTAAGGTTATTTTTGTAACGTTGCGTGGCTAACTCTACTTAGTTATGTCCACCCCCTATCTCTTCATGGATTAGACTAAGCGATGAAACTCAACATAAGTCCCCACCCACTTAGTAAATCATCGTGAGCTGAACTGTGTAGCATAGTCATGAGTTTGTGTGAGCTACTTGTGTTCCTTGTCCCTTTTATACTTTTACCTTTATCTGATACACCCATGAGCATATAGGTACTTTGGGATCATGTGTAAAGCATGGAATCATGTCATGTGTATTTCTCCAAACTTTAATATAATCCCAGATTATGGACTCGATTCAAGGTGTTATCATGGTTATAGTTTATGCGTTAGACATGACTTGCGGGTCATCATGGTTATCTTTTAAGTCTATTATGTCTCTAGATCTAGATCTAAATATTCCCCACACCCTATAGAATGATATATTAGTCATAGGTCTGAATGCTTTAATTCTATCATTTCATGCTAATTCAGGTCCATAGGGAACAGAAATCCATAAAGAGGGGCCTGGTACCACTTGTGTGCCTTCTAAGGTTGAGTTGCTCAAAGTAACCTCTGGCCTGCACAACAGTGATGTGCCAGCACACCTGGGCTTAATATTACAAGAATTTTCAAGGCTGCATCATGTGGAGAACAATGTCTGCCAGAGACCTACTTTTTCATTTGATCCCCACAGGATAAAGGCCCCTTCGCAATGAAGCTCCAACATACCGGTTGAGGAACCTTAGTTCCACCCACACCCCATACTTGAGGAGTGGACTAACATAAGCTTCTGGCAAGAGAATACACACGGTGGTTGCTAACATTTAGATAACTAAGTTTAGACACTGTGAAGTGCTGGGGTGCTGAGTAGAGATCTATATGATAGTTTCATATGAGCCGTATTTTTCGTTATCTTTACTGATAGAATTGTATGAATGGATGATTGCTTATGATATCTAAGAAGAAAAACGTAGTAGGTAGTCACACACTTGTCTAGACGTCAGGAAGAATTTTAGGCACCTTCTACGTGCATCTCTCCCTAATGATTTGGAACTCGTGTTATACTTTAGCATGGTCCTCCATGTGGCACGATGATCTTGAACAGTGACTACTGTTGGATGTACTTCAATGTAGTACCACTTATTTATGCCCAAGAAAGGCAGCTAAATTCTACGTTTTTACTGAGTAGGCTAAGGGGAATCTTACCTATAAGGCATTCCACTGGTGATCAAGATCCTGACTGGTAATCTTTGAATTTGGAGAGTAAACAGATGGTTAACTAAACCTCCACCACGTAAGAGGAGTTGCCAAGAGACAGGTTTCTGGTGAATTTTGATGGAAGACCTAGTGGTCAGAGAGCCAAGAGATCTCTGTAGACACCTAATTTGTGTCTTACGACCCCCTGTGACCCGCATCTCATTTCGCAACCTAACCTCATCACCTAAACCTTACACAATTATTTATTAATTATCTTATAATTAATAAATCCACATCGCCTTACCTGCCACCTCATTTTACCACCTCATCATGACCTAGGCCTAACCCTAAACTAATCTAATTAAGACCTATAACTTGGTCTACATCCACACCCATGACTAATGACCCCTTTCTCGCACCCAAAACCGACCTTCTAGTCACTTGACCAAGCCCGCAACTAATCCCTCGGGGAGAAAAGGAGGGAAAGTTGGCTATTTTACTAAAAATAGCCCACTTTGACCTGACCGATACCGGTTCCTACTCGACCGCCGTCGGTTACGTAACCGCCATCGGTTCCCTGTAAATGGGCTCCCCTAACCAGAAACAAAGGTCGAAGGATTTTTGGATCAATCAGGATCATCAGAAGCGATAAAAAGAATCCAGATTTGCTGAGCCAAGCAAGAGACAAGTGAAGAGACAAGAAGAGTTTGCAGAGAAGGACATCAAGCCCAAGACTGCAACTGAATAACCAGAGCCCTGTGATACTCATCTGATCATTGGGAGGGAGATATCTCATCTTCTGGGTGTCAGGCCATCCTACCTGAGTTTGCCTTTGTCATCACAGTTCTTGGACCTGCATCCTCGTCAATAACCAGTAAGTAATATCTTGCATGTTCTCTTTAATAATATTTCTTAGACTTTTGAATCACAGCCGTCATAAATCCATTCCTAGATCTACCACCCAACAACACATTATATCTAACTATCATTCATTTACCTCTCATCACCCCGTTACCTAATCCCACTCATATACTAGCCTTACAAACAACACAACCACCCTACAACCGACCCTCACCAAAAGTCCCTAAAACATAGCCCCACCGATATCGGTTAGCAGTAACCGGTATCGGTTATTGTGATTCAAAACCAGAAACCAGCCTTTCCCCCTACCTGTTTCAACAAAGCAATTAAATTGTTATTTTACAATATTTCGTGTTAATTCATATTAGCAGGGGAACTGACCACCTTCGAAAGGAAGTGTTATATTTCCTGGGCCCAAGGCAGTTCCCTCATTTATTGTCTAATCAAAATCTTGTGGTCTTGTATTCTTATTTGCAGGTAGTCCTTCCAAGACAAAAAGGAGTTCTTCGCAATCAACCTGATCTCTCTCTACGGTACGCGCACACCATCTCGACATTCAACAGGTATTCCTCCTAGCCCTAACCCTTATATGTTTCTAAAAGGAATGAAAGGATAGAAGCAACTCTATTCCCAAAAAGCTGAAACATTCCGAGTGAAACATTTTGGCACGCCCGGTGGGACCCATTTCGGGTTTCTGTTTCTCTTGTTTGCTTTCATTTAGGGAGCATACTTGCTGTTGCTGTTTTTGTTATATTTAGTAAAGGAATTTGTCTTGCTTTCCTAGATTTTGCATTAGTGAAAGTCATCTTATTTGCTTCATCGAATATCATTTTCGATTTGGGTTTAAAACACGTGCATTACATTCTTGCTTGTTGTTTTCAATTCTAGTGAACATAGACTAAGTAACAGGTCGTACACGTGGGGGTGATTTCCACGGTATTGACAGGAAATTAATCTTACTTTCACTGCACAACACATACCGAATCACTTCATAATTAACACAACAGCTCAAAACATCCCCCCTTTTTCCGCGGTATTCCTCCGCCCGATTGAGGTAACCTTATAAGCCAAAACAAACTTGACATTTCCCCTAAGTCTTTTGTTTAGGATTCTGACATCATTCTACGTCTAAAGGCATAAGCCCACGATAATTAAAATTAACCCTAGGGTTAGTCTCTGGATTTGCGTGTGCATCTTGCTTGTTTTCAGTTCTGTTTTCTCTGTCATACACTGTCTTCTGTGATCACCTCAGAACAATTGATAAATGTACTAAGCTTTGTTAACAATCAAGTCAGTAGCTTCTTATATTTTCTTACACTAGTCTTATTACACCGATATCGGTTAACTGACCGACGTCGGCTATAGTCTAACTGACATCGGTTATTAGACCGATATCGGTTACTGTCTTTTACAGTTCCTGACAAACCAGCAACCTGCCAATTTCACCATTCTGAGGCTGTTTCTGTTCCCGATAGATTAAAGCCCTACTGTGTACTCTTGTCCATGGTTGTTATCACTCGGAAACAAGCCGCCGCCATGGTTTCACATGCCTGCTCTGTGCCTTTTCCTGAATCACCCCCTTCACATTCTATAGGGAACCCTACGGACACCAGTGAGATCCCCAAAATTCCTGTAGGAGATAAGGAATTTGCCAAATTTCTGGATGCTAATCCTAGTGCTGTACAATACTATTTGTCTCATGCCCCTGACCGTACGCCCGATGGTCAACTCCTTGTTGGCATGCCTATTAGTATAGCTACTCATTTAGCTCCCACTCCACCTGATAACACCGCCTTGCTTCCTGCATCTTTAGCCCCGTCTCCCAATCCGACGGCTTCAGAGGTTCATACGACACAGATTGGCTTTCCGTTGGTTAATCTTGGACCCCACATATCATTACCGCCGACTGCCCCTACCTCATCTCTCTTGCAGACTGCTCCGTTCATGACTTGCTCTCTGCCACCTATCCACACGAGCTTTCCTTCTCAAGCTCCGCCTACCTTTTCATTCCCATACACGTATCCAGTGACCTCAACATCTTATATGGGACATCCCTATTCGGTCGCCTCAACATATTCATCCTCCATACCTTATCAACACTTAACCCCACCACTGTCTAGCAGAGGCCCTTGGCCCAATTTGCCTCCGTTTACCACAACCACACCATCATCTCATCCAACCATGGATTTCATCAAACAAATGATGGACAAAATGCAAAATCTGGAGGCTTCTGTTTCGGGAAGTCGTAGCGCCTTGACATACGAGCAAGTTTGTTCAGGAGCCTATTCACCCTTCTGTCCCCCTTCATTCATATCCTCCTCAATGGGAATTACCAAAATTTACCCGTTTTAATAGTAAGGAGGACCCTCAACAACACTTATGATCATTTAGACATGCCTGCTATCTGATTGCTCATGATGATGCCTTACTACTTCGCACCTTTCCCATGTCCTTATCAGGACCCGCCTTGGAGTGGTACAGTGCTTTAACCCAGCACTCAATCTTCTCTTTTAACCAACTAGCCCAATCTTTCTTGGATCATTTCTCCATTAACATTGCCAAGAAAGTATCTATCACCGACCTCTATGCCATCCGACAATTTGAAGACGAATCTATCGCAGATTTCGTTGGACGATGGCGAGGCCTTATCAACCAACTTACGTATGCCTTGCCTCAGACCGAACTTATCGAACTGTTTACGTGGGCCTGCGCTAAACACATCTCTCCTACCCTCCAAATTCAAACTTTCTGTACATTTGACGAGGCCTTTACTATGGCTCGAAAACTAGAGATTCGAGCCTTAGAGGAAGAGAAATTGCGGTTGCGCAACAAAAACCCCACTTTTTGAACCCAAGATTCCACCAACAAACCTAACACCACCAATCCTCACCCATCGACTGCTTCGAAATCAAAAGGAGCCGTGCACAGCGGTGATGGTCAAATCCCAACCACCGTCTAATACCCCGCCAAAAACCACCTATAAGTATAAAGCAGAGCCCATCAACTACACTCCCTTGGGAGAAACTTATGGTGTAATATTGGAAAAATTGCTTAAAGCCGGAGCTATCACCTTGCCTCCTGTTAAACCTCACTCCGGGTTTGACTCCACCCGCGCTATACCTTCTTGGTACAAAGAAAATGACTTCTGTAACTTTCACCGCGTAAAGGGACATAGTCATGAAAACTGCAAGATGTTGAAAAACATAGTGCAGGAAATGGTTGATGCAGGGGATATAACCCTCGATAATCCTAATGCCCCTGCCAACCGAAATTTGAAAATATTCAACAAACCATTCCCGAATCACTCTTCTAATAGTAACATAAACCAGGATATCTTAGCCGAGGAGAGTGTTCATGAGATCCATGTAGTCTTCGACTCCCAGCCAAAAGCCTCTATCGAGAACATTTTGAATCAAGCCTCTTCACTGACGCAGGGGCCCGAACCTCCTTCATCATCATCAAGCCAAGGTGAAATCATTCCTTTACCCATGAAGGAGTTAACTGCCCAGAGTTCTCTTCTCATAGATGAGTCTTCTTACACCACATCCCTACAAGACTGCGAACGGATGTTATCTAACTTATCTATTTCCCAAACGTCTCCTTCTACCACTCTTGCTGCATAAGAGGAAGGCTCGCTACTCCTTTTGTCATCCTTAGATGAGAAACCTCTTACACCGACATCACCACATTCTGTAACCATGCCGGATCCTCTCAAACATGCCCTCCTACCTATTAGTTCTTCATCACCTAAATATTTTCAGCGACCGGTTGACCTCTTAACACCTATTGATATAGGGTGCCTCGTCTACCCCCTGCATCACACCCACAGTGGACCGGAATCACAACCCACCTTTCTTCCATACAAAAATTCCAATTCACACCTGAGGACTATCATTCTCCAGAAGATAGATGAGTCCTATGGGAACGTTTGAGTACAGCCCTATTCTACTCAAATGCAGATGACCGATCTAGACACCTCTACCATATACCCGAAGTGTTTACAGAAGCTCAAAATGCCTATGTCCTCATCTTCACCCCCCGCATCTCTACCCAATATCTCATCCACCTCTGTCAGCCTAACCAAATCTTCCCCTAAACTTGGGACCTCACCAATACCTAGTCTAACACACCTACCTAAACGACTAGACTTATCCAAAAATAAAGCCGAACCGATCCCACTTAGGGACAGACTCAATCTCCTCAATCTATGCCTCTATCACAATTAAAACCATCATCGTCACACCTACCTTCCATATCGGGGACCTCATCCCTCCACCTTGCATCAATATATCATACCTCCTGGGCATTTTATTTAAAACGACCTACGCCTTCTGCACCCATAATAGAGATCCAAGGGTACATCAACACTGTCACCCACGCATATCATGTCCACCTATCAACCCTAAACAAATTTCATCATCAAAGGAGCTTGTTTGCCATCACTCCTCTTTCACCACCATTGTCTCTGACAGATACCACGTCATCTGGAGCCCATCATCTAAGCAGTTCGGAAGGATTCCTGTCGCCACAAGAAACCACATTTAGTTACAAAATCACGTGTGGGTCAAAACCCCTTGGCTAAACCACCACCCATACGAATCAACCATACCCCGTCATTACTGAAATCTGACCCAGTCAATAGCTTCATCTTCCTCTGACTTTTGACCCACTCAAAGGATCTTATGCCAAAATCCTTGCTATGTTGGTGGAGAATGCGACCATTTCTCTACCCCCACTTAGACCCTATTATCCATTTAATGAGGGTAGACCTATAGGTTATGATAAGTATAAATATATTTGCGCTTACCACCGCACACCAGTGACATCACGTAGAGGGATGCAAATGACAGTTGAACACCTGCCAGGCCTTCAAAATCAGCTGCACCGCACTCAGATAGGCCATAACTTTTGCATTTCTTAGTGAAATCACACAAAATACGGTAGGGATTGAGACCTTTTGTTTCCAATTCCCAATGCACAGAAATAAACCAAATGTCCCGGATTTGATTAGAGATCTGATTGAGTTTTTTAAGAAAACGTGGCCGGGTCTCAAAGAACAGTGACTTATCCATGGTACCGTCTTGGGAGTCTCATGTTCACAAGGCATCAATCATCCTTAGTGTTACTCTGCTTGCAGCGCATGGGACAGTAATGGGAGAGCCTTTTGAAAGTACACCTGCGGCCTAACTCATTTCTCCGTCCACCATCCCGATCACACTGCCTCTTATAGGTGGTTGATTCGTGGACCAGCCTACCCCATCTCTCATGGAGTTGCCCACCGAACCCTTCTCAAATTCCTTCACCTTTTTTCTATAAAATTGACAGTGTATGGGCTCATTGTAAACTTCTGAGAGTCTTTTGGGGTAGCAAAGCTCTGCCATTGAAATCCTTCTTTGTGAATCTAGTGTGTTGCAGGCCCTTGTAGTGAAACTCCTTGCATGGTGATCTCCAGGCTCACTTATCTTGTAATCAGACTGAACTGTGCACTCACCAGGAAGCAATAAAAATCCCCAACAAGTTCTGTCTGGATGTATCTTCAAGCCGCTGCTGTCAGTTTCCTCCGCATTCGAAATTGCCCTTTTATCTTTGGTGCTGAATATTGTGACCCTGCTCTATTCATCTCATGCTTATGTGCAGGACATTCGGGTATCATTGTGTTGTGCTTGACGGGAGTACTAGTCTGCGACATGCATCTCTTGCTAGATCCTATCCAAGAACTGAATCATCACCTTCTAGCTGCATGTGTGCCAACCCCATTATGCCTTTGCGATCATTCACATGATACTGGATTACTACTACCTTAGGTACCATCATCCTTAACATTCTGTGTAGTATCACACACTTTACCCGTAGGCTCTTCTATGTCCTTGAGGGATAGTTCTAATACAATATGTTGTTAGGCCGCCCTTCGAAATTTGAGATATAGAATGCATTAGCCTCCACCTTGCATTAGATGCATAGATTGTGGCAGGTAGTTTAGGAGCAAGAACCTAGCTTTCTCGTGGAGGTTTATCTCAAGTAGCAAGTCCCACAACTTGGAGACCTAGTACCCATGTTATCCAATCACACTAATGATGTTCAAATATATGTACAGGGGGTGACTGTGATTCGGTGATAACCCAACCAACCTCTTGCAACCGACACCTCTACCAAATCCTACTTCAACCATGCACGGACACCTCTCAAACCAATGAAACCGCTGTCACTACCTATCAGTTCCTATCATCGCAGACTAACATCCTTTTCCTCAGACCCGATAGTAGATGTTCTTCAACACCTTACGCTGGGGGAGTACAGTGCCTCATCTACCCCCTAGTTCTTCACATACCCCACAGTGAGTACCAGACAGTTACATGCAACATCCTACCTACGACCTTCGCATGGGGGAGGTAATCTCCAATTCGGACCACCTGAAGATTGCCGCACTCTCCGGAAGATATGACGAGTGTCTATGGGAACGTTTGAGTACCCCTTATTCCTACCCTTGGTGTAGATGACCAATATAGACACCTGTACCATATACCCGAAGTGTTTCATAGAAACTAACAAATCGTCGTTTCGTCCTCATCTCCATCCCCCGCATCTGCTTGGAAAGGCTTATGGTCATCCCACCTTTATTAGCCTAACCAAATCTTCGACCTACAATCATTGGGACCCGTGCCAATACCCAGTCTAACACACCCATCCTAAGCGGTCTCGGACTTATCCAAAAATAAAGCCGCCACTCCACATTAGGAGACAAATTCATGTCCATTGCCTATATCTGGAATTTGACGACCGTCATCATCACTACCTAACCATCATCACCAATATTGGGACCATCATCCCTCCACCTTGCATCAATATATCATACCTCCTGCGTTTTCTTTAAAACGACCTACGCCTTCTGCACCCATACAGAGATCTAAGGGTATATCAACATTGTTACCTCACATATCCTGTCCACCCATCAACCCTAAACAAATTTCATCATCAAAGGACTTGTTTACCGTCACTCCTCTTTTGTCGTGCCTACATCTGAAACTCAACCATGTTGAACGGTCTGACTATATAAATCAACATCCACATAGAGGAGGATCCTCACATTGTGAAGATCGGCAATCCCTTAGTGATCAAAAACAGGTCGCCTTTACTACCTTTCTCCGTACTCGCAAACCACCACATGTTACAACCCACCATGCCTGAACATTACCGAACCAACTGCTCAATCATAACCCTCATCCTCCTCATTTTGACCCACCAAGATCTTACCGCAAAATCCTTGCTAGGTTGGTGGGAGATGCGGACCATTTCTCTACCCCCAATTAGACCTTATGACCCGTCCTAAACCTTGACCCTATAGGTTATGATGAGTCTAAAATCTACGCTTACCACTGCACACTAGGACATGATGTGGAGGGATGCAAGCTTTAAAATCCATCCTTCGTCAGTCACCTCTCTCAGATAGAAAGATTAAGAAAGACAACTTATGGAGGGAGAGGACCCCTTAGCTTCAATTCCCTCTCCTATACCACTGTCCCCCGCCCTCACCAATAGTATCATTATTACCAACCCCCACTCTCGAAGACCATGATTATCTTGACCATCTTCATCTCAGGTCCACGAGATTAATATGATTAGTGTTGCTACTCGAGTGCATAAAACAACGAGATTAGCGAAAGAAAGCACACCTGCGTCATCTCTTTCTCCGTCACCATCCCCGATTGCACCACCACCCAAAGTGGTTATTCCCGGACCCGCCCTACCCCGTCTCTAATGGAATTTCCCATTGAGCCATGATCAAACAGCTTCACCAATCACCTGTAAAAACGACACTGTATGATCTCATTCAGACTTCTGAATCTCATCGACAAGCTCTCATTTAAATCATCCAAGGGATCAAGGTCTTACCTAATGAAACCCTTCCTGTTACCTCCATTCTAACACCCAATCACATTGCTTCCCTCACCAAACAACCTATCGCCCCAACCACTTCTGTCTCTGTACAACAAGCTGTTGCAGTCAGTTTCTCCGAAGACGAAATTGTTGACTTTGGTACAGAAGATCCTGACCTTGCTCTTTTCATCTCAGCTTACATCCGGGACATTCAGGTATGTCGTGTTATGATTGACGGGGGTGGTAGCCTAAACATCATCTCTTCAAAATCCTTCCAACAAATGAATATCCCTTCTAGCTACATGTGTGCGAACCCCATCATGTTGCAGTCGTTCAATGATGTTATTACCTCTACCTTAGGCACCGTGATCCTTAACATTCGTGTAGGACCACGTACTTTACCCGAACTCTTCTATGTCCTTGAGGGAGAGTTCTAATACAATATATTGCTAGGTCACCCTTGGATCTAGGCTATGGGATGCGTTCCTTCAACCTTACATAGATGCATAAAATTTGAGTAGGAGGGGAAGTCTTACACCATAAAAGCTGATCCTCCCCCCTTTAAAACCTGCAATATGTTATATCGCCCTAATGATGTGCTTGCACCAATCAAGACACCCATTCATCCAACCCCAACCATCCACTTCAACCACACCTCTACCATTCACTTCAACAGCACCTACACCTTCAAACCCAAGAAATCACCGTCGCAAAAACCACTTCCCTTCCCGCAGCTAACATCCCAACCGCAAACCCCTTAGTAGATGTTTTTCAATGCCTTATGCTGGGGGAGTATCGCCTATATAATGTTAGTTCTTTCCATACCCCACAGAAGTACGGAGAGGTACATGCACATCCTACCTATGACCGTCGTGTGGGGGAAGTAATCCCCTACGGACCACCTCACTGCCGCACTAACCTAACATATGGGGGTGTCGACGCATCTTCCATTGCCCCTGAGCCTCCTCTTGGTGTGGTTCCCTTCCCATCCGATTTCCAATACCTAAAAAATCATAGTTTTGCCCTTACCTTCTTGACTCGCTTTGCTTGGAAAGGCTTTGGTTTTGGTCTTTATGAACAAGGCGGACATACAATCATTCCTGTAACTACTCGCAAGCACAATGATCGTAGTGGTCTCAGATTTCCAGGAACACTTACACCGAAGGAACCTCGTGTCAGTTGTCTTCTGGAAGATAACAACATCACCCCTACCGAACCATCATCACCCATTTTGCCTTCGTCACCCACAGAGTCGATAGATCCCGAATCTATCCCTCCTAACTTTTTTTACTTTTTTTTTCATAAATGCTATCTTCCTAGGTCCTCTCACTTATCAACGCGATAATGAGGACCCCTCTTCTATCCCCCTTCTGTATCCAGACATGATTGAAGAGGACTCACCTTCAATTAACGTTGTTGAGTGCCAGGATGATGACTCCATCCTCACTTACCTTGGTGCGGATGACTCTTATATTCAACGTGCCTTACCATCTGAAACTCAAACCATGTTGAACGAGTCTACTATATAAATCAACATCCACATAGAGGAGGATCCTCACATTGTGAAGATCGGACAATCCCTTAGTGCATCAAAACAGGTCGCCTTTACTACCTTTCTCCGTACTCGCAACCAAGCTTTCGCTTGGTCCTACGCTGACATGCCAGGAATTGATCCTGACATTACTATCCATAAGATTACCCTGAAACCCAATTCCAAACCAATTAAAAAGAAATTGAGAAAAATGCATCCACTCATTGCCCTCTTGGTCAAAGAGGAGCTTCAACGACTCCTTTCTATTTCCTTCATCCTACCTATTGACTATCCTCAATGGATTTCTAACATCGTACCTGTCACTAAAGCAACGGGGGGACTTCAGATATGCATCGATTTCTGGGATCTTAACCTCGCTTGCCCTAAGGATGACTTCCCCCTACCTAGTATTGACCAACTTGTTGATCTCACTGCGGGCCATGAGATGCTCTCTATCATGGATGGCTTTTCAGGATACAACCAAATTTTGGTTGCCCCTACCGATCAACATAAAACTACCTTCATAACTCCTTGGGGAACCTTCTGTTATCATGTAATGCCATTTGGCCTTAAGAATGCTGGTGTAACCTATCAGCGGGTTATGACCTACATTTTTCATGACATTATGCACACTATCCTTGAAGATTACGTCGATGATCTTCTTGGCAAATCTAAACATCATAGTGAACATCTCGATGTTTTAACCATTATTTTTGATCGCCTATTACAATATTTTATCTGTCTTCAACCAAAGAAATGTGTCTTTGGTGTTCTTTCGAGAAAGCTTCTTGGCTTTATTGTCTCTTTGCATGGCATTGAGGTCAATCCATCTAAAGTCAAAGCTATCCTAGAAATGCCCCCACCTACTAACCTCAAACAATTGCGTAGTTTACAAGGTAAGCTCCAATCTATCCGGCGTTTCATCTCCCAACTCTCGGATCAATGTCAACCTTTTCATCACCTCCTTAAAAAAGACATTGACTTTCAATGGAGTGAAGAGTGCCACCAAGCCTTTAAGGCTCTCAAAGCTTATCTCTTGCAGCCACCCATGCTTATCCCACCTCAGGATGACCGCCCTTTCTACCTTTACCTTTCTACCACCGACCACGCTGTAGGGGCCATGCTTGCACATCGTGACTCCGAGAATCGTGAACAAGCCATTTATTATATAAGTCATACTCTGGTGGATTATGAGACTAGGTATACACATGTAGAAAAGTTGTGCCTAGCCCTATCATTTGTGGCCACCAAACTCCGACACTACCTCCTGAATCACAAAAATTTCGTCATCACCAACATGGACCCCATCCATTATATGTATGCCAAGCCTCATCTAAACCAACGCATCACCCGATGGCTTATGCTCCTCCCTGACCTTAACCTTGAGTTTGTACACCAGAAATCAATCAAAGGTCAAACTATCACAGACCAACTCGCGGAAGCCCCTTTACCTGGGGAACAATTTACCAATTTTAATTTCCCCGACGAACTCATCACCACTCTTTCACTCAGGGAGGAGTCGTATCCAATGACCCTCTTCTTCGATGGATCCAAATGCCAATGTGGCAGAGGAGCTGGCGTTTTTTCTCATTCCTCTCGACACTGAGCCTATGCCTCTCTCATTCCGACTCGATTTCCCCTGCACTAATAATACTACGGAATACGAGGCCCTTGTTCTGGGTCTCCAGGTTGCGTTACACTTAGGTGTCAAATCTATCAATATTTTTGGTGACTATCAATTGGTAGTCAATCAAGTTATGGGCATCTACCAATGTAAAAATGAGGAACTTCAAAAGTACAAACACTACGTGGATTCACTTCTAGCCTTATTTACTCACTATTCTATCCAAACCATTCCTTGCTCCACTAACAAATTTGCAGATAATATAGCTTGCTTAGCCTCACAAATTCCAGCTTCATCAACTGACTCTGACATTTTCGTCTTGGTCCAACAACTCTTTGCCCCATCTTACTCAGCCTTGGTTGTTTGTATGATAAATAATGTGTCTACTAATTCACAAGATACCTGGTATCACCAATTTCATGACTACCTTACAACCTCTGTTCTCCCATCTAAACTTAATAGTACCAGCAAACGCACTTTTCTTAAATGTGTTTCTCATTATGTCATTATGGGGGGACTCCTTTATAAACGTGGCTTTGATGGCATCCTCCTTCGATGTCTCACCAGCACGGAGGTCACCTATACCATCCAACAGGTCCATGACGGTATTTGTGGTGGACATTTTAGCGGCCTTGCCGTGGCCAAACGAATCCTTCACCTAGGTTATTATTGGCCTACTCTCAATAACGACTGCTACGAATATGTTAAGCATTGTGTTATGTGTCAACAACATGCCAACCTTCAACATACTCCTAGCCATCCGCTACAGGTCACACGAGATCTTTGGCCCTTCTCACAATGGGGTTTAGACCTTATTGGTGAGATTCATCCGTCCTCTTCGTAACGTCACCGATGGATAATCACATCAACCAAATATTAAACAAAATGGGTGGAGGCTATTCCACTTATTTCAACTAAAAAAGAAAAAATTGTAGAGTTCATTAACCACCACATTATCTGTCGTTTTGGTGTTCCTCATCGCCTGATAACAGATAATGGAAAATCTTTCAAAAATAAGTTGTTACAAGACCTTTGTGACAACTTTGGTATCAAACTTAGCTTCTCATCACCCTACTATCCACAAGCGAATGGACAAGCAGAATCTTCTAATAAAACACTAACCAAAATCCTTATGAAAGTTGTCAATGAGTCCGGAAGAAATTGGCACGATCACATCCCCTTTGCCTTCTGGGCCTATCGTACTACCATTCGTACCTCCACTAATGCCACACATTTTTCTTTGGTATATGGTACCGAGGCTGTCTTGCCTCTCGAAATACAAATACCCTCCCTCAGAATATCTCTTCAGGATATTCTCACCAACGATGATTTCCGCCAAGAGCGGTTAGCCCAATTGGAGCTTCTTGACGAGCGTCGTCTTACAGCTCTTGATCACCTTCAAATCTATCAAAAACACATCAAGCGTGCTTATGATAAGCGACTTCATGAGCATACCTTTAAGGTTGGTGATCTTGTCCTCGAAGAGAATCAAGATGTAACAAAACTAGAAAAGAGAAAACATGGAAAATTTGCTCCCAATTGGATTGGGCCTTACATAATCACTCACACTTATGGATCAGGAACTTATCGTTTAGCTTCACTTAATGGTAAACTTGAGCCTGAACCCCTTAATGCCTTGCATCTTTGACCTTTCTACTGTTGAATTTAGTGTTATATCACTTCTTATCTACCTACCGCTCGTCCCTTGAGCTCATTTACCGTTACATACACTTTGTTTCTTACATCTTACAATCAAATCAAGCTCACATAGTTTGATTCCCACCTCCCCTTAACAATGCCTTCCCTTTTTAGTCTAGTCCATGACTTCAAAGTATTAAAATGACACATTCTTAATTATATGCTTATGGGATTTTCTTGAGTCAAACTTTCTATCAAACTAGATGCTTTACGCCAAAAGGACATCTGGCTCTCTAAATTATATATATACTACTCCCTCGAAGGACAACTATATGCCAAACTATTGCTGCTATTATATATAGACTGCTCCCCTGAAGGAAAACTATGCACTAAAATCACATCTGCTACTATAAATAGATTGCTCCCTTGAAGGACAGCTATACACAGTCAGCCTTTATTAGAAGCTTCTCGCATTGATCAGCTTCGTGAAGACCTCAAGAATAATACAATCAATATCCCTTGTACACTTCCCGCATCGATCAGTCTATATTCAGTAAAATAAAGCCACCTTCAAAAGAACTTTTGAGTCATGGACTTGTCTATTTAGGGTAGGTTCTCTTTCGTCAGAACACTCACTTTGTAACAAGTTCTCCGTACCTCAGCTATACCATCCACCTCACCTCACCATTTGTTTAAACTCAAGGGATGTAACGTACACCTGGTATATTGTGATCATACAACTCTTTTCACCTATTGACTTCTCGTCTATGCATGGTACCTAGGGGTTCAAGCTCATCCTGCATTAATATGTGGTTTGTTTAGCTCTTTTCAACTACGGAGTAACTTTTTCCTCTTTGACTCGAATCTAGGATTATGTGTTGATCTTAATCAGGACATGGTTCCCTACCACTTGGGTAGGCTAACTTTCGCTTCACTTATACCTATTCCAAAATCACCAATTCATTACCAACACCAATAACATTACCCTACCAATATCAATATCAATATTTTTACCAACCAACAAATTGCCTAACCATACCTAAATTGCCTGAATTCACCTCTCCCTGGTCTTAAGGGAGAACTACATTGGTCTGAGGCCCCTCCTTGCTTTGTGCAATGGGCTATGTAGGCAGCACTTTAGAGACATGGCGTCTCCCAAGGTTAGCTCGACCATCCCCTACCATAACCTATCATGTGTGGTAAATATAAATATTTTTGTGTATTTCTATTTAATCACATTCCTCTTTATCCTTTTTCAAAACACAAAAAAGGTTCAAACACAAGCATTCTTATTATTATCATAACTCAAATCAACATACATATTCAGTTTTTATTTAGATGTTAAACAAATACATCTTCTATATTATCGACACGCAGGTCGGCATCTTTATTTATTCGTATACCTCGATATAATTTACTTAGACCTTCACGCCTCATCCCGAACCACGTGATGATCATGATCGTCAACGCCTCTCACCGGGCCTCTCTGTCCTCAAAGGTACCATGGCTATTGGTACCGCCCACTGATCTGCCAATCTCTCTTGTAACTAATGAATACGCTCCCTCGCATGGAGGTACCTCGCCTCTAGTCCCTCTGCCCGTGACTCCGCAACCGCTAATAATCCTCTTGCCTCATTCACCTACATTTAGAGCTGATGAACTAAAATCTGTAGACGATCTCTCTCTTCTGTAATCACAACTATGTCAAGACAATCATGTACCCCTCATAGCTCTGTTACCCACCATAATCTATAGGCCTCTGTCGTTCCTACATCCATTACCCTGCGATCGGCTGCTATCTCCTCTGGTCCTTCTGGAGGTGTTGGTCGGGGAGGTGAGAATGTTGCCTCGGCATAGATCCTCATATATGGTCTATAAGCTAGGGGTATATCCTGCACAAATCCAAATTGTCACCGCACGCGATCTAGAGGAATCCTCTCATGCTCACCTAGCCTGTGCCCCACGATCCACCTCAATCGCTCTACACCCCTCAACTCCTCAGCTATGTTCTCTGTTACCATATAGTTCCCGTAAGGCCTCCAACAGATATCTGCCATCGTCACCATCTCCCATACCTACCTATAATACTCAATGTCACCCATCACGGCCTGGGATCTTGCCTCTTGTTCTGTTTGGACCCATCATCTGAATCCCAACCTCTGCACTCCGGTCTCTCCTGAATGGATGGGTCGGCCTATTGGTCGCACACAAATAATGTGCTCATAGGCCCAACAATGTAATAAAAATGAACAATCCAGTGTCGTCCTGTGATTTTGTCTACACGCCCATAAACACCTGTATAGCTCCGCCAAATATGCAGGTGCCCATGTAAAAGTCACGTTCCTTTCTATCATTTCCCAAATAACACACATCAATGCTTTTGGAAATCTTCCCCCATCTACCCTCGGTAACGCATAATATCCAACTGCTATCATTAATATCACTGCTAACCTTGTTTCCTTAGGGTGCGCTGCATACATTATACCATACATGAATGTCAAACCTCGCTGTATCAAATCTCATGCGTATGGACCAAATAATGTTGTTATCGCTCCCCGTGCTGCGCTAGGTAATGCCTGATATACTGGTCTTCCTGTAATTGGGAGTCTCAAAATACAAAACACATCTTTCAATGTCACTGTCATCTCCCCTGTTGGTAGATAGAAGGTATTCCTGTCTGGATTCCATCTCTCAATCAACGCCTGTAACATAGCATGGTTACATGTTATTCGTGAATAATAGCGGATTCCACTTAACCCTAAATGATTTATCAATGTCCATTCAGTTGGTGTTACATCCGCTCGGATTCGTGACAACAGCACTGGAACAGTATCGTTCATCCTGAACCCTGCCTCCGCCTACACACATCAAAATGACACACAGCCAATCAATAACTCAAATTCCCAAGGGTTCTTTCTCACATTCTGGAAATTCCTGCAGTAACCGGCATCGGTTTTAGATAACCGGTATTGGTTCCATAACCGATACCGGTTATCTTAAGCCGATATCGGTCAATATCAACTTTACACACCCTGCCTAAAAAAAACACCACCTATGACAATAATTTGATCGTTTATCCCTCTCTATACATACAAACATACCCGACACTCCTGACTACCTTCCCCATCACATTCACCCTATCCCGAATCATGCCTATCACCTTTTCTTTATCATCTCTATCTACTTAATCTCCATCATACTATTCACACAACATGCAAGAATCAAATTACAACCACGACGTTTACCTCTTGGGCTGCAGCAGCTTGAGATGACACTTGTCTTCCTTCTCGTCCTTGCCTGCTGGACACTTCTCCTTGTTCTGCCATGTTCACCACCCTCTTCAAATCTAACTTACCGTTTTGCCTTCTGAATCTCATATCACATTGATTTTCCCTGTCTCTTTTCTCCTTATCACTCAATTCTCTCATGTAATTACCTATCTCAGTAGTCAAAAAGCGTCGCAGTCACGTATTTAACTTGTTGCATGACTCTAAAAATAAGAATGCTTAAAATAATAACTTAAGTTGCCAACCCAGCAGTTCTATTTTTAGGGAAATAATTCTTCCATTTCATAAGTTAAGTATGATTTTGACATAAGTTATATTAAAGGAAAGGAGAAAAGAGTAGAAGATGCACTAAATCGTAGGAAGCACATTTATTCACCTATAATGTTGAAAAATTAGTTTAAAGATGGAGTAAAAATCTTCATGGTATCTAATTCTTATTTTCAGCAAGTAAAAACAACACTTGCTATAGATCCAAATGATTTGAGATATAAAGGTTTTCACTTTGATAATGAAGGAATTTTGAGATATGATAATCGAGTATATATACCTTTGGGGAATGGATTAAGAAATAAGTTAACTAAATTTCATAATTCACCTTTTTTTGGACACCTCGGCATTACAAAAATGATTATTGATATAAAACAACAATATTTCTAGAAAGGGAAGAAAAATAACATGATTTATTTCAGTAAGGATAGCGTAGAGGACAGAGAGGTAATTGGGCCTGAAATCCTTACTGAAATGGAAATACAAGTTAAAATGATTTGTAAACATTTAAAGGAAGCAACAGATAGGAAAAAATGTTATGTGGACTTAAAAAAGGTTGAAAATAAATTTGAACTTGGTGAGAAGGTCTTTCTGTGGGTTAAACTGAAAATGAGTTCTGTAACTTTTGGCAGGGCTACCAAGAAATCACCTCATTACGTGGAAACCTTTGAAATTTTTTGAAATAATCAACCATATAGCTTATCATTTAGCTTTACCTCCTATTTTATCATGAATGCATGATTTTTTCCATATTTCTCTACTTAAGAAATGCATTTCAGATTTATCACATGTGTTAAATTTAAATTCCTTGCAGGTCCAAGAACTAGGAATAATTATGGTTAAGCCCTTGCATGTGCTAGAAACTCACAAGTTACACTTAAGGAATCATGAAGTAAGTCAATGTAAGGTCCATTGGGACCAGTTTAATGAAGGAAGTGCAACCTAGAAAAACCTCAAAGATATGAAAACTGCTTTTCCATATTTATTTGAACAGAATTGATTTTGTTTATTGATAAAATTTTAAGATTTTATTCATGTTATGTCAATAAACTTGCCAATTTTGTGCAGATACTAAACTATTTAGTTATATAACAACTATTTTAATGTTTATTATGAAATATAAACTTCTCAAAATCTATTTTTGTTATGAACATACAAATGGAATGATGATAATTTGATTTTATCCTAGACTTAAATTATTTGACTAAGTTAATCATCAGGACGATGATTATTTTTAGGAGGGAGGTATGTAATATCTATGCCATGACTATTACTATGATGAATTCCACTCTTGATGGTGCAAATGTTGACAAGTGATTTGTCTTAGGAAGGTGTACTCTTATGAATTTCTGAAATCATGTTTGTAATGGATAAATAATCATCTATTGAAAAGGTTCATTCTTTTTTGATTTTTTTGTTTGATAATGAGGCCATTCATATCTTTGTACAACTTAAATTCACTTTTAAAGATGACGAACTTGTATTTTTGTTGCCAGAACTTATTTTTTGTAAACATCAACACCTTTGATCAATTCCATTGATCCAAGGTATGCTTCAGTTCTTCTTACCTTTCGTCTTGTTGTCTTGGCATTCCGAAAGGAAGGATAAATATGGATTGGGCCTTGTTTTGTTTACAATTATGAAGGACCATTCTTCAGGTATCTCTATTTAGCAACATGCTTTAGGTGATAGGCCTGGGTCTTCTTGCTAATGTTAAAGTGTTGAGTAGCGTATACGGACCTTGGACCTAATAATATAATACTAAGGTCGAGCCTAGTCTAGGGGTATATATAACATAAGTTAGGGTGTGCTATGTTTATTTACTTGAAATACAAACTTAGGTAAATAAGACTTACCTAAGAACCTATGTTGATTTTCTAACCTAAGCTATTGCTAACCTAAGGGATACCTATGGACTACATGGAAATTTGTATAGTTGGTGGCATCAATTTTGAAGGCATTAAATGGAATTGATTAGTGGTTTTATTATGAAGGAATGACAACTTTGGCAGAAGCATAAGAGGTTTGGGGGAATGATTAGTTGGAATCACCACCAAGTTAAGTTGCACGTAAAATTTGGAAATAAACATTTCCAAAGATAGATGGCAGAGGCATGGAGAATTAGGAGGGAACTTCTGTCCTTTGCATTTATTGACTTCATTTTTGGCAAAGAAACCACCTAGGAAAAATGCATGGTAGGTTTTTGGCATGGTTGTTTTGGTCTTTCTGTTCACTTGGGATTAGGATATGTATGGATTTTTTCGGTTCTTCGAACCAATAATTCTATTTTGGGTATTATTGTTATTTTGCATTCTTGAGTTATCTTACAATCTGTGGAAGTTGTAAGAAGAAGAAGAAGAGTTGAGGTGGGTTGACATTTTTTGGAGAAGAGGAGGCTATTAGAGTTCAACTTGGAAATATTTTTCAAATCAAGAAGCATCTTTATCATGCATGATAGGCTCTGCTCATTAAATAGTTTTCTCTTATTTAAGTGATTCATATAAACAACTCTACTCTAATTGGGATGATCTAGTTTTTTTTTCATATTGAGTTGATCTCTTTCTATTGTGAATCTTTGATTGTTTTTGAGAATGAGAATAAGCCCTATCTAAATTCTATAAGGTTTTAATGTGTTGAAATAGTTTAACTCTTGAATGGATTGTTCAGTGGGTACTCGTTGTGATAGTTTAAACTTCTATTACTTAGTTCTTCTATGAGGACTTTTTTTATTGTTTACGGTTTCAACATCATTTTGACTATGTGAACTAGTGTTGATATTTGAAGTTGTTGAAGATTTTTTTGGGTTGTTTAACTTATGATCTACTTGGCTGGTTAAATCATGGAACAAGTTCATGTAATTGTGTTTCAATTATGTGAAAACACTTCTGGGTATTACCTAGTAATATACTAGGTAATGCACAGTTTTTCTTGGGTTATTAGGAATCTATCCTTTACACTCTTGAAGATGTTCCTTGAAGGATTGTTGGAAATAATTAAAGAGAAAAATGTGAATGGATTCTTATTCTAAGTATGATTTGGTTTATGGTTTTTACGTGAATGGGTTTTGTGGTAAGTGTTGTCTAGCTGTTTGTTATCAAATAGTTGTCTGTGAATAAAAGAAATCTCTGAGTGATTTCAACAGGGAAAAAATGCTATATTGATTTATTTTTGGGCACAGTTACAAGCAATAATGTTCACTAGGTTTCATCTCTTATTTATCTTAAAGTAACTTATGAACTCTTGCCATTGGTTTCTACAAAGGTAAAATCCTTTATGATATTTTGAACAGTAACAAGATAGTGTTCGGAACTTAAAATTTTGTTAATCCATCTAATATTTGGTAGTAGTAAACTAATACTTTGTTGAAGGGAGGCATTAGTTCAGTCCTCCTTATTTTTACACCATGTTGTTCCGTCTGGTTACATCAACACTTTTGTCTAGTATTGTATTTGTGGAAATTCTCCAAGCACTTTTGTTTCAGGCTTATCTTACATGAAGACACCTTTACTTCATTTCAGGTTTGTCAATTTCTTTGTTTATTCCCTTTAGATGGTTTAGAGATGTGGTTGAACTATTTTTGACATATGTTATCATTCATGTGACTTAGAAAGATAGGATATTTAATGCCAAGGTATTTGTGGCTATTTTAGTTGCCCTCTTGATTGGTATGATGTGTTGAAGAGTTTTACTCTTCATTTTTCATTTTCTTGGGTCATTTTTAATTGACAGGGAATTGGTGTGATATCTATTTGGAATTTTATGACTCCTTTGGATATGGCAGTAACATTTTGGTTGATTTGAATGTTTGAAGTTAAAAATTACTTTTAAAAATTCTCTAGTTAGTTCATTTATATCTGATTTTTTTGGATGAAACATGTTTGTTGGATAAAGTACTTAGAATGTTTGATTTGACTATTTCAAGTTAAAATTACTCTAAAATCTCTCTTCCTATGTTATTAGATACTAATGTAGAATCATTTTAGAGATGGAATGAAACTTCATTTGACTGTTGTAAGTTCTTATTCCTGATTTGGGCATGTTGTGGTGTTCATGTATTAACTGTTATAGAATCCTAATGCTGTGTAAGAATTTAGCTACTTAGTTACGAGGATCAATGTAAGTTAGGACAGTTGAAAAATCCTAAACTACATCTTATCTTATATCATTGATTTTTTGGAATCTTATGTTTAGGATGAATTTTATGAAAAAGAAATGCATGATGGAGAATATTGTTAGAATGAATTACTGATTATATATGCTTAAAGGATAGAGAGAAAATTTATCTTCTTTTATTTCAAATGTTTCATTGACTAAGTGACCTTGTAAGGTAATAGTGTAAGAAACACTAGAAGAGATTAATTGATGCATTATTTTTAGAAATAATGTTCTTTACATTATTTTATTAAGGACAGTGGCATAAATAATTTACATGGTTAGGTTCTAGGAATTAACCTTGCTCATGTTTTTGAAATATCTCTTTTGATCTCCTGCTTTACTTTGTGAGTTTGAATTTATTTTGGTAATAAGTTTTGTATTGATCAAGACTATTCCTAAAATAACAAAGTTCTTTTTATGGAACATGTTGGTATATAAATTAATTATCCCTTGGAAACTGAGTAGCAACAAAGATTTATCAGGACACAAAAATACAGATAGATCATATTATAAGTCATTTTGTAGTTGGGGAGGGGATTTGTCTAAATTTTTGTCACTTGGGCATAAAATAAATGGATAACACCTTCATTAAGGATTTGATCTATCCTCACTGCTTTAGGTTGTGCCTTTTGACCAAGGTGAGAGGACCCATTTTTGTAACCTCTATCGGTGAAGGTGAATGAAGATATCCTTCTTTGCATAAATTTTAAAGGAGGCCCTTAGAAAATATTATCAATGCATCACAATTTAACTCTCATGAGTTTTCACTTCTAAATAATGGTGATATTTTTTAAACAAGGCTAAAGGTTATTAAAGACACTATGGGATCCTGATTGCTTTTGCATATTTTGGTAGTAGAATTTATACATTTCTGGACATACAGGGAAAACATGGGTAGTTCAGGTGGGATTCATTATTTTTTATAACTTTTGTGGGAGATTAAGAAGGATAAAATTGATTATGCCAGATATTTGACAACCTTCACAACATTTGGAAAACTAAATGACAGAATGCTTCAGAATAGCTAAAATATTTCTTCAACCAGAAAGTGTGCATCAATGGAGGCCCAAATTTGCATGTTTCCACACAATCTTCAAAAATTTAATATGAAGGCTCGAGCCAATGACTCAATTAAGCATCAAATACCTCTGGTTCCTCACGTCTAAGATATACTCAAAGGATTACAGACAATATTTATCAATAAATGACAATAAAATGAATTTAAATATTTAACTCATTGCATGATTAAGGATCTTCTTGAAATGAAATTAAAAATGCCACTAAACTGTCATAGGGGTGAGATCCTATGTGATTTGGAGGGACTTTAACACAATATTGCAATAGGGATAAGAAAAACTACTTGTAGACATTATGAAATAAAGTAGACACAAATTGGTCGAAGATTGACAAAGATTAATTCAAAATTGATTAAATTCATCAGCACAGGAAAGTTTCTTTGAATAGTGTAAGAGATTATCAATGGCTATACACTCAAAACCAACTTAATGTGATTGAAATCTAAAATATAGGAAACTAACAAGCTTCTTGAATTGGTCTCTCAAGAAGATGGGTTCTCTTAAATTTTATCTTAAGAATTCAACCCCCATCACTTTACAAGAGTATTCTCATTACATTTATACATTTCACTCGCTCACTCATCCCAAAATTTCCTCCCAAAAAGAAGAATATTTGAGGAACCTTTGCTTGTTACCAATTTTCCTCATAAAGTGTTATTTAAAAAATTCATACCTGAAAGCTACCAGGTGGAAAAATTATGAACTGATCACATTTCTTAGACCCTTGAATAATGACTAGGATGCCATGAAACAATGTTTTGACATTGCTTTTAATCATTCTTATTATGTCATGTGATAAATACCCATTTTAATCATTTTCAGGTGACCCTATATAGCTGGATGTGACAGGAAATCCTTTTCAACCTTGAGGTAACACCTTTTTCATCCTTTGCACCTGTAACCTTCAACATTTCAGCCTTTTCCCATTCTTTCCTCTACAACTCTTGACCACATCTACCTTCTCCGTTAATTCACATTTTTGCAAGTTCCCGAGTAATTCCAACTTCAAAATATCACCTTTTATAATCCTTGGACTCATAAATTAAGTTCTAAATCCATTCAATGGCTCTTTGCAAACAAAAATGACAATGAATTTCATCAAAAAATGATGAAAAACAATGCGTATTCGCATCTCCAAGAGTTTTGGAGAAAAATGGTAGAAAAAAAGATGCAATGCTCATTAACCATTAATTCTACCTCTTATTAAGTTTAGATTAGATCTGTCCACATGTTTCCTTAGCACAACTGCAAAGGTGAGGTACAAAGGAAATTTTCCAAACAAGCGCGGGCCTTCTATGTGCCTTGGTTCTAATAAATGTAGACACTTAAAATTGGTTACTCAATTTAGTTTCCCTCACATTCGTTTACCTGCTTAGGTAACCTGGGGAACGTTTACGTCACCACTATCCCCTTGGGATATTATCCGATTTGTGATTTAAACATCTATCCTAAGTTTAATTCACCCCATTGTATCTTACCAGTGGGTGATTAAATATTAAATATTTAATTACACCTCTTCCCATGTATCCTAATCACTTATCTACCCCAAATTTATTCTATCTATGTATCCCCCTTTTTTTTCCTTTTCCACAAGCGGGATATTTCCCGTATTTGGGGTAATTCTCATCTTTTTATAAATCAATCATTTTTGCCATCTCGGGAGTCTGTCCTGCGATTGGTGCTGACCTATACGGTCGGCGCTGATTTTCTAGGAGTGGCGCCGATTATAAAAGCAAGTCTAGAACTCAGTTCTAGGGACCAAAAAACACACACGACGAAAAAGGACGCGTACGAATAGAGCGAAACAAAAGGGACAGATCATGAAAGAGACACAGGTTATAAGAAAGAGAAATATTTTAGCATCAAGTGTATCGAATGAGGGCAGATCCTGTCTGAATCAATCCCTGAGAGGAGTACCGTTACTCTGCTTCTATTATATCACATGCATCCATCGATCTTCTGGTGACTTTGTTCCAGTATCTTACTGACTTTCGCACATCCAACAGACGTCGACTATTTGTCCATCACTTTCCAATTTCCGAATCTTCTTGCACTGTCCCTGATCAACTGATCTACTTTCAATTGACGCCGATCTATTTTAGTCGACGCCGATCACATCAGTTGACGTTGATTATACATAATCGACACCGATCATCCTGCAGATAGGTAAAAGGACACAGGTAACACAAATCCAGCTTTATTTCATAGTTTCCTATTTGCTTTAGCTTTCTGTCTGTTGTTTAAATTTGGTTTCATTACTATAATAAGAAAATCTAGTCTTATATGTACATCTTTTATCATGTATGCTTCTTTACTTAATTGAAAACGTGGACTAACATCCACCGAGGAAGCTTATCGCTTCCCAGACCCACTTCTCGGGTAGTCCACCTAAATATCTTTTAATGCCATCTTTTTCTGTCAAGCATTGGTGTCTTGCAGGTTTCTCAGATCTATTGTGTGAATTGCTCGTGTGCACCCATCTTATCTACATCAACCTCCATATCCATCTACATCTTCAGATCTTGTCCATCAGGTATCGATTTCATTGGAGTTTTTCGGGGTTTTTGTGTTTAGTTTGGTCCATTAACTTGGACAGGTAACAAGCGCAAAATCCTTGATCTACATTCTGGCACGTCCGGTGGGACCCAACCAAAGTTCCTTATTGAATAGAAATTTTTCATTATCTGGATACATCTTTCCGGATCTTGTTTTCCATTTGCTTAACCTCTTCTTGCGGAGAACTTTGCTTGATCGTGGGATTGTTCGAGGGGAAGAGCTCAACAACGTACTTTTTGAAGTCCACATACCTTGGAGAGATAAATCTATAGGTATTTCTCTTTTACGGTGTTTTCTTTTTTTTTGGATTTCTTTGTTGGCTATCTATCACATCGAAACATTTCAATTTTTGGTGCTTAAAAGGAATTTAATCGCATTTGGGAAAGAATCTGTTTGACTTGTCTTCATCGAAATCAAACACTTCGTTTTTAAGTGTTTAAAAAGAACCTTTTCTTTATCATTGCTGCATGTTTCTCATATAGTTTTAATTAGGCTGGAAAATAGATCAAAATTGGTAGTGACACTATTTGATTTTTATTTTTTCACCCTTGCACACAAAGCCAAAATCACTAGGTATAAAGCATTTAAACAAAAATCCTTCCCTGGCCTCACCTAATTGGAAGTGATATCCAAGAGGAAGAGCCTACGCGGTACTCAGGCCGCGCTATAAATTCACAGAAGATCCTGGTATATATTGGCAAAGCACCCGAATCCCTTATCGCAGCAGTGTGTGAAGTGCGGGGGTAGGCCCCTATATCAAGCCACGTACTGGTCTTTTACTGAAGTGCCTTCGGGACTCCTCACCAAAAATTCCCCAAACCATCCTTAGTTTGGCTATCTGAATAGTTCCTGTTCTAAAAAGCCTTCCCTAACATTTTCTTTCTTAAAAGCATCAAAACTTAAAGGAGATAATCATCTGCGCTACTTGAATTGTTTGTGCATTAGTTAGGTCAATTTTCTTTTCTGCGTGTTTATGACGGTCATCACTCAGTTACAATCTAGAAGAATGGCTCAACTGGCTCCTTCTTCTTCTAAGATTACCACTAGTGTGGATGTTTTGGCACCCCCCCAAATCTTCCTCGGGACCACTACTAGTTGGTTCCCCATCCTGGTCGTATAATCCTTTCTTTCAAGCCAAAGAAACCCCATCACGTCTAGCTTCCCCTAGTCCTTTAGAAATATCATCTAATTTTGACTCAGAGTATGTTCCTCGCGGGGATCCTGAATTTTAGGTGTTCCTCGATCACAATCTGGTAGCCCTTATGGACTACCTAGTACACAAGTCTATTCAAATATCTGATCAAGGACCACCAATCCAGCAAGTGTACGATTATTCTCGTGAACCATCCCAGGCCTTTGTAGAACAGTTTGCATCATCTCTCTTGCCTCAAGTCATGGAGAAGGGCGGTGCCCCTGTGCCTCCTTTTTCTCTTCCACCAACCATATCGACTAGTTCTCAAATAGTCTTACCTATTCCTAACACTGCAGTTACCTCGAATATTCCACAACCTACTTCTGAGAGGTCCTCTGCCCTGGCTATAATGAATGCGTCTGTACACCTACATATTGCTGTTAATTCATCTATGCCCTCCATCATGTCCCAAGGTCAGTACCTCTTTATGAGTCAACCCCCTCCAGCTAGTCAGTTAGTTCCTGCTTCTCGTCCTTCAGTAGGTCTTTCTTCCAATATTCTAGCAACAGTGACCTTCGCCCATCCTTTAGCATCAACACCCTTAATGCCTAATCCGGAAATAGAAGGCCCCTTTCAAGTCATTTTCCCCAATATGTCCAATCAAATTGGCACTCATGTTCCTCAATCTATCCCGATTCAGTCAACAAGCATAGGATTCCACCAATCACAGGCTCCATCCATCACTCAACCTTCATTTTCTCAACCACTTATTATCTCATAGCCTGCCTATACACAAGCTACTTCACGAAAAATACCCCACCAAGTGTCACCCAGAACCCTTGGTTACTCCTCTTATCATCCTACCAATCAACAAATGAATCCCCCGTTGACACCTCAACAACATCCACCATTTGCTTCTTATGTAGGACATGCCAGTGTGCCTCCTCCTCCTCAATCTGACGTGATTCAAATTCTCTTCAAGAAAATCAGTAGACTTGGAAGCCTCCACAAAAGGGGCTCGTCCTTCATACTCCTTTGAAGAAGTGTGTAATGAACCCATTCACCCCTCAGTGGCTTTTAAGCCTTATCCTCCCCAATGGGAACTTCCTAAGTTTTCAAAGTTTCATAGTCGAGAGGACCCTCAACAACATTTGCGAGCATTCAAATATGCTTGCTACCTCATAGTCCAGGATCAGGAGCTTATGCTCCGTACCTTTCCTATGTCTCTAGTAGGTCCTGCTTTAGACTGGTACAATAACATTCCTCAACATTCCTTGTTTTCTTTCTCTCAATTGGCCCAGATGTTTGTTGAAAACTTTTCAATAAATATCGCGCATAAGATCTCGATCACAGATCTTTATAACATTCGTCAATTCGATGATGAGTCTATTGCAGACTTTGTCACTCGTTGGAGAGGGATAATCAACCAATTGTCTTTCTCCGTTCCTCAATCCCAACAAATCAAGTTGTTTACTCGATCTTGTGCTAATCACATTTCTTCCACCTTAAGGATCCAAACTTTTCATACCTTTGAAGAAGCCTTTATGATGGCACGCAAACTTGAATCTCGTGCCATTAAACAAGGGAAGTTAAAACTTCGCTCTAAATCTAAACCTGATTTTTCTCGGTTTACCAAACCAAATTCTTCCCCTTCTAAAGACAAGAATCAGGGATCCACCAACGCTATCATATTAAAAACATCACGAGCCAATAATACTTCTAATCAAACACCATGAAGATACTCCTCATCTTCTCGAAAAGGGACTTCATCATCTCGATCCTTCGCTCCATTGGGGGAATCATATGCCTCTATCTTAGAAAAAATGTTGGAAGTTCACATGATCGAACTTCCCCCTATTAGGAATATCGATGAAAGCCAAGAACGTCCATTCTAGTATAGAGAAAATGATTTCTGTCATTATCATAGAACCAAAGGTCATGACATCGAACGATGTCAGACTTTCAAAAATCTTGTCCAGAAATTCATTGATAAAGGCGAGCTCATTCTGGATAACCCAAATGCTCCCCCAAATCAGGCAATGGATGTTTTTAAACAACCTTTTCCCAATCACTCCCCGAATCATAATGCCTCAGAGTCTCAAAAACCAAAAACTCATACTATCAATTTCATCTCTACTGAAGAATCTTCTTCTGAAACCAAGCCATCTACAAACACATCAACCGAATCAGAACCTCCTTCCACTTCGCCAATCACTTAAATTCCACCATCTTCCGATAGCCCATCTTTGAATATTCCTACATTGCTAGATACGGGTTCATCTCTCTCCACTCCTTTGTCTAACCTTCCATCCATACCCGAGACAGTGTCATCCTCATCTGTCTCATCGTTGAACATTCTTTCAATGCTCGAGGCAATTACATCCCTTCGAGTTTCCACTACAGATACATCTACTTCTGTTGCTCCCATTCTCACTGCAAACTATGCCCCTGGTGAACGTACCTATAAATGTGCCAACTCCGATGGAAGCATCTTCGATTTTGACTCTTCCTGTCTCTTTTCCAACAGTAGTTCCACCCATAATTACTGCACCAGAAGTAGTCCCTTCACAAGGAATTGCTTCTTCATCACTCACTTCTTCCACCACTAGTGTTGCTTCACCCATTAAATAAAAATCAAAAGAAGTAGCACCAACACCTATACGTTCAGTTCCTGAGCTTAAACCGAGACAACCAAAATCTAACATTGCGTCATCAATACCTCCCCACTTGCTTCCTCCGAAAAGGTTACAATCACCTTATGCCGTTGAAGTTGTCACCATCCCTGAAAAGGGGAAAGCCCATATTCCGAACCATCAAGACCCTTGGTGATTTCCCACAAAAATCTCTCTCTACGCCCCATAAAAGATTGGATTTATCCGCTGAGAAGGAATCTTCTTCTACACACTTATTAAAACCATCATCTTCTTCTACAACACATTCTTCACCAACACCCCGAAAAGTGGATTTACCTACTAACAAGACGCCACTTCTTCTATCAGGATCATCATCTTCATTACCAAAAGCCAGGGTGCCCTATGTCCCTCTGATTACACCTACTTTGGGATCTTCTTCCTCATCTAAATCGACATTATCTAAATCATCAGTAAATTCTACCAAGCAACCTCCTTTATCTTTGAAGACCACAACACTTGTCACATCTCCATCATCTTCAAAATCTATTCTAGGGGCTCCTCCTCCACCAAAATCAATCATGTCTCACTTACTTCCATCTCAAATGCCCAAGCCTGTACCTCCAAGTGTCCAAAAGAATAAGATGATCCCTAAAAAGACTGTCAAACCTAACATGCAGGTTCTTTTGCCTCGGCAGTCTGTTAAGGCAAAAGAGGCACCTTCATCACCTCTATCCTCATCTTCATCTACCAGGTTCTACACCGAAATCCTTCACCAACTTATCCAATCTTCATCCATATCCCTTCCTCTAATTAAACCCTATAACCCTAAAGGAGTTAAACCTACCTGGTTTAACTCTGATCTAATTTGCACTTACCACCGTACCCCGGGTCATGATACTGAGGGATGTAAAGCTCTTCAAGCTGTTGTCAACAACCTTTTGGAAGAAAGTGATATTTTGCTGGAGGAGGAGGAACAAGTATCCCCTGTCATCTTAGCCCCATCTGAGCCCCAACGATCCACTCAGACCTCTAGTGATTCCACTCCAACTGATCTTCCACCATCTCAAATTGACACGATCCACATTGCCACTAGAACCCAACACTATGATAATCCATCTTCCTCTACAGCATCTCGACCACGGGTTATCATTTCTGCAGCCCCTGAAGGAGTTCTTCCTTCCTCATTGGCCCCACAACCTCGGGTCTCTATTCGTGCTGCACCTCGAGCTCAAATTCCCGTGTCAGTTGAGGAGAGTGTTATGAAACAACTCACTCAGGCTCCTGTCAAAATGTCTCTTTTTCACCTCATCCAATCCTCTCCACAACATCGCCAAGCTCTGATTGATAATCTGCATCACATCGCAGTGAATTCAGATGAGCCCCAACCCTTTGAGTTGGTTGTTGGATTGAATAGACCATCAACCGCCATTTCTTTTGAAGATTCGGAAATTCCTCCTCTTTCTTCAGAGGATTTGGAGGCTCCCCTCTTTATCACAGTCCAAATCGACAACACTACATTAAAACACGTTATGATCGACAGTGGAGCCGCACTCAACGTCATCTCCTCGCACACATTTGAGTAACTTAAGTTACCAAAGAACGTAGTGTCACCCCCGCCTTGCACCCTTCGATCATTTAACGATCAGTTAGCAGTTACTTTAGGAACTGTGGTCTTACCCATTCGAGTAGGTAAGAAGCTGCTTCATGAACTCTTCTACATTGTCGAAGGAAAATTCCACTATAATATGATCCTCGGATGCTCCTGGATTCGCGCAATGCATTGTGTCCCATCTACCCTCCATTAATGTTTAAAATATCAATATGAGGGAAAAATATATACTCATCCAGGAGATCCTTTTCCTTCCGCACAATGTGACATGACAACAAGGTCTACCCCTCTAAAGGAAAATACTCCTTCTCCTGACGGGGCCTCATCTTCTTCCATACCTGCGACAAAACTACCGGATTTACAAAATCTAGAAGAGACATTGCAGCGTTTCTCACTGAGAGAGCTTCCTCTCTTTTCTTTCGACGCCCATCTCAAACCTAGTGAGTATGGTAGACCAGACAAACAACCTGAATATCAACCAGGTCTCAGTCGCATCGTCACCATTGGTCTGCCCAATCAACAGACTAATTTCATCTATGGTGGTCTTGATACGCCTCATTATCGCCCAGATTCTCCTCCTAGGACCAAACCTTACTTAACAGGGTTCAATTATCTACAAAATCCCACGTTTGTAAAAACTTATCTATATCGATGCGTGTGGAAGGGTTTTGGTCTAGGAAAATATGAGCAAGGTGTGCATGACCTCACATCCATTCCCACTCTCATGCCACATCAAAAATTTGGTTTAGGATTTAAACCTCTTTCAAAAGCCACCGTCACTATCCTCGATGAGCCTCTTCCTATTGAGGAACCATCTTCTCCCGCTAAGTCAGAAGCATCACTCGATGTGGACGATGACATTTCCATCCCACCTAACTTTTTTTTTTGATCAATACCATTTCCTTAGGGCCGCTAGCCTATAAGACTAGCAACCGGTCCGCTTCCATACCGTTAATCTTCCCTGAAATAGTTGGAGATGACTCTCCTACTATCAACACTATCCACTGTGCAGATGATGATTCTGTCCTCACCTATCTGGGGGCAGAGGATTCATATCTCCCCAAGACTATTCCTTCTGACACGTCTACACTTCTCAACAAAGCCACTGTCGACCTTAATATAGGGACTTCTGAAGACCCTCGCATCATTAAGGTCGGCCAATCCCTTAATCCACAAGAGTTAGGAGATTTTACCACTTTTCTTTCCAACCATCGTCAAGCCTTTGCTTGGTCATATGAGGATATGCCAGGACTCGATCCCGATATTGTGGTCCATAATATCGTTACTCTTCCCAACATCAAACCAGTTAAACAAAAATTACGTAAAATGCACCCTAGAGTAGCCCTTCTTGTTAAAGAAGAATTACAGCGCTTGCTCTCGGCTAACTTCATCCAACCCATCAATTATCCACAATGGGTTTCCAATGTAGTACCGGTAACTAAGGATACTGGGAAAATTCGAATTTGTACCGACTTCCGGGATCTTAATCTTGCTTGTCCAAAAGATGATTTTGCTCTACCTAATATCGACCAACTTGTGGATTTAACTACGGGTCATGAGATGCTTTCTCTTATGGATGGTTTCTCTGGATATAATCAAATTATCATCGCACCAGGAGATCAACATAAGACTTCTTTCATAACTCCTTGGGGGACCTTTTGTTATCACGTCATGCCTTTCGGTCTTAGGAACGCAGGGGCAACCTATCAGCGAGCAATGACCTACATCTTCCATGATCTATTACATGAAACTGTGGAAGATTACGTTGACAATCTCCTCGGTAAGTCCAAATGTCGTCAGGATCATCTTTTCATCCTTGCACCTCTCTTTGAGAGGCTTATCCGCTTTTGTCTTCGTCTAAATCCAGCTAAATGCGTGTTTGGCGTTCTCACTGGTAAACTTTTAGGTTTTATCATTTCCATCAGGGGTATTGAAGTGGACCCCGCAAAAATAAAAGCTATCCTTGAGATGCCTCCCCCTTCTAACTTAAAGAAACTCCGCAGTCTCCAAGGACGTCTTCAATCAGTGCGTCGTTTTATCTCACAATTGTCAGACTGTTGTTAGCCTTTTCACCATCTCCTCTGTAAGAATGTTCATTTTGAATGGGATGAACATTGCCAAAAGGCCTTTGATGATCTCAAAGCTTATCTTCTTTCTCCACCTGTGCTTACACCTCCACGCGAGGGGGATCCTTTCTATCTTTATATCTCTGTGACTGACCATGCTATGGGAGCCATGATTTCACATCGAGACACTTGCGGTAAAGAACAAGCTGTCTATTACATCAGTCGTACCCTCCATGAGTATGAAACACATTACTCCGAAGCTGTAAAGCTATGTTGTGCTCCCTTCTTCGCAACTTCTAAGCTTCATCATTACCTCCTTAACCACAAAACTTATATTGTCACAAGTGTCAATCCACTCAAGACAATTCATGCAAAGCCTTATCACAATGATTGTATCACTCGTTGGCTCATGCTTATGACAGAATTTGACCTTGAGTTTATCCCGCAAAAGTCTATCAAGGGTCAGGTTATTGCAGATCAATTAGCTGATGCTCCTCTTTCAGACACTCAAAACCCCCTTGCTCAATTCCCCGATGAATATATCCAACAAATTGATTTTGGTCTATCTCCATTTAAAGTAAGGCTCTTCTTTGATGGATCCAAATGCCAGCAAGGGGGAGGTGCGGGTTTCGTGATGATTCCTCCTTGGGGTACGCCTATCCCAGTCGCACACAAATTGAACTTTGAGTGCACCAATAATATGGCTGAATATGAAGCTCTTGTCTTAGGTCTCCAAAATGCCATTAATCTTGGCGCTCGTCATATTGACATCTTTGGTGATTTTGAACTAATCGTTAATCAAGTCACAGGTGTCTATCAATGCAAGAATGACATCCTTTAAAAATATCGTGATATCGTTCTTGCTCAACTCCAATCTTTCGATAAATTCACTATCCAAGCTATTCCTCACACTGCAAATCGATTCGCAGATACAATGGCTTCGTTAGCCTCACTTATCCCACCTTTTACCGAAGACTCACGACTTTATGTGGCTGTGCAACGATTAGATCAACCATCTCATCTTAGGCAGCTAACTTCAATCCATGCTGTCACAACCCATACTCAGGATGAGTGGTATCAACAAATTGTTAATTATCTATCTCATTCGGTGCTTCCCCCAGATCTGACTTCCAATGGTAGAAGATCTTTTATCCAACACGCTAATCGCTATACTATTATAGGTGGGATTCTCTACAAATGCGGCTTTGATGGTATTTTGCTTCGGTGCCTCAAAACCCATGAATCATCTAAAGCCATCCAGGAGGTCCATGATGGTATCTGTGGTGGACATTTTAGTGGCTTAGCTGTAGCTAAACACATCTTACGTTTGGGATATTATTGGCATTCTCTTAATCAAGATTGTTGTGAATACACTAAGAAATGCATCAAGTGTCAACAACATTCCAATCTTACACACATCCCTAGTCAAGCTTTGCAACCCACGGCAGATTTGTGGCCTTTTTCGCAATGGGGTCTTGATCTTATTGGTCTCATCAATCCCCATTCTTCACAGTGTCATCATTCTATCATTACTGCCACTGAGTACTTTACTAAGTGGGTGGAGGCTATCCCTCTTTCTTCAACAAAGGATAAACCCATAGTTGATTTCGTCTATCAACACATCATTTGTCGCTTTGGCGTTCCACACAAAATCATCACAGATAATGGTAAGTCTTTCAAGAATGTTGATTTGCAGAACCTCTGCAACGCTTTCAATATCAAACTCAGTTTTTCTTCTCTATACTATCCTCAAGCTAATGGTCAAGCCGAAGCTTCCAATAAAAATTTGCGTAATATCCTCACAAAGGTAACTAGTCGAGTTGGTAGGGATTGGCATTTACATATCCCTTTTTCTCTTTGGGCTTATCAGACTAGCATCCGTACTCCTACTGGTGCTACTCCCTTCTCTCTCATCTATGGATCTGAAGTTGTTCCTCCTTTGGAAGTCCAAATCCCATCTCTCCGTGTTTCTCTCAAAGAATTTGTCTCCGATGAGGACTATTGTCAAAATCGTCTAGCACAACTTGAATTATTAGATGAGCGGCATCTCAATGCTCTCGAACATCATCAAGTCTATCTCGAGCGTGTCAAACGTGCTTATAACAAGCACTTGCAGCACCGTGACTTCAAAATTGGGGATCTTGTTCTTAAAGAAAATCAAAATGTTACTACACTCGAAAGAAGTCAACGTGGTAAGTTTGCTCCCAACTGGATGGGCCCCATACATTATCACTCATAAATATGGGTCTGGGGCTTATCGTCTATCTTCCATGGATGGTATACCTGAAGTGGAACCTCTTAATGCCTTGCATCTACGGCCCTTCTATTGTTAAAATCTATCTTACACAAATCTAGTCGCAACACAGATCTTTCATCCATCTAAACAACCAGTCATATACTTTCATGGTGATTCAAAACTATGTGGTTCTCCGCCTATTGCCTCTTTTACCTTAAAATATGAGTATCGTGTCTCTACTCATTGCATGTTTCTTTTGGATATGTTCCTCCTCATGGTAGGAATACCTTAATCACCACTTCATCTGTCCCAAGTGCTTATCTTAGTCGGATCTACTCGGGGCATGAGTGCATGTTATTTTATGTTCTCTTCCCCTCCATCTGATCTATCTAGGTCTAAAATCAGCTTCTTCCAAAAAGATTTTCAAAAAAAAGAAAAAAAAGATGCTATCCAAAAAGATAGACTGATCCCTCGAAGGAAAGCTATCCCTACATTATCAAATGACTCAAAAATAAAAAAATATAGACCATACCCTCGAAGGATGGCTATCATTAAAAATCAAAATACAGACCGCTCCCTTGAAGGACGGCTGTTTCTCAAAGATATATTCAAGGATTCTTGCAATTAATCAGCCTTTCAGTCAGTTTATACACTTTTTAGCATCACTGAAAGACTTCCCACATCGATCAGTCTTTCCATATCAAGAAAACTTCCCGCATTGATCAGTTTGCTTTTCTGCCAAAATCATGAAGCTGAGATTTAAGACCTTTTGTAGATCATATGGAGAATCCTATTTTTCCCACTATGGACATGTATTCTGTCCCTTGTAAATTCTGACAAGATACTCACTTACTGCTCCTTTCGTTTCCCCCCTTAGATCTGTTTTGTGGCTAGTTAGTGTCAGGTCTATTTTAACCTCATGTAGGGCCTTACATGCATGATATTGTGATTTCCTATCCAGATTCTATCCATGGTCGGTTGGGAGTCCAACTTGTCTCTCACAAAGAGTATTCGTAAAGAGTATTCCCCATTATTCTTTGTTTTTCATCTAGTCAAATTGACATTTCACATGTTAATTCAATCAAAATTTATCTTCTATCTAATTTCATCTTATCTATCAAAGCATCTATTATCAACACATCTATTTCTGGCTATCTATTTTCATCAAAATTAAATTAACATCTCAACCATGCCGAGTACATCAATCACATCTATCTATCTATCCATCAAAATATCGAAAAACCGGTGCATCCAAGTTACACTACATCTATCCATATCCATTTTTCATCAAAATAAAATCCATACATCAATCACATCTATCTATCTATCCATCAACATATCAAAATCCAAGTTACATTGCATCTGTCTATCTCTATTTTCATCCAAATTATATCCACATATCTATATCCATCAAATCACATCTATTTCTATCCTCTATCAGTCTATATCTATCCAATCACATCTATTCATCATCTATCAATCTATATCTATATCCATCGCAATTATGCTACATCTATCCATGTATATCAACATCAAACGCATGAGAACAATTATATGACAAATAAAATGATGAATCTATATATATACATGTGTGTCTGTACAACAAAAATGGGTGGCTTTCAATCAAGCCATCTATACAATTCCTTCCAATCGAGGCTACATCACTATACAGATACAAAATACATCAATCCCTATATGGTAAAGTCCGATGCATGGAGGACAGTATCTCCTCCACCCTCCTCTGGACCAGGCTGTCTCTCCTGACCACCGCCTATCGAGCTGGATGCACCTGCTGCCGGAGGTCTCGGCTCACCTCGGTCTCTCCCGGTGCTCCCTCCGCCTGAGGCCCCGCTCGCTGTAGCCGTCGCTGCTCTCCTCCTCGCACCGTACCGAGGCACATCTGGGGCATGCTGCGCTAAGGCATCCTCATAGTATCTCACCTCAGCAAGGAGAGACTGATATGTGCTCAGGCTCACGGTACCTAGTGCTCATAATGGTGCTGCTGGTGCTGCTGGGGCTGCTGGCGCTACTGGTGGTGCTCCTCCTAGGGTCATACCTTGTGTGCCGATTAATATCAAACGACGTCGATTTTACCAATCGACGCCGACTGACTGTTCGGGCATAAATTGGACCATTGCCCCCACAAACAAAAAAAATCAAACAAAAAAAAAAACTAAGTTCAACGGGTTCAAGAAGAACCACTTACCCCAAGTCATGTCCTCCTGCACTTCTGACCGCTCCCAGAGGCTTCCATGATGCTCAAATCAAAATTCTGACTCTCTCTGAATCAATCGTCACGATGAAAATAAATCGTTTACGTTTTCCGTTCACATATTTATATGCGCTATGATTAGTCAGCGCCGATTTTTTTGATCGACGCCGTTTATCTTGGTCGTCACCGATTACTGTGATCGCCGTCGATTTTCCATGTATGTTTTCCATAGTGTTGATGCTTGGCTTATTTATCCATCTGATCATTGTTTTGTGTTGAATATTGCCTTTCGGCGCATCTTTTCGATATCACCGTCTATTTCGGGTTTGTTCCCTTTGCGTGGGACACTCGTACTTTTTGGTAGCTCGGAGTTAAACGGGTCTGTAGGCACTAATGTCGTCTACTTTGCAGACCATCTAGTTATCCCTACCAATGTGTCTCTCTTTAGATGCTGACTATTTTGTAGTTCTCCTTACACTCATGGGTCTGTAGGCACTAACGTCGTCTCATGACGAGACCATCTAGTTTTTCCTACCAATGTGAGTTCCTTAGGTTGCTGCCTTTTTATTTATTTTTATGCGTCATCAATGATCAGATCTTCTCTAGACATCCGACTGGGGCATCCTGCATTTTCATCTACCTCTTTCAAACCTGGGATCGTCTGTTCTATCACCCATCCCATCCCTAGTTTGAGGGGGATCACATCATCACTCATTCTTCCCTTCTTCCAGCGCTTTGTTTTTGTCTCATAACCTTGCTTATCGCAAGTTACTTGATAAAAAGGGGCAAAATGTAGACACTTAAAATTGGTTACTCAATTTAGTGTCCCTCACATTCGTTTACCTGCTTAGGTAACCTGGGGCACATTTACGTCACCACTATCCCCTTGGGATATTATCCGATTTGTGATTTAAACATCTATCCTAAGTTTAATATACCCCATTGTATCTTACCAGTGGGTAATTAAATATTAAATATTTAATTACACCTCTTCCCATGTATCCTAATCACTTATCTACCCAAATTTATTCTATGTATCCCCCTTTTTTTCCTTTTCCCCAAGCGGGATATTTCCCGTATTTGGGGTAGTTCTCATCTTTCTAGAAATCAATCATTTTTGCCATCTCGGGAGTCTGTCCCGCGATCGGCGCTGACCTATACGGTCGGCGCCAATTTTCTAGGAGCGGCGCCGATTATAAAAGCAAGTCCAGAACTCAGTTCTAGGGACCGAAAAACACACACGACAAAAAAGGACGCGCACGAACAGAGCGAGACAAAAGGGACAGATCGTGAAAGAGACACAGGTTGTAAGAAAGAGAAATCTTTTAGCATCAAGTGTATCGAATGAGGGCAGATCCTATCCGAATCAATCCCTGAGAGGAGCACCGTTACTCTGCTTCTATTACATCACATGCATCCATCGATCTTCTGGTGACTTTGTTCCAGTATCTTACCGACTTTTACACATCCAACAGACGTCGACTATCTGTCCATCACTTTCCAATTTCTGAATCTTCTTGCACTGTCCCTGATCAACTGATCTGCTTTCAATCGACGCTGATCTGTTTTAGTCGACGCCGATCACATCAGTCAACACCGATCACATCAGTCGACACCGATTATACATAGTCGACGCCGATCATCCTACAGACAGGTAAAAGGACACAGGTAACACAAATCCAACTTTATTTCATAGTTTCCTGTTTTCTTTAGCTTTCTGTCTGCTGTTTAAATTCGGTTTCATTACTATAATCAGAAAATCTAGTCTTATATGTACATCTTTTATCATGTATGCTTCTCTACTTAATTGAAAACATGGACTGACATCCGCCGAGGAATCTTATCACTTCCCGGACCCGCTTCTCAGGCAATCCACCTAAATATCTTTTAACGCCATCTTTTTCTGTCAAGCATTGGTGTCTTGCAGGTTACTCGGATCTATTGTGCGAATTGCTCGTGTGCACCCATCTTATCTACATCAACCTCCGTATCCGTCTACATCTTCGGATCTTGTCCATCAGGTATCGATTTCATTGGAGTTTTTCAGGGTTTTTGTGTTTAGTTTGGTGCATTAACTTGGATAGGTAACAAGTGCGAAATCCTTGATCTACAATAAAATCACCTTTTGGCCTTTGAAAATTCTTAGTATAAAAGAAGCTAGTGAAATCCTGCACATGTCTCCTTGGCGCACCTTTGGGATGGTCCTAAAAGTGGAGACACCAAACAAGTGTAGACTCACCATGTGTCTCAGTCCAATAGATTTGTTGAAAAATTTTAAGAACCTGCAGAAGGTGTCATGTGTCTAGGGTCTAAGACAATTTTCCTTGGCCTTTAAAAAGTCCAAGAAAGGGCAGAGTGAGAAGAAAATTCCAAGTGTCCCTTCGGTGCTTCATCAAAAGTAAAGTACAGAAAGTGGAGACCCCAAATAGGCACAGGCCCTCCATGTGTCTTACGCCTTTAGAAAGTTACCTGAAAATTTTAAGTATAGAAAGGAGCCGGTGAAATCCTCCACATGTACCCCTGGTGCAAATTTTAGATGGTCCCCAAAAGTGGACACCCCAAACAAGCGTGGGCTCAACACGTGTCTCCTTGGCATAACTGCTAAGGTAGGACCCAGAGGTGGATCCTCAAATGAGAATCATTCCTCCATGTGTCCATGGTCTGACAAAGTTGTACTAGCCACATGAAAAAAATGTCTGTCTTAGAAAGGTAATGGAAACCTCCATGTGTCTCCCTGACACAAACTCCCAAGGTCAAACACTGAGAGGTGAATTTTTAGATGAGCGCAGGCCCACCACATGGAGAAAAACTGAGTTGAATTAGGCTTTAGAGTTTTAAAGTTCCCTGGAAAGCCACGTCTAATTAGAAAGGGCCACATTTCCACAGATGCTGAGATATAAGTTTGATAGGGAAAAAACACTTATAAAACCGTTAAAGTGCAGGGAAATCACAATTTGTGCCTAGAAATGAATCTTTCTTTAAGGACAGAGAATTTGGAAATAATATAAGGCCCAAATGTGATCCACTGAGCCACATCAAATAAGAAAGGACCACTTTTCCACAAGTATTGGGAAAACCATTGACATGGAAAACAAAAATGTAACTGTGGAAAAATATAAGGAAGGGAAAAAACTTGATTTTACGCCAAAGTTAAAAAAAAATTCACGTGGACAGAGAAATGGAAAAAAATTTATGGATTTAAAATGATCCTAAACCAAAGGAAGAGACTAATCATGACAACCAAATGAATGATAGATCTTTCACGCATCGACATAAGGGGATAGAAAATATGACAGAGCCCGTAAACAAAATAATTTCAAGGATAAACGGGGCAAGATCAAATTGAGCACCAACATCAGCACTGACTCGGGGATGTGAACTCCCTGTGAGTGCCACAAGAACAAATAGTATACCAAGCATCAAAAGTAAAACATTTTGTAAGAGAGTCAAAGAACAAGCTTGCAGAGTAGAACAATAATAACCAACTCCCCCAAGGATGAACCGAGAAACCAATAAAATGGCCACCAAGGACCAGGACGAAACAAAATAAAAAACATGAAAGAAGAAAGAAACCAATTGACTATACACTGTACAATGGTGTATACCTTCATTCTAAGAAATCAATCAAGGGAACATTTCAAATGCCTGCCATTAACTAAAAACTCAAGTAATTCCCCATCTAAGTATTTTAAGAAGAAGGTATGTTCACCAATTCTAATGTCAGTTGAATAAGGGCCCATCCAAAATTCATCAAACTTTCCATTTTTTCCCTTTTCCTCATGCCTGCTATCCCATAATAGCACAATATCTCCCACACTGAAAGCTCTTGAAGTCACCTTCTTATCGAACAAATTCTTTAATTTCTCACTAAATTTTACATGCCTCTGATGGGACGCCCTTCTTTCTTCATCTAACTCAACAATATGATTTATGTGAGCATCATAGGGAATAATCTCTTGATCTTCCATTTGTTGAAGAAATTGAAAAGAAGAAAAATGCATATGAAGGGGCAATAGATCTTGAGTTCCATAGACCAACTCAAAGGGGATTTTTCCAATAGCCCAAACAGAAATTTTAAATTGTTCACCCCACTTCCTTTTGTTCAACTCCAAAGTTATTCTAATTATCTTCAACAAATTTTTTTTGCTGGAATCTACTTGTCCATTTCCTTGGGGATTATAATTGGAAGAATATGTCAAATTGATCCCATATTCGTGGCACATGGCCATTAAGGTTTAGCTCGAAATCTCATGGCATTATCAGCAAATAGATTGGCAAGTACCCCACAGCTGTAGATGATATAATTCAAGATAAAATCCATGACAATCTGGCAAGTTTCCTTCTTGGTGGGGGATTACCTCCACCCACTTGGTGAAGTAATATGTGGCCACTAGTATCCACTTATGGCTTGCACTTGAAGGATAAGAAATTTCCCCAATGAAATCCATTCCCCATTGCCTAAATGGGGCTTCAACTTATACAAGATGCAAAGGAAGGGATATTGAAGCTTTCAATATCCTAGAAAAGCATTGGCAACTTTCATATCTTCTTACCAACATATTTTTATCGTTGAAAAGAGTTGGCCACCAATAACCATAACATAACATCTTATGAGTTGTGACTCTTCTAGAAAAAGGCCCCGCACAAACTCCTCCATGGAGATCAATAATTATTTTAGGGGCTTTATCTTCAGTAATGCATCTTATGAGAACTCACTCAAGTTTCTTCCCAGCTAGCCCAAAATTAGTAATGATATATTTTTTAGAAGCTAACTTAAGTTCTCCTTTATGATTCTTTCTCAAATGTTCAGGGAACTATAGATGTTTGAGATAAAAAATGATGTCCTTGTACCATTAAGAATTTATAAGTTTTTCAAGGAAATTTAACCTTTCTTATTTAACTTCATTTACCTCAATTGTTTGCAGATTTCTCTCTGCCATAAGTTTTACTAAGCCCAAACCTCTAACCAATTTTGTTGTTTGGATATCCATATCATACTCTTGAAATTTTTTTACCCATCGACATATCTTGCTTGAAACATCCATTTCTGATAGGATATCTTTCACCATGGTGTGGGGAACATAAGCAATGATTTTGGAACTTAGAATATATGGCCTAAAGACCTTTATTTCTTTTACCAAAGCAAATGCCTACTTCTCTATGATAGTATATTTTATCTCAACTCCTTATAATGCCTTACTGAAAAAGGCAGGTCTTTCATCTCCCTCATCATCCTTCTGTAAAAATTCAGATGCAATAGTACTTTCTGAAGAAAAAGAAAACATTTGAAAAGCCTTCTTATAATCTAGAGCTTCTAAAATAGGTGCATTATTTAATGCTTCTTTGATCTCAGGAAAAGCTTGAATAGATACTTCTTCCCATTTGATACTTTGATCTTTCTTTAGCATGCTAGTGATTGGGATAGTTAGTTTAACAAATTTGGATATAAATCTCCTAATAAAATTAATCTGCCCAAAAAAGGATTGAATTCCCTTCTTGGTTCTTAGAATAGGGATTTTTTTGATGGCTTTTACCCTCTCAGGATCAATCATGACCCCTTCCTTTCACACAATGTGTCCAAGCGGCTTTGCTTTCTAAACTCCAAAGTGGAACTTCATGGGATTTAGTGAAATACCATACTCTCTGCATCTTAACAACATTTTTTCTAAGTTTTGCAGGTGTTCACTCCTTTTTCTGGAGAAAATAGTCACATCATCTTGATATAAAGCAATGAAGTCATTAATATAGCTAGAGAAAGATACATCCATTTATCTTTGTAAAGTGGTTCCAACATTCATTAGACCAAAAGGCATTCTGAAATATACATATGTTCCCCAAGGAGTGGTAAAGGCTATCTTGATTCCCATTGATTCCTTCACAACTACCTCATTATATCCAAAAAACCCATCCAAGGTGGATAGCGATTCTGAACTAGTAACCAATTATAACATAATGTCTATATTGGGAAGAGGGTAGTTATCCTTCATTGATGCTCTATTCAGGTTTCTAAAGTCCACACATAGCCTTATATCCCCATTCTTATTTTTGATAGGTAGGAAGTTTGTAATGCATGATGAGTACCTTGTGAGCTGTATGATTCCTCCTTCCCTCAACTTTTTAAATTCTTCTTGAATCTTCAGGGAAAGGAGTGGATTGATTGGCCTCTATTTCTACCTAAACAGCTTGGCAGAAGCTTCCAAGGGAATTTTCTGCTGGAAAAGATCCTCTCTGTATGATTTTAGTTCAAAATAAGATGATGTTAAGTCGTCTTGGTATTTCTTCAACAATTAGACATATGACTACTTTTCTTCCCTACTTAGATTGCTACCTAGCTATATCTTTCGTGGTTTATCCTTCGTGCCCAGGTTGTTATTTTTAAAATCCCTTGAGGCTGACATGTGTCTTTTAATAATGTAATCAACATTATCAAAATTTGATTCAAGTGCTACCAAACCTTTGGGAATAGTATAATTCTTCACCTAAATGATGTCTTTGTCAAATAAAGTATCCTTTCCATTAGCTGCACAAACCATTGGCTCCCAATCTATACATTGATCAACAAATTCTCCTTGGTTCTAAAAAAACCTTTACATCTGGGCATTGTCTTCAAACACTTTCCAGTGTTTAACATTGTCAGGAGCAGATGGCCTAGTCAATACCTCAATATTATACTCATAATAGGGGGATAAAGCACAATTTTCAAATCTGGACCCCAATACGGCCAATTTATCTACTAAAGTATTGTACTTCTTATCATGATGTATTATGTTAAAGGAGTCAAACATTTCAATAAAATCCTAGAATACATGCTTATACTGCTTAATTCTATGATTTTTTGTTGCATATAGTTTTCTAACCAGTTTCAAAATTAGCTTTGAGTCTCCCTTAACAATGATCTATCTAATACCATATTTCCAAGAAATTCTTAGACCCAAGAGTAGTGCTTCATATTCAGCAATATTGTTAGTGCACTCAAAGTTGATTTTAAAAGAGAAAACTAACTCTTATTGGCCTAGAGATATTAGAAAAATATCAACACCATTTCCAAATTTAGAGAAAACCCCATCAAACAAAAATGTTCAAGGAGAACCTACTTGATTAAGAGACTAGCATTGATCAATTTTGTGCTCTTTACCATCAGCAAATCCAACAAAGTTATCTGCATTAGTGTCATTGTATAACACTTAATATGAAGCATTATTGGGATCCTCAATGACATGTAGCATCTTATTTTCACCATACAACTTTCCAAGGCTACCCTCAATAGGTATAGTCACAAAAGACATATCCATTTTCACACTACCACCCATAGTAGCAGCCCATTTTCTTAATAGCATTCCCGTTTTAACAGGGCAATCAACAATAGCAACATCTAGTTTTAAGTTCTTACTCAGGTAGGATGCAAGTTTCACTATCAAACCTTTGACACATCCAACCACAGGTACCTCTCTAGAATCTATAACAATGCACTTCCCATAAGTTTTTTTCACTTTGATATCTAATTCATTCATGACTTCAATAGGCATAACATTGCATGATGCTCGAGAATAAAACATACAGTTGTGTAATAGCTTGTCCCTAATAATCAGAGTAGTGAAAAATGGATCTACATTTAGTTGGGAATCAACCAAGGATGTTCCCAAATAAACTTCAGGTGGCTCACCTAGTTCTTCCAGCACTTGGGGTTTTTCTAACTCTTCAATGGTAGGAGGAGTCTCAACATTGTTTACATTTCTGCCTTGGGTAATCTTTTCTTCTTTCAATCCCAAATAATTAAAGGCCCTTTTATTGTGCTCAAGAATCCTAAGAAGCTTAACAATTGGAAAAAAAATCATGATCTGACTCAAAACTTGGGAAATGTCATAAGGAATGTATTTAGGCAAGGTAGAATTTGGAAGAAAACTAAGAAACTCATCTGATAGTAAAGGATTTTTCATGGTTTGAACATGGGCAGGGATACCAATTCTGCTTAGGGACACAAGGATTTTTCCAGATGTAATTTCTTAGGAGTTTATTTTAAGATATTGGTGAGAATGGGAGTTTTTGGTTTGGCCTAAGGCCCTACCCCTTTGCCAAATTTACTCCTAGTGTTATATTCCTTTTCATGGCCAACTACAACATTCATTAGCAACTTCCTATCCTCCTCAGAAGGGATTCCTCCATCATAATTTTTAATCATTAATTCCCTTAAGTATTCAAAATCATTACTAGGAAATACAAAATCTTATACCATATCTATTTCAAAAGTATGAGAGGGAGGAAGTGGTAATACACAATGGATGAAATCCCAAAAATTTGTAGCAGCTCTAGCATTGATTAATTTAGTCAATTTTTCTCCTTCCTGTGAGCTTGTAGAGCACCCCATCATGCACACATCGTCATTAGTGTCATCATCAGCTTCCTCAACTTTTTTTTCTTCATCACATGCGGCATGTGGCAAGAAACATATATCACACCACTCAATTTCATTGGCTTCTTCCACATCAAGAACTCTTGTAGTTAAAGGATCATGCACAATTCTACTCTCATGGGATTAGGGTTGTCCATTTCCTGATCCCACAAGTCCTTTTACTCTAACATCAGATCTATAATCACCCCTAGGATGATTTGTAAATCTTTCTTGACCTTGTGATTTATGATGACCTTGAGATATTTTTCCAATCCCCTTCTTTTCTTTGGCCAGTTTATAGGATATTTCCTTAATAGCTCTGGCCAAATTTTTCACAAGCTCTTTTAGATCCATAGAATTACTTGACTGAGGCTTCTCTAGATTGATTAACTTGATGCCTTCCCTCTTAGGAGGCTTACCAACTGCTTTGATATTATTTTTGATCTCCAAAGCCATGGTGAAGGCATGCTGCCATGTTTATGGGTTCTTATCCCTCAAATAATAGGCTACCTTCTTATCAAAAGCATCAGAGTATTTTATCAAACAAGAAACATCACTTAGCCTTAGGATCACATATAGCTTATTTAGGGTCTTATTAAACCTTGTATTGAAGTCATGAATAGACTCATTAGGATTCTTTTTTATATTTTCAAATTCTAATAAAAGAAACCTAGGGTTTTTTTATCTCCACACTACAATTTAAAATCATTCTTCATTTCTATCCATGAATCAATGGAGTTGTCTGGCAAAGATTTATACCAGCCCCGTGCATCCTCTTCTAGAGTATGAATTAACAATTTTATGTACACATCCTCAAATTTGATCTCGAATTCTTCCATCATCTTGATAAAAAGATTTAAGTGCTGATCCCCAGTAATGACATTATTTTCATGAAATTTAGGCAATATATTTCTAACATCTTGGGGCACAACATCTAGGTATCCAGCCATACCTCTGAAATCTATAGGACCAAAAGTGTTCACAAAAAATGGAGGTCTGGGTAGGGGCTAGGCCATATAGTTTTTGGGAGGTGATCTTATAGGAGAAATAAAATGATGAGGAGTGAGGGGTCTGTGGGGCACATGAATACAATTATTAGAATCAATGTTCTCTACAAACATTATTTCTTGGAAGTTTCTATCAGATTTGGAGAACACATGGACAAAATGAGATGTAATTTTTTCAAATACAAAATAAGGACCCTCTCTAGTTGAAGAATTTGTATTTACAAAGAGAGAGCCTTATTCAAAAGCACTTGAGGAAGTATGGCAATCTTCAATGATAGGCTGATTAGTTTCCACAATTGATAACTCTTTTCTTGATTTTTGATCTCTAAAAACTTTCTAGATTCTTCTTGCTTCTGAATTTGTCTTTCCAAGCTCTAGAAACAAATTTCTAGTAGGGTATCTAGCGAAGAAATATCTTCTTCCTTCCAGCTTTACAAATATTAGTGATAAATTTCAATTGACAAAGGTTAAGACACTGTCATTTATCAAAAAATCATTCAATATGGAGTTTCCACTAAGGATTTTCACCTTAGTTGTGCAAATGCACTAAAATTGATCTGTTAAATGTATTTCAATATTGAATTCATGCAAATATTCACAGATCTAAACCTCCTCTACCCATACTTACCTTTGATTATGTAAACATAGTGCCAAAAACCATAGAAACTAGAAATATTACACATATAACTTGTAACTTTTCTTAATTCTTACAAATCTGGACACAAGATGATGTTTCAACAACGTATTTTCACTTTAAAATTTGTCAGAAGCATTTACCAGGGTCTATATGTGTTCCTAATGGTGTTCAAACTTTGCACACAACTTCATGTCCTTGGCAACGATGACATTCTAGTGTTGGTATCTGAATTTATTCTCCCTTGGAAACTGAGCAACATCAAATATTTAGCAGGGCACTAAGAGACAAATAGATCATATTATGAGTCATTTTTTAGCTGGGGAGGGTATTGTTTTGACTCTTTTTCACTAGGGAATCAGAGAAATGGATAGCACCCTCATTAAGTATTTGATCTATCCTCACTACTATAGGCCATGCCTTTTGATCAGGGTTAGAGGACCCGTTTTATAACCTCTGTCAATGAAGGAAAATGAAGATATCCTTCTTTACATAAATTTGAAAGGGGACCCTGAGAAAATATGATCAATGTACCACAATTTAACTCTCATGAGTTGTCACTTCTAAATAATGGTGATATTTTCTAAACAAGGCTAAAGGTTACTAAAGACATTATGGGATTTTGATTGCTTCTACATATTTTGGCAATAGAATTTATACATTTGTGGTCATACAGGGAAAACATGGGTAGTTTAGGTAGGATTCATTGTTTTGAATAATTTTGGTGGGAGATTAATTAGGATAAAATTGATTATGCTAGATCTTTGAGAACCTTCACAACATTTGGAAAAATAAATGACAAAATGCTTCAAAATAGATAAAATGTTCCTTCAACTAGAAGGTGTTGATCAATGGAGGCCTAGATTTTCACATTTTCACAATCTCTAAGAATTTAACACAAAGGATCGAGCTAAAGACTCATTTAAGCATCAAAGACCGTTGGTTCCTGTTATCCTGTAAAATTGACAAGGGAAATTTTACCGATAACCATACCGAAACTTTTGTTTCGATCCCTCGTTAGGGATCCCTTGCATTCGAAACGTTGTAAAATCCCTTCCCGGGAAATCTAGTTTTCGAACTTAGTCTTTTTTGAGCCTTTTTTGGCTGGGCGCATGGATTTGCCTTGTAACACCAAGTTTTGGTGCGCCCCCTTAAAAGCCTTTGGCGCATGGTTTTCCATGTTAACACGTCTTTCGGTGCACCAAAGGATGTTGAATCACTTTTTGTTGCGCCAAAGGGCGCACATAATCTCTCTGAAACACCAAGTTTTGGTGCGCCAAAGGGCGCACATAACTTCGTGTTGACAATGCATATGGTGTGCCAAAGGCGCACTCATTCTTCTTTTGTCAAATTCTTCCGTGCGCCAAAGGGCGCACACTTTCCCCTGTCGACAACAGTTTTCATGCGCCATTTCAAAAGTGGTTGGCGCATTGATGACAAGTTTTTCTATAAATATCAGTGCGCGCCCAATGTCATTTTCATTCCTTTTTGTCAAAGCACGTGATCGCTCTGGACTTGTCAGCTCTGCTCTGTCATTATCATCGCCCTGTGGACCCGCTCTCCAATTTTTGATATATATTCAAAGTAAGAGGTTCTCCCTCTTTTTCATTGTGTACTTGGTCTGTGTTCTTGGTCAGGGTTTTGGTTTGCTGGCCAGTTTTAAATGGAATATGATTAAGCTAGTTTTTACCCCCTAAGCTATTCCATCACGTTTTCTTCTTTTCCTCCTCCTCTCCCTCCCTCTTTCCAGATCTGCTGGAAGGGGAGCTGTTTTGAAAGGGCTTGGTCTGCAAAACCTTTTTGTAAAAAAACCTTATATGACCAAGTAACTTTTGAAGTGGAAGAAAAGAATGAGAGATTTGAGTAGTTAGTGTAGTTCCATGGCGCACTGCCGCGTCTTGTTGCACTTAAGACAGTTGTGCCCCTCGGCGCATCTACCACCCCTGTTGCATAATCAATACCCGCGCCTATGGCGCAACCCTTCCGTCCTGCTGAAGTTAGAATTCATGCGCTCTCAAAGCGTGCCCTTTTTGGATGCTACAAGTATAAATCCCACGCTTCCTTAAAACCCTTTGGCGCACCTTCTTTCCATGTTACATCCTGCTTTCATGCGCCAAAGGGCACACCCAGCTTTCATGCAACACAAGCCTTATTCGCACGAGTATAAAGTTAGAAAGGCGCGGGTGCACCCTCCATTGCAGTAACATGATGTTGTGTACAACCTTCATGCGTCGCGCCAAAGCCTTTGGCGCACCATTTGTTAATGTTACACAATCTTCCCATGTGCGAAAAGGCGCACCGAACCCCAATGTAACACGAATTTCCTGTGCGCCCTGCTATAAAATGCAACATACTTCATCCATGCGCCATGCGCCTTTGGTGCTAGTATAACCTCTGCAACATTCCTTTTCTGTGTGCCTTATCTATTTGGCCTGCCAGTTGTATTTTTCCTAAGCCCTGAGCCTTAAAATCTCTAACTCTTTCTTCTGCTAGCTTTCTAATGGAAGATCAAATGACTAATTCAACCTTTTTGGATTGGGTCTCACTTCTTCTTCATGCAGATAAGCAACTGAGTTCGAAAGAACACATGTCTATGTCAAGCAAAAATCCCACCAAACCAAGAGGAAAAGCTAAGCTGACAAAAGAAGAGATGAAATACAAATATCAGAGGGTCAGGATGCCTGAATCATAGGCTGAGTGCAGTATGGATGTTAGAGACTCTGAATTGGGTCACATTGACATGGATGAGTTCTGGGTTAGCACTCAAAAAGTTACAAGAAGTCCATGGATGGACAAGTTAATAGGCAGTGCCCTGCACTTCGCCGGAGGAATCCCCGTCAGTGCTATAAACAACGAATTCATGATGGTGATTGCGCAATGTTACAACAAAGACACAAGATGTGTCGAGAACAGTAAGGGCGAGGCAGTCATAAACCTCACTGCCCGTCACTTTGAGTTAATGCTTGGCATCCCTCACCACCGGAACTACGTGGCTGTTAGCCAACGAGAATGCATCAAGTCCTGGGAAGACAACGAAGACTAGTGCATGCAGTTGATGAATGAGGTCTACCTAAAGAATAAGAAGGTGGTGACCTGGTGGCCTCAGACTATCCACCGAAGTGATTTCTCAGAGGAACTCAGTGATACTATCACTTTCCTAAGCAGAGTCTTCGGGCTTTCAGATGCCCACTATTTCCATAAGTGGATGCTGCGGTACCTGGAGACAATGAATAAGAATTTGCCTGATCAGCGCTTTTGCTGGGGGGGAATAATAAGCAGAACCATATCTGAGCAGCTACAACAGTTCGCCACAATAGGAGTGTTCCATATGAACTCCTATGTAGTCTACGCTGCAGCAACGGCGAGGGATTATCTGGGGCTGAACCGAAGTGGAGTATGCCCTCAGGCCAAGATATTTGATTACTACCCAGAGCTGAGGCTGGAGAATAGCATCCAACATTTCGCAAAAGTTAACGATGCATTCTTCTATCATGTCATCTGCCTACTGAGGCCAAACATGACTCATAGCCGGATGACCAAACACATAGTGGCAGTCACAGAGAAATGGGGGCCCCTGTTCACCCAATTTCACACGTTCACCTATCTGAGGGCTGCCAACTTTTTGGGAGAGCCAACCAGGCTACCAAGGTATGCTGGCCTTAAGCTGATTCTACTAGAACTGTCAAGACAGCTGGTCACATACCATGAGAAGTGCCTCAAAAGAAAGAAGGGTGGAACTCCTTTACCCCTCAAAGTGGGCCGATACACATGCTCCACCCACCATAAGGCGAAGGAAATGTTCGCAGAGCTGGAGCTACTCAACTTGAAGCATGACTTCCCAGCCAGGCCTATCTTCGACCCAAGAAGCTGCCTGCCAAACGTGAAGCTCGATCCGATCCATGTCCCTCAAATTGAGGATATTTACATTGACGTTCTCCATGAGGCAGAACTCAGAAGAAAGGATCACTCTCGCTTAGCATTGGCGGAAATCATCCAATACGGAGTGGCCATTGCCCTCGAAGGCTTCCAGACTACGGAAGATGAAGTAGATAAGGTGTATAATGACACAGATGGGGACAATTGGCCCTTCCCGGCCATTGACAGGAATAAGTCTCCTCAAACAATTGAGGAGAGGGTCAAGGAGACTATGCGAAGAACAGAGCATTGGTGCCACATGAACGGACTAATCTACCTCGGGGTAGATTTCACAACTTCCCCTTTGGGCAACGCACCTCCAAGGTCAAAGAAGCAGCTGAAAGGTAAAGGTGCAGAAGGTGAACCTAGCACCATTCAGGAGGAAGCCCCTGAAAGTCCTCTTACCTCAGAGCCAGAACAAGTCATAACTCTTGATGAGGAATTGACAGAGGATAGTCCTATATGCCCATCCACCCAGGATGTCGGCATCGCTACAACTTCAGAGGTCCCTTCTATCCCTTCTTCTTCTCTTCCTTCCCCTCCTCGAGTGACTCAAACGACCACCCCTTTGGTCGTGTCCTCTGCCCCTTCTTCTACCCTTTCCCCTACTTCGTCATCTATCTTCTCCTCCCTCGCTGATTTGTCTTCCTCTATTTCTTCCCTCATCTCTGAGCTCCCTTCCCTTCCTATGTCTTCTGCAGTTGCGGTTCCCCTTCCTCCCGTGGACATTTCTTCAGCTACTCTTTCCATGCCACCGCCACGTGTCTCCACATTTTTCCCCTCTTCTACCGTTGCTGCTTCTGCCTCTGTCTCTGGTCCTTCTTCTATAGGACCAGCTTGGATCTCTCAGCAGCTGAGCCAACAAAAGAGGAAAGTCCCCATCGCTCTGATGGACTTTTCAGTCATTCTGGCTAAAGGAGCAAAGAAGCACAAGCCGGTTACACGCTTCTCAAAGAGCGCTGCAGGTGAGAGAGTCATGGAAATAGCGTACCCCAACCCCGTCAAAGAGAAAGAAGATCTGTCTCCGACAGATTTCACTGTGACCCAAGTCACAATGGGGACATCCTCAGAAAGTCTCCAGGGGGAAGCTCTTTCCACAGTTGATGCACTCTGCAAAAAGCTTCAAGAAATAAAAGAAGAGAAAAGGCTACTGAAGGAGCAGAACAAGTACCTACTTCAAGCCTTATAGAAGATGGAAAGTGCACCTCCCACGACTGCCGCCGAGACTCCTGAGCTGCTCAGTCAGGAGAAGATCAATGAGTATTCAAAGATCGGCGAGTAGGGTATGGTTGTTTCTGCTTGGAGGAGCCAGATCCTCAAGGATAGTGAAAGAGTAATCACCGAGTATATCAGTTTATACCTAAACATCGAGAAGGTGAATAAGGAACTCCAAGCATTAGCAGGTCTGATATCAGAAGAGTTAGAACATGCTAGACTCCACCACGAGACCTTTCAAAAAAATTTCGACTGTTCAGTCGAAGATCTGGTCAAGTTCGGAGTCTTCCGTCATCCAAGGGCCCTCAACAAAACTATGTCCACTCTAGACTATCAGATAGATCAGCTGGAATTTGTTTTAGAAAAGATAGACAAGGTAAAGGAAGAGGCCCTAGATGTAATGCACCAAATGGAGAAAATTGTCCTCACCATGACTCTAGGGTTGCTCACTCCTTCCCTTACCTTGAGATCAGCTGATGACACTATCCGCATTTTCAAGGAGATAGCTTCTCAAGGGACAGGGCCAGAGGTCACGTTCGACACTGAATCTATCAATAACCTACTGGCCTATAGGGACTTCATCGGGTTCCTTATCGAGGTGGAGAAAGATTATTCCAAACTCCCAGAAAAGCTCATAGACGAGTGGGAGACTTGCGAAGCAATCAGTGAACGGCACAAGGATCCATCACAGTATCAATTTGGGCCAATGATCAGCAAGTTTTTGGAATACCGCGCTCAGTTCCACATATCATCACCTGAGTAGCATCAGAAACAGGCAACCCCTTTTCGGCCGCAGGATGATGATGATGAGTAGCTTCTTCTTCTTCTTCTTCTTCTTCTCTCTATTCTTCTCCGACTTTCTTTTCGAAATGTCTAAAATGAGTTGGCACAAATGATGACATCATCCATGTTGCATCATGGGATGATGTCATCCACCAAGTTGTCAAAGTCAACATGACTTTTAGATATTTGTAAATATCTTTGTAAATAAGTGGTTGGCTCCATTTTTCCTTCTCTCTCCCTCATCTTCTATAAATATGAGAATACTTGTTGTATTCAGTGTGAACATTTTTTAGATAGAAATAGAAGTGAGGAGAGAAAGACTTTGAGCTTTCTTGTAACAGAAAAGAACAGTAATACAATTATTCAGACTTTGTGCTCAATAGCTATGTTATACATTAGATCTTTCTTACGTTAGATCTGTATGTGTTTAATCTGTTGGATTCATATCTAATTTTCCGTCATTTGTTTATCAGTATTGCTTTGTTTATTTATGCAAGTAGGTTGGCTCTGTTTACTACCAAATTAAAAACATAAATCTTCTGACCTTTCTGCTTCGGAATTCATTTCTTTTCTCCCTTCGGATCTGTTCTTTCTCTTCTCCCTCCTTCATTCCTTTCTTTTCGTAGCCTAGAACACTAAACTGGGATGAGATCCCAACCCCCGAAGGTAGAATATGTTAGACTTGCATAGGTTCCTGCTAGTAGAAATAGCAATAAACCAATTTCGCTTTGCTGTCTCAAAGAGGGGCTAAGCCCTACACACTGTTGGCTCGTCTATCCATAGATCTGTCCACGCGACAGATTTTCGGACCAACAATTTTTGGTGACTCCGTTGGGGATCGAATAGATCTATCAGATCTATGGTGGTGATATAATATAAAATCAGAAAATATAAGAAAATCACTGCCAGTTTGCAATCTGAACTGTGTGTTGAAAATCCAAAAAATTTGCAAAAGTGCCCGAAATTGAAAATTTTCTTCTGAAGTCCATAGATCGGGCGTAGTTACAGGATCTTTAGTTCGCTGAGTTTTTATCAAAGTTAACATTTTTCTGTAGATCTGAGTTTTTGACTGTTTTCTAAAAGTTTGAAACCCTCTGAAAATTAAAAATTAGATCTAAAAATCAGCCCTAGCTATTCTTCCCTGCCATCTTATCCTTGCTATTATTTGTCTTAACCGCAATCGGTTTTTCAAAGAGGATAGTTTTTATATATCTTGAAAAGTGCATGCTGCTGGTTTTTGTCAGAAAAACCAGAAAATCAGCAAGTACACCCAAAAATAAAGTTTAAAATCTGTGCCATAATATCGCAGATCTGGAAGGTACGCTAGCAAGTGAACCTTTACCGCGCAGCAGGAGAGCCCGTGGAGAAGTTGATCCTACTTTTGATCTGCTTCAAAGGCACAATTTCACAGCATAACACCGGCACGTTTTTCAGTGCTAAGCTCGGCTAGCCGGTCATCTAGGAGTGTCTCACCTCCACGAAGAAATTTTTTTTGCAAAGGAACATCTACAATCCCTTTGTGAGTCCTTGCTTCTCAGTGGACCACCCCTCCCTCTCCCAACTCGTGTGCTTTTTTCCAGCCTTTCAAATGGCAGTACCATGGGAAATGCTATGGTTCCCCCGCATTACCACCTCCATTTCCCGCGCTCCCTCACGGAAACAAAAAGAATTTTCCCAAATTCGACGGGAGCGTAAATCAAAGCAGGGATTCCCACATATCTGCTTTCATTATTCCATCGGCGAGTCGGGTATGGTTGTTTCTGATTGAGAGCCAGATCCCAAGGATAGTGAACAGAGTTAATAACCGAGGTATATCAGTTTATACCTCTTAACATCGAGAAGGTGAATAAGAACTCCACGCATTAGCAGTCTGATATCAGAGAGTTTAGAACATGCTAGACCCACCACGAGACCTTTCAAAAAATTTCGATGTTCAGTCGAAGATCTGGTCAAGTTCGGAGTCTTCCGTCATCCAAGGGCCCTCAACAAAACTATGTCCACTCTAGACTATCAGATAGATCAGCTGGAATTTGTTTTAGAAAGATAGACAAGGTAAAGGAAGAGGCCCTAGATGTAATGCACCAAATGGAGAAAATTGTCCTCACCATGACTCTAGGGTTGCTCACTCCTTCCCTTACCTTGAGATCAGCTGATGACACTATCCGCATTTTCAAGGAGATAGCTTCTCAAGGGACAGGGCCAGAGGTCACGTTCGACACTGAATCTATCAATAACCTACTGGCCTATAGGGACTTCATCGGGTTCCTTATCGAGGTGGAGAAAGATTATTCCAAAACTCCCAGAAAAGCTCATAGACGAGTGGGAGACTTGCGAAGCAATCAGTGAACGGCACAAGGATCCATCACAGTATCAATTTGGGCCAATGATCAGCAAGTTTTTGGAATACCGCGCTCAGTTCCACATATCATCACCTGAGTAGCATCAGAAACAGGCAACCCCTTTTCGGCCGCAGGATGATGATGATTGAGTAGCTTCTTCTTCTTCTTCTTCTTCTTCTCTCTATTCTCCGACTTTCTTTTCGAAATGTCTAAAATGAGTTGGCACAAATGATGACATCATCCATGTTGCATCATGGGATGATGTCATCCACCAAGTTGTCAAGTCAACATGACTTTTAGATATTTTGTAAATATCTTTGTAAATAAGTGGTTGGCTCCATTTTTCCTTCTCTCTCCCTCATCTTCTATAAATATGAGAATACTTGTTGTATCAGTGTGAACATTTTTTAGATAGAAATAGAAGTGAGGAGAGAAAGACTTTGAGCTTTCTTGTAACAGAAAAGAACAGTAATACAATTATTCAGACTTTGTGCTCAATAGCTATGTTATACATTAGATCTTTCTTACGTTAGATCTGTATGTGTTTAATCTGTTGGATTCATATCTAATTTTCCGTCATTTGTTTATCAGTATTGCTTTGTTTATTTATGCAAGTAGGTTTGGCTCTGTTTACTACCAAATTAAAAACATAAATCTTCTGACCTTTCTGCTTCGGAATTCATTTCTTTTCTCCCTTCGGATCTGTTCTTTCTCTTCTCCCTCCTTCATTCCTTTCTTTTCGTAGCCTAGAACACTAAACTGGGATGAGATCCCAACCCCGAAGGTAGAATATGTTAGACTTGCATAGGTTCCTGCTAGTAGAAATAGCAATAAACCAATTTCGCTTTGCTGTCTCAAAGAGGGGCTAAGCCCTACACACTGTTGGCTCGTCTATCCATAGATCTGTCCACGCGACAGATTTTCGGACCAACAATTTTTGGTGACTCCGTTGGGGATCGAATAGATCTATCAGATCTATGGTGGTGATATAATATAAAATCAGAAAAATATAAGAAAATCACTGCCAGTTTGCAAATCTGAACTGTTGTTGAAAATCCAAAAAATTTGCAAAAGTGCCCGAAATTGAAAATTTTCTTCTGAAATCCATAGATCGGGCGTAGTTACAGATCTTTAGTTCGCTGAGTTTTTATCAAAGTTAACATTTTTCTGTAGATCTGAGTTTTTGACTGTTTTCTAAAAAGTTTGAAACCCTCTGAAAATTAAAAATTAGATCTAAAAATCAGCCTGCTATTCTTCCCTGCCATCTTATCCTTGCTATTATTTGTCATTAACCGCAATCGGTTTTTCAAAGAGGATAGTTTTTATATATCTTGAAAAGTGCATGCTGCTGGTTTTTGTCAGAAAAACCAGAAAATCAGCAAGTACACCCAAAAATAAAGTTTAAATCTGTGCCATAATATCGCAGATCTGGAAGGTACGCTAGCAAGTGAACCTTTTACGCGCAGCAGGAGAGCCCGTGGAGAAGTTGATCCTACTTTTGATCTGCTTCAAAGGCACAATTTCAGCATAACACCGGCACGTTTTTCAGTGCTAAGCTCGGCTAGCCGGTCATCTAGGAGTGTCTCACCTCCACGAAGAAATTTTTTTTTGCAAGGAACATCTACATCCCTTTGTAGTGCCTTGCTGCTCAGTGGAACCACCCTCCCAACTCGTGTGCTTTTTCCAGCCTTTCAAATGGCAGTACCATGGGGAAATGCTATGGGTCCTCTCGCATTACCACATCCAGTTCACGCGCTCCCTCACGGAAACAAAAAGAATTTTCCCAAATTCGAAGGGAGCGGAAATCAAAGCATGGATTCCCACATATCTGCTTTCATTATGTCATGCAGTATTTTGGACGTGACTCACGAAGATGTGTCGGTTCACCTTTTTCTGGAGACTCTACAAGGGCCCGCAGCTGAATGGTTTTAGCATTTTCCAGCCGCATCTATCACCAGTTGGGAAACCTTGCGGGAAGCTTTTGAAGACAGATACAAGCCTTCAGAAGATGCATTTGCGTTGCTATCACGGATCACCCACCTAAAGAAAGAGGCCAATGAGACTATGCGTGATTTTGTCACCCGGTTCAATGCATTAATCAACCGTGTCCCTACTGCCATGCTTCCAACACCGGAGAATCAAAAGTGTTTCTTCGTGAACACCATGAGCTCAAAAGTTATCTTCTTGCTCCTTCAAGAGTGAGTAGCTACCCTGACACTCACTCAGGCCGCTGCCATTTGGATAGAAGACAATTTGATAATATCTGGCGAGTTAAAAAAGGAATCATCAAAGTCCAAATCTTCAGATCCCTCACCTGCTACTTCGTCTGATCCGGCATTCCAAAAGATGGCGAATGATCTGCTCGCATTGAAAAAGCAGTTGGCCCAGGCTCCTAGTTCTTCATACCGAGACGTTCCACGAAGGAGTTTCGTTCCCAACAATGTTTCACAAAGATCGCGTCTACCTGCAACTGCTCCACGGTTGGCACTTGAAGCTCCTCCGGTCAATGCTTTGGCCGAAATTGAAGAGGAAGAGCAGTACTATGAAGAATCTTCGCCTCAAGACGAAGATGATCAAGATGTCGGTGAGCCGACTGGCGACTCTACTATTGGATACATGGAATTTGATGAGGATGAATCTGATGAAGAAGAGAGTACTCAAGGCTATGCAAGTGGACAATCATACGCTGTTTTTACCCGCTCGCAAGGAAAGGAAGCAGAAGTTGCTTCCCATGCGTAGAAAGAGAAGGTCGTGTCAAACGCACCTCCAACCATTGTTAAAAGAGGTAATCCCCTTCCTACTCAACTTCCTGCTAAGTCTTTTCCAAAGAAGTCCTTTCCGCCCATCTCTCCTCCGAATCAGCCCCCTCATATTCCTATCAAGATCAGTAACCCTGTTCCACCATCGCGAAGTGAAGGACTCATTCCCTCACCAACGCAACCCTTGGCCGCGTTTGATATTATAGATCACGCTAAGAAGACCAAGATCCAAATGTCTGAAGCTGAGTACCTTCAGTCAAACCCCGAACAGCTTGTAAGATTAACTAAATATATTCAGAGTCAAGCTGTTACGTCTAAACAGGTTTCCCCAAAAGGAATCCTTTCCACTCCCCCTGAATCTCGCATAAATGTTGCTTCAACATCTACATCAGGCAAGATAGAACCTTTCTATCTCTCTCTCCTAATCAATGGCCATAAGTTGAGCAACTGCATAATTGATTCCGGAGCTTCCGATAACGTCATACCGGCAAAAGTCACCCATGCTTTGGGCCTCACTCTTACCAAACCTTTTGGCAGATGTTACTCCTTGGAGACCAAGCAAGTGCCATTGATTGGCCAAATCAAAGACGCGTAATTTGCATTCGTAGCATTCTCTGAAAAGAGGGTAAAGATGACCGTTCTCGTTGCTGACATTCCAGCAGCCTATGGAATTCTGCTGGGAAGAAGCTTTTGCAGCGAAGTTGGTGGAGAAATTCACATGGACTGGTCTAAAGCTAGAATACCCGTCAAAGGTGTGATGCAGAATTTAGAACCGGAATCGCAAAAGAAGTACTTGGTTACTAGCTCTGAGGACCCCAAAGCCCAAATCCTTTTTGAATCATCAGGGATGGGGAACTACTTCTTATCTACCGAGATGGGTACAAAGGGCATTTTTGTTCAAGAAAAGGATCTTAATGAGATCTGGACCTTGCAATTTGATGGCAGTTGTGCGACTAGTGGGTGTGGCACCGGAATCGTGCTAATATCTCCCGAAGAGGAGGTAATTCCACTTTCTTTCAAATTGTAGTTTTTCAACACTAACAATACTGCTGAGTATGAATCTCTGTTGCTCGGTATGCAAGCCGTAAAGGAAAGAGGAATTAAAAATTTGAAAGTCCAAGGTGATGCTGAGCTAGTTGTAAATCAGGTCAAAAGGATTTACCAAGTGAAAAATGAGAGGCTCAGGCACTACCGTAACGCAGTATGGGACAGCATTGAAGAATTTGATGCCTTTTCAATAGGAGCAATTCCAAGAGCTCAAAATGATATGGCCGATTCATTGGCCATTTCAGCATCTCTCATGCTCCCGCACCCGGGTTTGAAAATGAACAAATACACCATTGAAGTGGTTTTCCGCCCGAGCGTGCCAGACAACTCTCAGCATTGGCAGGTATTCAACGATGATAATCACCTCATTGCCTTTCTAGAAAAATCAGAACATTTTGATGAGTTGTATTTTGAAGGATCCACCTCTACATGCCGCGAATCAATCAACAGTCAAAACCATGAATCAGAGGAGAAAGACGGCATATGTCAGCTCAAAGGAAATAAAATTCCGAAGGGCCTGGTTTCTCTGGAGCGCTTATTTGACAGGCATGACCATTTTATGAAAAAGAAGAAGCAAGATGTTCCTGACTCATCCCCAGAAATAGAACCAGTCAATATAGGTTCTGAGGCACATCCGCAATTTGTAAACATTGGCAAATGTTGCATGCCTGAAGAGAAGCAGAAATTTGTCAAGTTGCTGAAGAAATATATAGATGTGTTGGCATGGTCCTATGCCGATCTAAAGTCCTTCAAGCCAAAGGACGTTCAACATGACATACCGCTGAAAGAAGATGTCAAAGCCTTTCGCCAGAAGCAAAGGCACTATAATCCGAAGATATCGGGCACCATCCAGGAAAAAATTCAGAAGATGCTGGATGCAAGAATCATCTTCCCTATCCATCACAGCACTTGGGTGGTGAATATTGTGCCAGTGCGCAAGAAAAACGGCGAGATGCGCATATGCGTAGACTTTCAAAATTTGAATCAAGCTTCACTGAAAGATAACTACCCTCTTCCGATAATGGATCAAGTTCTTCAAGCAGTAACTGGATCAGAAATGCTGTCTATGCTTGATGGTTTTTCAGGCTACAATCAGATTGAAGTCTCGCCTGAAGATCAATTCAAAACAACATTCACTACTCCCTGGGGTACATTTGCCTACAGCAGGATGCCTTTTGGCCTGACTAATGCAGGTGCTACTTTTCAACAGGCCATGGACTTCACATTTAAAGGTATGATGGGAAAATTCATTGTAGTTTATCTAGATGACTTAACCATGTTCTCTAAACAACGAAGTGATCATTGTGATCACTTGGAGAAAGTATTGGCCAGGTGCCGAGAACATGGAATTTCCCTAAATCCCAAAAAGTCTGTTTTTGGAGTTACGGAAGGGAAGTTGCTAGGGCATGTGGTTAGCAAAGAAGGAACGAGGATAGATGTTGAAAGGGTTAAGGCTATTCAGAGCCTTACTCTGCCTACAAGCAAGACTGGTGTTCATTCTTTCTTCAGAAAGGTGAACTTTCTTAGGCGTTTTGTTCCTGACTTTGCCGAGAAGACTCGCCACATACTGAACATGATGAAGGGGTCACCAACTTTCAGATGGAGTGAGGAAGGGAAAAAGTCATTTGAAGAAATAAAAACTTCTGTTTCCCATGCACCAGTCCTGGTATGTCCCGACTTCTCCAAGGAATTCATCATGTATAGCTACGCATCAGAACATACTCTGTCTGCAATCTTAATGCAAAATAATTTAGAAGACATTGAATCCCTGATTGCATTCATGAGTTCTCCCCTCAAGCCTCACGAGTTGAAGATGACTCAATTGGAAAAGCATGCCTTTTTCGTTGTCAAAGCAATGAAGAATTTCAGGTATTACATTCTAAACTCGCATACGGTGGTACTGGTCCCTAACACGGCGGTAAAATCAATTCTAACTCAGCAAGAGTTAGGAAGTTTGCGAGGGAATTGGATTGCAAAGGTCCAGGAATATGACCTGGATATTAAACCTACCAAGCTAGTGAGGGGCAAGGGCCTGTGTCAGTTAATGGCTGAAAATGAAAATTTAGAAGACCCTAAAGGAAAAGAGGACTGTACTGACGAAGAGCAAAGCCCTCTAGAGGAGCCTGATTCTCTACCTCTAGTTCTATTTGTTGCAACTAGTGATGAGTGGTACTCCGACATCACTTTCTTCCTTACCTACGGCGAATGCCCAATGCACCTAACTGTGAGGGAGAAGAGCACTATAAAGCTTAGAGCAGCTAAATATGTCATCTGGGATGATGGTTTATATAAGCGCAGGATAGACGGTGTCTTCCTGCGATGTGTTGACAAGCCCCAACAAGTAAAACTGCTGGAAAGTTTTCACAATTCAGCCTGAGGCCATTTTTCTTCTTCCGTGACAGCACACAAGATCATTCGAGCCAGGTACTATTGGCCAACGCTCTTTCAAGATGCGGCTACCTGGGTAGCAAAGTGTGAACCCTGTCAGCAATTTGTCGGCAAGCCCAAGTTGGCTGCCCTTCCCCTAAGGCCGGTCATCATCAATGAACCATTTAGGCAATGGGGAATTGATTTTATTGGCGCACTCAATCCTCAATCGAGTGCTGGACATAGCTATGTCCTTACAGCAACGGATTACTTCACCAAGTGGGTGGAAGCCATACCTGTCAAGCACGCCACTTTTGAGGTGGTTTGCAGTTTTATCAAAGAAAATATCATTATCAGGTTCGGCGTTCCAAACAAAATCGTTGCTGATAATGCTTCTAACTTCTCCTCGCGGGAAGTTATTAGTTTTTGCTATGAATATGGGATAACTTTAGCACATGCCTCAGATTATTACCCTCAGGGAAATGGTCAGGTGGAATCCAGTAATAAGAACTTGGTGACCATCATACGGAAATTAGTAGATGAGAATCAGCGGATGTGGCACAAGTCTTTGTACGACGCTTTATGGGCGGACTGCATTACCCCCAAGAGATCTCTCGGCATGTCACCTTTTCAAGTGTTATATGGCACTGATGCCGAGCTTCCTATTTCTGCTGAACTTCCTGCTCTGCGCTTGGCACGAGCAATCGAAGATGAAACTTTTCAGAGTTCTCTAGAAAAGAGAATCATGTATCTTGCAGAACTTGAAGAAAAGAGAGTAAGAGTGGTCGACAGGATCACTGAGCATCAGAATCAAGTAAAGAGGCTTTTTGACAAGAAGACCAAGCAGAGAAATTTTCAAGTGGGAGATCTCATCCTCTTATGGGACAAGCGAAGAGAGCCAAAGGGCATGCACGGAAAATTTGATTCCCTATGGAAAGGGCCCTTCAAAATCAAGCAACTCAATGGAGAGAATAGTTTCTATCTCTCGTATCTGGATGGAGCTGAACTCCTTCTTCCCCATAGCAGGCAACATCTCAAGATCTTTAGGAAGTAGAGCTTGCTCTCTTCTTTGTACAGTTTGCTTTTTGTTGTGTGTTTGCTTTCATCGTGTGTTTGCTTTTAGTTTGTTTTGTGTTTCCTTTGTTCTCCCTCCGGTCCCCCTTGTTTTTGACTCTGTACCCAATGGATAGGCACATGTGATCTGGGATTCTCTACCCCCGAGTTCACTCAGGGATAGTCCCTAGAAAGAGCCAGCTGTTATCCCGTAAAATTGACAAGGGCAATTTTACCGATAACCATACCGAAACTTTTGTTTCGATCCCTCGTTAGGGATCCCTTGTGTTCAAAACGTTGTAAAATCCCTTCCCGGGAAATCTAGTTTTCGAACTTAGTCTTTTTTGAGCCTTTTTTGGCTGGGCGCATGGATTTGCCTTGTAACACCAAGTTTTGGTGTGCCCCCTTAAAATCCTTTGGCGCATGGTTTTCCATGTTAACACGTCTTTCGGTGCGCCAAAGGATGTTGAATCACTTTTTGGTGCGCCAAAGGGCGCACATAATCTCTCTGAAACACCATGTTTTGGTGCGCCAAAGGGCGCACATAACTTCGTGTCAACAATGCATATGGTGCACCAAAGGCGCACTCATTCTTCTGTTCTCAAATTCTTCTGTGCGCCAAAGGGCGCACACTTTCCCCTGTCGATAGCAGTTTTCATGCGCCATTTCAAAAGTGGTTGGCGCATTGATGACAAGTTTTTCTATAAATATCAGTGCATGCCCAATGTCATTTTCATTCCTTTTTGTCAAAACACGTGATCGCTCTAGACTTGTCAGCTTTGGTCTGTCGTTATCATCGCCCTGTGGACCCGCTCTCCAATTTTTGATATATATTCGAGGTAAGAGGTTCTCCCTCTTTTTCATTGTGTACTTGGTCCGTGTTCTTGGTCAGGGTTTTGGTTTGCTGGCCAGTTTTAAATGGAATATGATTAAGCTATTTTTTCCCCCTTGAGCTATTCCATCACGTTTTCTTCTTTTCCTCCTCCTCTCCCTCCCTCTTTCCAGATCTGCTGGAAGGGGAGCTGTTTTGAAAGGGCTTGGTCTGCAAAACCTTTTTGTAAAAAAACCTTATATGACCAAGTAACTTTTGAAGTGGAAGAAAAGAATGAGAGATTTGAGCAGTTAGTGTAGTTCCATGGCGCACTACAGCGTCTTGTTGCACTTAAGACAGTTGTGCCCCTCGGCGCATCTACCACCCCTGTTACATAATCAATACCCGCACCTATGGCGCAACCCTTCCGTCCTGCTGAAGTTAGAATTCAACCTTCTTTCCATGTTACATCTTGCTTTCATGCGCCAAAGGGCACACCCAGCTTTCATGCAACACAAGCCTTATTCGCACGAGTATAAAGTTAGAAAGGCGCGGGTGCACCCTCCATTACAGTAACATGATATTGTGTACAACCTTCATGCGTCGTGCCAAAGCCTTTGGCGCACCATTTGTTAATGTTACACAATCTTCCCATGTGCCAAAAGGCGCACCGAACCCCAATGTAACACGAATTTCCTGTGCGCCCTGCTATAAAATGCAACATACTTCATCCATGCGCCATGCGGCTTTGGCGCTAGTATAACCTCTGCAACATTCCTTTTCTGTGTGCCTTATCTATTTGGCCTGCTAGTTGTATTTTTCCTACGCCCCGAGCCTTAAAATCTCTAACTCTTTCTTCTGCTAGCTTTCTAATGGAAGATCAAATGACTAATTCAACCTTTTTGGATTGGGTCTCACTTCTTCTTCGTGCAGATAAGCAACTGAGTTCGAAAGAACACATGTCTACGTCAAGCAAAAATCCCACCAAACCAAGAGGAAAAGCTAAGCTGACAGAAGAAGAGATGAAATACAAATATCAGAGGGTCAGGATGCCCGAATCATAGGCTGAGTGCAGTATGGATGTTAGAGACTCTGAATTGGGTCACATTGACATGGATGAGTTCTGGGTTAGCACTCAAAAAGTTACAAGAAGTCCATGGATGGACAAGTTAATAGGCAGTGCCCTGCACTTCGCCGGAGGAATCCCCGTCAGCGCTATAAACAACGAATTCATGATGGTGATTGCGCAATGTTACAACAAAGACACAAGATGTGTTGAGAACAGTAAGGGTGAGGCAGTCATAAACCTCACTGCCCGTCACTTTGAGTTAATGCTTGGCATCCCTCACCACCGGAACTACGTGGCTGTTAGCCAACGAGAATGCATCAAGGCCTGGGAAGACAACGAAGACTAGTGCATGCAGTTGATGAATGAGGTCTACCTAAAGAATAAGAAGGTGGTGACCCGGTGGCCTTAGACTATCCACCGAAGTGATTTCTCAGAGGAACTCAGTGATACTATCACTTTCCTGAGCAGAGTCTTCGGGCTTTCAAATGCCCACTATTTCCATAAGTGGATGCTGCGGTACCTGGAGACAATGAATAAGAATTTTCCTGATCAGCGCTTTTGCTAGGGGGAAATAATAAGCAACACCATATTTGAGCAGCTACAACAGTTCGCCACAACAGGAGTGTTCTATATGAACTCCTATGTAGTCTACGCTGCAGCATCGGCAAGGGATTATCCAGGGCTGAACTGAAGTGGAGTATGGCCTCAGGCCAAGATATTTGATTACTACCCAGAGCTGAGGTTGGAGAATAACATCCAACATTTCGCAAAAGTTAACGATGCATTCTTCTATCATGTCATCTGCCTACTGAGGCCAAACATGACTCATAGCCGGACGACCAAACACATAGTGGCAGTCACAGAGAAATGGGGGGCCCTGTTCACCCAATTTCCCACGTTCACCTATCTGAGGGCTGCCAACTTTTTGGGAGAGCCAACTAGGCTACCAAGGTATGCTGGGCCTAAGCTGATTCTACTAGAACTATCAAGACAGCTGGTCACATACCATGAGAAGTGCCTCAAAAGAAAGAAGGGTGGAACTCCTTTCCCCCTCAAAGTGGGCCGATACACATGCTCCACCCACCATAAGGCAAAGGAAATGTTCGCAGAGCTGGAGCTACTCAACTTGAAGCATGACTTCCCAGCCAGGCCTACCTTCGACCCAAGAAGCTTCCTGCCAAATGCGAAGCTCGATCCGATCCATGTCCCTCAAATTGAGGATATTTACATTGACGTTCTCCATGAGGCGGAACTCAGAAGAAAGGATCACTCTCGCTTAGCATTGCCAGAAATCATCCAATACGGAGTGGCCATTGTCCCCGAAGGCTTGCAGACTATGGAAGATGAAGTAGATAAGGTGTATAATGACATAGATGGGGACAATTGGCCCTTCCCGGCCATTGACAGGAATAAGTCTCCTCAAACAATTGAGGAGAGGGTCAAGGAGACTATGCGGAGAACAGAGCATTAGTGCCGCATGAACGGACTAATCTACCTCGGGGTAGATTTCACAACTTCCCCTTTGGGAAACAAACCTCCAAGGTCAAAGAAGCAGCTGAAAGGCAAAGGTGCAGAAGGTGAACCTAGCACCATTCAGGAGGAAGCCCCTAAAAGTCCTCTTCCCTCAGAGCCAGAACAAGTCATAACTCTTGATGAGGAATTGACAGAGGATAGTCCTATATGCCCATCCACCCAGGATGTCGGCGTCACTACAACTTCAGAGGTCCCTTCTATCCCTTCTTCTTCTCTTCCTTCCCCTCCTCGAGTGACTCAAACGACCACCCCTTTGGTCGTGTCCTCTGCCCCTTCTTCTACCCTTTCCCCTGCTTCTTCATCTATCTTCTCCTCCCTCGCTGATTTGTCTTCCTCTATTTCTTCCCTCATCTCCAAGCGCCCTTCCCTTCCTATGTCTTCTGCAGTTGCGGTTCCCCTTCCTCCCATGGACATTTCTTCGGCTATTCTTTCCATGCCACCGCCGTGTGTCTCCACGTTTTTCCCCTCTTCTACCGTTGCTGCTTCCCCCTCTGTCTCTGGTCCTTCTTCTATAGGACCAGCTTGGATCTCTCAGCAGCTGAGCCAACAAAAGAGGAAAGTCCCCATCGCTCCGATGGACTTTTCGGTCATTCTGGCTAAAGGAGCAAAGAAGCACAAGTCAGTTACACGCTTCTCAAAGAGCACTGCAGGTGAGAGAGTCATGGAAATAGCGTACCCCAACCCCCTTAAAGAGAAAGAAGATCTGTCTCCGACAGATTTCACTGTGACCCAAGTCACAATGGGGACATCCTCAGAAAGTCTCCAGGGGGAAGCTCTTTCCGCAGTTGATGCACTCTGCAAAAAGCTTCAGGAAACAAAAGAAGAGAAAAGGCTACTGAAGGAGCAGAACAAGTACCTGCTTCAAGCCTTACAGAAGATGGGAAGTGCACCTCCCACGACTACCGCCGAGACTCCTGAGCTGCTCAGTCAGGAGAAGATCAATGAGTATTCAAAGATCAGTGAGTAGGGTATCGCTGTTTCTGCTTGGAGGAGCCAGATCCTCAAGGATAGTGAAAGAGTAATCACCGAGTATATCAGTTTATACCTAAACATCGAGAAGGGGAATAAGGAACTCCAAGCATTAGCAGGTCCGATATCAGAAGAGTTAGAATATGCTAGACTCCAGCACGAGACATTTCAACAAATGTTTTACTGTTCAGTCGAAGATCTGGTCAAGTTCGGAGTCTTCGGTCATCCAAGGGCCCTCAAAAAAACTATGTCCACTCTAGAATATCAGATAGATCAGCTGGAATTTGTTTTAGAAAAGATAGACAAGGTAAAGGAAGAGGCCCTGGATGCAATGCACCAAATGGAGAAAATTGTCCTCGACATGACTCTAGGGTTGCTCACTCCTTCCCTTACCTTGAGATCAGCTGATGACACTATCCGCATTTTCAAGGAGATAGCTTCTCAAGGGACAGGGCCAGAGGTCACGTTCGACACTGAATCTATCAATAACCTACTGGCCTGTAGGGACTTCATCGGGTTCCTTATCGAGGTGGAGAAAGATTATTCCAAATTCCCAGAAAAGCTCATAGACGAGTGGGAGACTTTCGAAGCAATCAGTGAACGGCACAAGGATCCATCACAGGATCAATTTGGGCCAATGATCAGCAAGTTTTTGGAATACCGCGCTCAGTTCCACATATCATCACCTGAGCAGCATCAGAAACAGGCAACCCTTTTTCGGCCGCAGGATGATGATGATGAGTAGCTTCTTCTTCTTCTTCTTCTTCTTCTTCTTCTTCTCTCTATTCTCTGACTTTCTTTTTGAAATGTCTAAAATGTGTTGGCACAAATGATGACATCATCCATGTTACATCATGGGATGATGTCATCCACCAAGTTGTCAAAGTCAACATGACTTTTAGATATTTTGTAAATATCTTTGTAAATAAGTGGTTGGCTCCATTTTTCCTTCTCTCTCCCTCATCTTCTATAAATATGAGAATACTTGTTGTATTCAGTGTGAACATTTTTTAGATAGAAATAGAAGTGAGGAGAGAAAGACTTTGAGCTTTCTTGTAACAGAAAAGAACAGTAATACAATTATTCAGACTTTGTGCTCAATAGCTGTGTTATACATTAGATCTTTCTTACGTTAGATTTGTATGTGTTTAATCTGTTGGATTCATATCTACTTTTCCGTCATTTGTTATCAGTATTGCTTTGTTTATTTATGCAAGTAGGTTTGGCTCTGTTTACTACCAAACTAAAAACATAAATCTTCTGACCTTTCTGCTTCAGAATTCATTTCTTTTCTCCCTTCGGATCTGTTCTTTCTCTTCTCCCTCCTTCATTCCTTTCTTTTCGCAGCCTGGAACACTCTACTGGGATGAGATCCCAACCCCCGAAGGTAGAATATGTGAGACTTGTATAGGTTCCTGCTAGTAGAAATAGCAATAAACCAGTTTCGCTTTGCTGTCTCAAAGAGGGGCTAAGCCCTGCACACTGTTGGCTCGTCTATCCATAGATTTGTCCACGCGACAGATATTCGGACCAACAGTTCCTCATGCCTAAGATACACTCAAAGACTTATAGACAATATTTATCAACAAATGACAATAAAATAAATTTAAATTTTTTATCTCATTGCAGGATGAAAGCTCCTCTTGAAATGAAATTGCAAATGCCACTAAAATGTCATAGGGATGAGATCCTATGTGATTCGGAGGGACTTTAACACAATATTGCAATAGGGATGATAAAAACTACTTACAAACATTCTGAAATAAAGAAGACAGAAATTGGTTGAAGATTGATAAAGATTAATTCAAAATTGATTATATTCATCAGTGGGGGAAAGTTTCTTTTAAAAGTTTCAAAGCTTGTCAATGGCTGTACAATCACAACCAACTTAATGTGGTTGAAATCTAAAACACAAGAAATTAACAGGTTTCTCAGATTGGTCTCTCAGGAAGATGGGATCTCTCAAATTTTCTCTTAAGAATTTAACCCCCGTGACTTTGCAAGATTATTTTCATTACATTTATACATTTCCCTCACTCACTCATCCATAAATTTCCCCCCAAAAATAAGAATTTTTGAGGAACATTTTCTTGTTACCAATTTTCTTCAGAAAGTAACATTTAAAAAATTCGTACATGAAAGCTACCAGGTGGAAAAATTATGAACTTATCACGTTTCTCAGACCCTCGACTAATGACTAGGATGTCATGCCACAATGTTTTGACAGTCATTTTAATCATTCTTATTTTTTCATGTGATAAATACCCATTTTAATCATTTTCAAGTGGCCCTATATAGCTGGATCTGACAAGAAATCCTTTTCACCCTCAAGGGAACACCTTTTTCGTCCTTTGTGCCTGCAACCTTCATCATTTCATCATTTTCCAATTCTTTCCTCTACAAATTTACCCGACATCTAGCTTCCCTAGTAATTCACATTTTTGCAAGTGCCCAAGCAATTCTAACTTCAAAATATCACCCTTTACAATCCTTAAACTCACAAATTAAGTTCCAAATCCATTAAATGAAACTTTACAGATAAAAATGACAAGGAATTTCATCAAAAAATGATGAAAAACAATGCGTATTCACATGTCCAGGAGTCTCGGAAAAAAAATTGTGGAAAAACAAATGTAATGTATAGTAACCATTTATTCTGCCTATTCTCAACTTTAGATTAGAGTCATCCATGTGTTTCCTTGGCAAAAATGCAAAGGTGAGGGTTAGAGGCAAGTTTCCAAACAAGCGCAGGCCTTCCACATGCCTTGGTCCCAAGAAAAACACCTTTTGGCCTTTGAAAATTCTAAGTATAAAAGGAGCCAAGGGAAGCCTCCACGTGTCTTCTTGGCACACCTTTGGGATGGTCCCAAAAGTGGAGACCCCAAAAAAGTGCTAGCTCACCATGTGTCTCAGTCTGGCAGAGTTGTTGAACAATTTTAAGGACCAGTGGAAGGTGCCATGTGTCTAGGGTTTGAGATAGTTTTCCTTGGCCGTTGAAAAGTCCAAACAAGGGTAGAGTGAGTGTAAACTTCCAAGTATCCCTTTGGAACTTCTTAAAAAGTAAAGTATAGAAGTAGAGACCCCAAAAAGGAGTGGGCCCTCCACATGTCCCAGGCCTTTAGAAAGTTTCTTGAAAATTTTAAGTATAGAAAGGAGCCAGTGGAAGCTTCCATTTGTATCCCTGACACAATTTTGAGATGGTCCCCAAAAGCGGAGACCCTAAATAAGTGTGGGCTCACCACATGTCTCCTTGGTGTAACTACTAAGGTAGGACCAAGAGGTGGATCCTCAAATGAGCACTGGCCCTCCACGTGTCCATGGTCTGAAAAAGCTACACTGACCACATGAATAAAAATGTTGAAGTCTTGGAAAGGAAGTGGAAACCTCCACGTGTCTCCTTGGCACAACTCCAAAGGTCAAACCGAGAGGTGACTTTTCAAATGAGCATAGGCCCTCCACGTGGAAAAAACTTGAATTGAATCAGGCATTAGAGTTTGAAAGTTCCCCATCAAGCCATGTCCAATCACAAAGGGAAATGTTTCCACAGATTATGAGATATAAATTTGAGAGGGAAAACACACCTGTCAAACTATAAAGTGTAGGGAAATCACCATTTGCACCCAAAAATGAATCTTTCTTTAAGCATAGATAATTTGGAAATGATATAAGTCCCAAATGTGATCCACCAAGCCACATTAAATAAGAAAGCACCACTTTTCCATTGGTATTAAAACAAAAATTGATAGGGAAAACAAAACGTGACTGTGGAAAAATGGAAGGAAGGGAAAAAACCTGAGTTTATGCCCAAGTTACAAATTATTTCACATGGATAGAGGAATAGAAAACAAATTTTGGATTTAAAATGATCCTCGACCAAAGCAATGGACTGATCATGGAAACCAAATTAAGTATAGAGCTTTCGCACATCAATATGGGGAGATAGAAAATATGACAGAGCCCGCAAAATGAATAATTTCAAGGAAAAACGGGGCAAGATCAAATTAAGCGCTAGCATTGGCTCTGAATCGAGGATGGGCACTCCCTATGAGTTCTATAGGAATAAATAGTAGACCAAGTGCCAAAAGTAAACCATTGGGAAATAGTGTCAAAGAAAAATCTTGTTGAGTAGAACAATAATAACCAACTCCCCAAAGGACAAACCGAGAAACCAATAAAATGGCCACCAAGGACTAGGATGAAACAAAACAGAAAAACACTAATGTAGAAAGAAATCAAACAACTGTACACTATATAATGGTGTATACCTTGATTATGAGAAATCAATCAAGGAAATGTTTTAAATGCCTGCGATTAGTAGGAAACTTAAGCAATTCCCCATCTAAGTCTTTTAAGAAAGTATGTTCACCAATTCGAATGTCAATTGAATAAGGGCCCATCCAAAATGAATCAAACTTTCCATGTTTTCCCTTATCCTCATTCCTACTATCCCACAATAGCAGAAGATATCCCACACTGAAAGCTCTTAGAGTCACCTTCTTATTGAACAACATCTATTGCTCTCTAAATTTTACATGCCTTTGATGGGATGCCCTTATTTCTAAATAATAATCAAAAATCTTCTTTATGTGAGCATAATTAGGACTAACCTATTGATCTTCTAGTTGAAGAAATTAAATAGAATACAATTGCATATGCAGGGGCAGTAGAGCTTGAGTTCCATGGAACAACTCAAATGGGCTTTTTATAGTAGCTCATTTAATAGTGATTCGATCAGCCCAAAAAAAAATTTCAACTGCTCACCCCACTTCCTTTTGTTTAACTCCAAAGTTCTAATTATCTTCAACATATTTTTATTTTTGGACTCTGCTTGTCCATTTCCATGGGGATTATAAATGGAAGCATATGTCAAATTGATCCCATATTCATGGCACATGGCCATTAAAGGTTTAGCTCAAAATCTCATGGCATTATCAAAAACTATTTTGGCAGGTACCCCAAATCTACAGATGAAATAATTCAGGATAAAATCCATGACAATTTGGTGAGTTGCCTTCTTGGTGGGGATTACCTCCACCCACTTGGTGAAGTAATATATGGCCACAAGTATCCACTTATTGCCTACAATTGAAGGATCAAAAATTTTCCCAATGAAATCCATTCCCCATTTCCTAAATGGGGCTTCAACTGATACAAACTGCAAAGGAATGGGACCTAAAGCTTTTAGTATTCTAGAAAAGTGTTGGTGAATTTCACATCTTCTTACTAATAGAGTTTTATCCTTGAAAAGAGTTGGCCACCAATAACCATCCCTTAAGATCTTATGAGCTGTGACTCTTCCAGAAAAAATTTTCCCACAAACTCCTCCATGAAGATCAAAAATTATTTTAGGGGCTTTATCTTTAGTAATGCATCTTATGAGAACTCCCTCTGGGTTCTTCCAAGCTAACCCGAGATCAGTAATGACACATTTTTTGAATCTAACTTAGGTGCTCTTTTCTGATTCTTGCTCAAATGTTCAGGGCATTGTATATGTTTGAGATAAAAAATGATGTCCTTGTACCATTCATAATTTATCAGTTTTTCAAGGACATTTAGCCTTTCTTCTTCAACTTCATTTACCTCAATTGTCTACAAATTGCTCTCTGCCATATGTTTTTCCAAGCCCAAACCTATGACCAATTTTTTTGTTTGGATATCCATATCATACTCTTACAATTTGTTTACCCATCGACATATCCTTCTTGAAACCTCCATTTCTGACATAATATCTTTCACCATGGTTTGGGGAACATAAGTAATGATTTTAGAACTCAAAATATATGGCGTGAAGACCCTTTGTTGCTTTTAGTAAAGAAAATGCCTACTTATCTATGATAGTATATTTTATCTCATCTCCTTGTAATTCCTTACTAAAAAATGCAATTGGTCTTTCATCTCCTTCATCATCCATCTGCAACAATACAGATGTACTAGTACTTTCTGAAGAAAAAGAAAACATTTGGAAATCCTTCTTATAATCTAAAGCTTCTAAAATAGGGGCATTCTTTAATTCTTCTTTGATCCCAGCAAAAGCTTGAATAATTGATTCTTCCCATTTGATACTTCTATCTTTCTTTAGCATGCTAGTGATTGGGATAGTTACTTCAGCAAAATTGGAGATAAATCTCCTAATAAAATTAATCTACCCAAAAAAGAATTGAATTCCCTTCTTGGTTCTTGGAATAGGGACTTTGCTGATGGCTTATACCCTCTCAAGATCAATCATGACCCCTTCCTTTCACACAATGTGTCCAAGTAGCTTTTCTTTCTAAACTCCAAAGTGGCACTTCTTGGGATTTAGTGAAATACCATACTCCCTGCATCTTAAAAACATTTTCTCTAAGTGTTACAGGTGGTCACTTCTTTTTCTAGAGAAAATAGTCACATCATATTTATATAAAGAAATGAAATCATCAATAGAGTAAGATAAATCTACATCCATTTCTCTTTGGAAAGTGGCTCTAGGATTCATTAGAACAAAAGGAATTCTAACATATACATATGTTCCCCAAGGAGTGGTAAAGGTAATTGTTAGTGCAAAATCACAACACCCCTGGATGTAGATCAGGCTTCTAGGTTGATCACTCAGGCATCCAGTGTGATTGCACAACATGGAAACCTCTCTCCAAGCGTGGGACTTGTGAAACCGAGAGAGGAATCTCCAGAGAAGGCTGGTTCCTGCTCCTAAACTACCTGCCATAAGCTATTCCAGTGCAGGCAGGCTAATCTAATCCTAATCTAACCATGCCAAGGAGACAGAGAGAGAGAGAGAAGGGAAAAATAGCAAAAGCCTACACTAAAACGGTGATACACCAGAGAAGGAGAATGTTGGACATCTATCAAAACTGCCATGGGACAAGGAGAGGTGAGCAATGGGAAGGATGGACAGATGCATCATAGGCCCAAGGATAGATTTCACACAGAAAATGTCCCAAAACTCCATGAACACAGCTTTAGACCTACAATGAACATTCAAACATGCACAAATACCTGCAATGAAGAGAGGCAAGAAGAGAACAAGTAAAAATGAGGAAGGATGGACAGATGCATCACAAAACATGTTTTGTTGCTCCAGAAGTTTGCACAGAACATCATTCCATTAGTAAGAGGCAAATATGCCATTATAGAGAAAGGGAGGAGGCTCGAACTCCATTTTCAACCCTAGAGAAGAAAAGAAGGAAGGGCAGACTAGAAAGAATGAACAACTTGTTATTTTTGAGCCAAATCTGGATTTTTACATTGCATGGGTCGAGCCCAGGGGACAGAAATGTGGGAAAACGTGCCAGCCCATTCCTCATTGATTGCATATGCATTGAAATGGCATGGGATACCTTACCAATCCATATCCTGCCATCTTTGACTGATTTGGAGGAGAATACGACCCATTTTCATTAATTGGGCCGATGAAATGTCACTTCTGGCCGTGTTGAAGAAGAATGCGACCCATTAGCATTAAAATAGGTTGTTGAACATCACTTCTGGCCATTATCACACATCAGATCTGTTTCTCGATTTTCTCTCTCTAAACTACACAAAAAATCGAGATTGATCCTAGAATCATGTAGAGAATCTCACAAGATTTCCGTTGATATAAATAACATGCAAATCCGAGCTCTGGATCAAAAGATATGGTGATTTGAAGATTTAGGGCACAGAACAGATCAAAACAGATTTTGAAATAAACCCGCGCTTCGCCACCTAGATGACACGTCGCATGCATTGATTGGTCGCATGATTCTCTCTCCTCTACCTTTCGGTGGGATTTCATTTGAAATTTCCTTGTAGGCCCTAGTTGGGACACGTGGCGCTATTTCATTGGTTCGGATCAGTGCTCGAAAACTCGCCCTTTGACCTTTTGACCTTTTCCCTTGTGAGGACACATGGCAGCTTCTCATTGGTTTTCAGCCCTGCCAGCTCTTTCACGCCCTTCACATTTTTATGTCATAGATGTTCTAAACTGTTTGGGACATAAACCTATGATCCGCCCGGAATGGGCTTCCTTGTCCCTCATTCGGTCGATGACACGTGGCGCTGCTTCATTGGCTTTCAGCTCCTTCGGTGATCCGCATCCCATGTGTCCCTTTGTCCCATTTGGCACAGTGCTGAAATTTCCCATTTCACCCGATTCGGCCGATTCACGTCCTCGTGGCCCAGATGTCCCATTTGCTTGGTGGGCTATTTGTGCTCATTTCGGCCAATCCGGCCGGTTTGGGTCCTTTTGTCCCAGATGTCCCAAATGCTTTTCAGATTATTTGTTCCCATTCCGGCCGATCTGGCCGGTTCGGGTCTTTTTGTCCTAGATGTCCCAAATGCTTCGGACTGCCTTGAACTTTTTCACCTGGTTCGGCCGGTTTGTGTACTCACAGCCCAAATGTACCATTTTCTTTCGGACCATTTGTTCCCATTTCGGTCGAACCGGCTGGTTCGGGTCCTTCGCGTACTCTTGTCCCGAACTGCCCCACTCAACAGTTAGTCGATTTTCTTTCTTTTTCGGCCAGATCAGCTTCTCGCGCCCACCGCGTACTTCTGTCCCACTTCTCCCAAATTCTTAACGGGCCGCTTAGAGGCTTTTCGGCCGATCCGCGTCTTTCTGTCTCACACATCCCAAAGGCGACCTTAAGTAGGACTTAGCCAATTTTCACGATTTTTTCTAGATCAACCTACTTTCCTTTCTACAACTTTTTCACATTTTCTCAGAGCTTGCTCCCTCCTTCTTCTGCTAGGGGAGTTAGAAAAGTATCTGAGAGAACCTCAAAAACATGATGTTTGCTCTGAATCAATCAATTTGCCTGGGACTTGAATATTCTAATGTATGTTATCAAAATTACCCTGGAGGGTGAATTTTGGATAACAGTTTTGGCGACTCAGCGGGATCATCTGCCTGCTAGATGAATGATCAGTAGCCTGAAGCAATCCATTGGGCATGGAGTCATGAGTAGTAGCCTGAAAACTGATCTGAACTTTGAAAACCTGCCCTCTGAGCCACTTGGAAACCCACCAGGCATGGAGTTGTTCTCACCAAAAACCACTGAAAAGAACTGTGCAAGAGAAAAACCAGCAACACCAAAAACTATGTACAAAACTAAAAATCATACATGCCCCAAATGGAACATGTAGAGTGTGCACAAGCACTTCTTCTGCTGAAAGCAAACCTAGCTACTCTACTCTAACTGGAAGCAAAGGCAAGCTAAACAAACCCTGCAACTGGTTGTGAGAAATAGCTTCCTTTCTTCAAAATTGGCAGCCATGCAATTGATTTGGCACTGATCATGGCTATTTGGATGGATGGAAAATCAACAAGAAGTTGGTCTTCTATCCAAATCATCAAGGTATCAACTGAAAAATCCAATACCTCTTTTAGTTGCTCTACATTCGGATTGGAGAGGTATGGCAGCTGATCCTTGGTACTTTGTAGCTCATCCTCATGCTCAGAAGTGAGCATGACTGGTTGTGGCTTCTCCTTTAGCTCCAATGAAGCCAAATACCTGATTGGGAAAGGTCTGATCTATTTGATATGCCCATTGCTGTGATTTTTAACTCCAAAAATGGAGTCTTCTTGTAGACCCTCTTGAATGGATGATGTGGAAGAAATGGTGGAATCCTTCTGTCCTTTCTCTTCCTCCAACGAAGAACAGGGAAGATTAGAATCTTCCAATTTTGATTCCAAAGGGCTGCTATAAGATGCAGGCTGTTGCAAATGAAAGCTCTCCTCCATGACAGCAGACTCTGGTGTTTGGAATGTGGATGATGAAAGAGAGAATGGTGAAAACTCAACTGGCTCTTCTCCATCAAAACAGTCCTCCAAATCTGATAGGTAAACTGCCTCATTACTATCCTGCTGTTCATGTTCAACTTCCTCCATGGTGTCCTCTTGATCTGAAACTTGACCACCATGGTTTCCTTCACTCTCCAATATTGAGTTTGAGAGATCAAACTCTTCTTCAGTACTAGAACTTGAGAGAGATGAAGTGGAAAAAAGAATTGAAGGTTCTCCTATAGCCTGCTTTGTGCTCAAAGCCTTTGGATCTGCACTATTCTCCTCCACAGATTGTGCTCCTCTTTTTTGGATTTGGAGTAGCTTCTCCTTCCTCTACTACTTGAAGAGAATCTTGCTCTTGATAAAACTCTTCCTCTAGCATGAAGTTTGTCAAGTCAAACTCTTCATTCTGCTGCTCTAGATGGCAAGTTGGGACTGTAAGATCTTCTTCTTCTGCTGCAAAAAAATCAGTCCTAACCACCACCTGTTCTCCAACCCTAGCCTCTTCTATAGACTTAACCATCAAGGGGATCTTTGTTATCCCAAATTTGAGAGCCCAACTCTTCAGACTTTGAATTTCTTCATCTTTGTTTGGCCTCTCTTTTTGCTGTTGTTTTCCTTGACTGGCATTCTAATTTTCATCCTCCCAACATGGATTTGGGAATGTAAGAGGAGGGATGGGTTGAAACTCAACTGATTGGACATTTTTTTGTGGTGGTGGAGGAGATGAAACCTATTGTTTCTTTGGAGGAGGGGGTGTTTCTGTTAGCTCTTGTGGAGGGGATGACTGTCTAGAAGGAAAAAGGAAAGAAGAATTAAGATGGGGTGGAAGACTAGGGGATGGAGGGATGGATTCAACACTTGGGACAGCAAATGGAGGGTTTGAAACTTGACACTACTGAAATGAAATAGATTGGGAAAGAGGAAAAGAAAAGGCATGAGAAGATGTGCTTACCCGTTGACAAGGTTGCTGAATACTTCTCTCATACACCTCTATTTCTTCAATCCACTTTGCAAGCAAAGGCAGCGTTGCAATCATGAAGTCAAGATTCTCCTGAGGGCTGTAATGCCTTGGAAAAGATCCCACCCATGGACAGGGTGCTCCACAACCGATTCCAAAAGCTTTCATTTGTGCTTGAGCCCTGGACTGCACCATCCCCACCTCCATTTTTTGGTTTTTCTCCAACAGACCAGCATCTTGGATCTGATGGTATTCATTGTATGCATACTCTTGCTCTTGGAAAGCTCCATAGCCAAACTGACTTTGGCACTGCTGCTCATATGGGTATGCATACTGATCTTGAATCTGCTCAAAATGCTGATTTGGAGGATTTGTAAAACATGTTGGAGGTGGAATATACTGTTGTTGTTGATTGAATTGCATGATGGAAATGAAGTCATGATTGCACAACTTCATGGAATGGAAAAGAATGAAAGGGATGGAAAGAAAGATAGATGAAAATGGATGGAAACGGGTCTGCAAGCTCAGAGAAATGGGTTGCTAATCAGATGGAGTTGCCAGATGTGTTTGCAAGTGCCTCCAAAGGCTGAAATCTTCACAGGAACACACCAACCTTTGACACATCTAACGACTGGTACCTCTCTGGAATCCATAGCAGTACACTTCCCATAAGCTATTATCACTTGGATATCTAATTCATTCATGACTTCAAGAGGCATAACATTGCATAATTCTCCAGAATCAAACATATAGTTGTGTAATATCCTATCCCTAATAATCAGAGTAGTGAAAAATGGATCTACATTGAGCCCCTCGACATATAAGCCCCCCTTTATTACATCTACCTAGCCATGACCCCCTTTACCCTACTAATATTAATTTAATTAATTAAATTAAATTAATGCATTATCCTCACCATGTTTATTATTTAAATATCTTATTTAAATAATATCTACACAAACAATTCACTTAGACACCTCACCAAGCTAACTCAACCTAAGACCTATTCTTAGCAAGTTATCATAACTAACTAAGACTTACCCAAACCCTAAAAATCAATGCCTACACTCCCTTTAACCACATTCCCACATGCTCACAAGAATCTCCCAGTCTAATCCATGAGATAAAGACACAAGATCCGAGAAAATCAGGAGGATCTCCCTAAGTTTAGTAAAACTAGAAAATCCCTCCTTGACCAATGTCTGTTTCCCCTAACCGTCAACGGTTAAACCGGAACACCATCGGTCACCCCTTTTAACCCCTAAACTACCTCATTCTCAAGGTTGGCAAACATTGAGAAAAAATTGGATGAGGAAGAATGAAATCTCAAAAGAGATACCGCATCTTCAAAGAGCCAATTCCAACAATAATTGACATCCAAGGAAGGAGATTGAGGATCTTCTCCTGTACAGCCTTCCCAGCCACATTCTAAACTATCCAAGAAAAAGAGGAGTGTGCATGCAGCCCATGTAGAAGCTTTTCTTCAGTTGGTGATCACTTGCAACCTTTAAACCCATCATCAGTACCTCCATCCTTCACACATAGACTTTACGGAATGAAATCCAAGTAAGCACAACATCATACTTTCCTAGTTATTTCATTTTATCATTAATTTATCATCCATTTTTCATCTTGCTCCCTATCAACCATCTCTGACATTTTTTTAACCTCCATAGACCCATCAAAACCTCACAAAAACCTATTCCAGTCACCTAATACTTCTTCCCGACCAACTAAATCCTTTGTGCAATCAAAAAGGAGACCAAAACCCCGTTCTGTGATGTTTCCAGATCTCACAGTAACCGGTGTCGGTTATACCTAACCGCGGCTGGTCATCCCTGACCGACGTCAGTCTTTGTGTTTTCCCACACAGCCTTAAATTCCACCCACCATTTGTTACGTCATCAAATTTTTTATCACCAGATTCACCTATTCCTACTATTCTCTATATCATTTACAGAGAAGCAGCCCTACCTGATCAATACTGGTTCACATGGTGCTGACCCAAAGACAATCGAACGCCCTCATGTTTAATGTAAGTTTCCAACTGATCCCACCTACTCCGTCACCACCTTCTATTTTATCACCATCCATGGATCCTATCCAGCCTACTAATATCACTACAAGAGATGAGGAGTTCACATGACTCCTCGACCAAAACCCTACTGCCTTTTAGTTTTACCTCTCCCATTTGTCCACTCGAGATGCCTCGGGTTAGTTGATATACGGCATGTCCATATCTATCCCCTTGACACTCGCATCCTACTTCCGTATCAGCCCCATCTGGCTCCATGCTACCTACATCCACCTTACCCCCAGTTGTTTTGCAGTAATAGGTTTCATACCCCCCATGACTGTCATGGCTATTACCTCTATGGTACCCATTACATCCACCATACCTTCGAAAATTACCCCAAACACAACCTCATCCATCCCTCATTTCTCACACATACTTGTAGCTACGTTCCCACCTCTAGTGTCAGTGACCCTTACCCCATTTTAGAACGTAGTTCTTTCCATTCCACAATCTTTAGCCCATATTACCACTAGGGTTACCACGACCCTTCCTCCCCCATATACATACTACCAACAACCACCTGTTGCATCTATTATTCATTCCGGTTACATACCCCCTATTTCCTTACCTTTTTCTCTGCCACCTTACATGGTGGCCCCATACACTGGAATGCCACTTCCATTATATGCCTAAAACCAACCTCCTCATGCTATAAGAGGCATCCAATCATCACAACCCACCAACAACCTAATTAAATTGATGATGGACAAGATGAAAACACTGGGGGCATCAGTTTTCAGATCCCACAACATTCTCACTTATGATGAGATTTGTAAATATCCTATTCACCCATCCATTCCCATCCATTCATACCATGTGCATTGGGAAATGCCTAAATTCAACCGCTTCAATAGTAAGGAAGACCCACAACAACATTTGTGCTTGCTTAAACACAGATGCTATTTTATTGCTCATGATGATGCCTTACTCTTGAGAACTTTTCCCATGTCCCTCACTAGACATGCATTAGACTGGTATAGTGGGTTACCCAAACACTTCATATTTTCATTCAATCAGGTAGCCCAAGATTTTTTTTATCATTTCTCTATCAATATCGCCATGAAAGTTACCATGACCGATCTATAATCCACACGTCAGTACGAGGATGAATCTATCATAGATTATTTTGCTCGCTAGCGCAGCCTAATCAATCAACTAACCTTTCAACTACCACAAACTGAACTCATCAGACTCTTTACCTGAGCTTGCGCTAGACATATCTCCTTGACCTTGCAGGTCCAAACTTTCTAAACATTCTATGAGCATTCACTATGGCATGAAAGTTAGAGATTCGAGCCATCGAAGATAATAAAATCCAATTACGAAATAAGAATTTGGCATTCAAGCCAAATGAAACCTCTTCTTCTTCCTAACCACCAACCAATTATTAGAAGGCTAAAGGTACTACTAATTCAGTGGTACTTAAGGCCATCCCAACTAATCTATCTAATCAGGCTACACCCTCATCTAATCTATCACCTGTTCAGGATTTTCGATTTATATAAGAGCAGTGAAAATATACCCCAATTGGGGAACCTTTCTCTTATATCTTAGAGAAGCTTATCAAAGATGGAGCCATCATTCTTCCACACATAAAACCACACACTGGTTTTTACGTTACTCGCCCCATGCCTGCATGGTATTCAAAGCATGATTTTTGTAACTATCACCGAGTGAAGGGCCATAGTGACAAAAAATGCATCACTTTCAAGAATATTGTCCAAGAAATTCTCGAGAAAGTCAATTTGACTATGGATAATCCTAATGCCACCCCCAACCAAAATCTACAAATATTTAAAAAACCATTTCCCAATCATGCCCCTTCATCCAATCAAATAGGTGAGACATCCACTCACGATGCCCATACTCGTGAGGTTCATGCGATCTTTAACGAGGTACCTGTCACCTCTTAATTACCTCACATCCCTTCCATAGAGGAAATCCTAGCCTGAAATCCTCCTTCCATGTCGAACCAAACATCACTATTCCTTCACCAATATAAGAACACCCTTTATCTCCTACATCACCTATGGAGGATTCTTCTACTGACATTGAGACCATCTCACCCCTAGCTTCTCCACTTAGTGAACCTTTACCTACCATACCTCCTCCACCCATAGAGGAGCACCCATTACCTCCTCCACCCACAGAGGAGCACCCATTACCTCCTCCACTGACAAAGGAGCACCTATCCATTCCTCTACTCATAGAGGAACTCCCATAATCTCTTCCACCCATCATAGATCTGATGGGGATACCTTTGCCTTTTGGTGAGTATTCTTCATCTACTATCTGACATCAAATGAACCTACTTCCAGCTATCTTACCCACAGAAGCTGAAGCCAGCTGATTCCCCATCTCTAAGATGCATTTTATGGGAATTCCCATTAGGTCTTCACCGAATCCACCCAAAAACATGCCATTCTCACGTTTGGCCGATCACTTGGATTATGTGGATAAGGCTTTATTATGGGGGTTCCTCTTACTCCCTGTCTCAACACAAATGCAGAGGTCCCTCAATGACACCTCCACTATCTACCCAAGAAAATTTCCACCCATCAAATCATATACAACCATTTTTGTCACAACACCTTCCCTGATATCTATTAACACTCACACCACACCCTTACCCATAACCTGACATATGCCTAAACCTAAACCCATACCCACAATATTTAGCTCCACTAAACCTATTACCACTTTAGGGCTCACCCCGACCACCAGCCTTACTCATCCACATATTAAAAATGGATTTAGCTAAATCCTCCAACCTTAAAACCACACCTACTTCGACACCTAAACTAAAGAAACAAACTCATCAACCTCATACCCCTACTGCACCAATCACACCCGCACTTGGCCCATCTACCTTAAGACCTCAGCTGCCCAACATGGTCAAGAACCCCTCACCCATTCATAACCCAATAACACAAAAACCCATTCCTTCCTCAAAAATCTCTAACCTACCTAGGCACACAACATGATTCATACCCGTACCTATAGTCTCTTTACCACCAATACCTCTGATACCTTCAACCATTGCCTCACTACCTACTACACTTCAGTCATTGTTCCTCACACCCCAAGCACGACATGCATCATCTACATTCATAGCACCCCCATTATCCCCGTGGGTAACTCACCCTCTTCCTCCATCTGCTTTTCCTTCTAGACCCCGTATGCCCACATCAACTTTACCCAAGAAGGTGCAACCTAAAAAAAAACCCCACTACTCCACAGAAAGGTAGTCAAAACAATCCCACACCCTCCTATCCATCCATCTACTGTACCCCTACCAAAATGAACCTGAATGATACCTCAAACCACACCAATTCCTAAACCCATGGCTCAACCTGTTCTTACTCTTTCAAAAATAATTCCCAGATAACCAACCACACCCACACCCAAACCTACATTCACTTCCCATTGTGATCCACTAGCAGGGTCCTATGCCAAAATTTTAACCAACCTCCTCGAGACTTCTGTTATCACATTACCACCACTCCGACCTTACGACCCCCTCAAATCCAAGCCAAAGGGGTTTGATGATACCAAAATTTTTGCATACCATTGTGTGTCAGGGCATGATGTGGAGAACTGCAAGGCCTTGAAAACTGTCCTTATCCAATTGTGTCCACCCAAAACCAACTTTTATGACAATGGCCTTCTTGATGAGGATCCTACTTTACCAACACCCATTCCCACACTACGCACTCAACAACCACAACCTCCACCCTCACAGCTCCCAGAACCACACACAATATTTGAAATTAACATGGTTCACATCAGGGAACTTGCCATGCCACCACCCAAATGTCACTGCACCCAACTGACCTCATAGGGATTTTCTCCTCCCATAGGTTTTTTCCCTTCATGTTGTTATACCACTTACCCTACACCCTCTCCATTTGAAAATTTCCCTCAAATAAACATGGTACACATCACTACACATGCACATAAAGGTAAAGTAAAGGCAGCTGACCCACCAACCAATAATATACCCAACATACCATCTGCACCAATACCTAAGATAAATATCTATGGCCCCACATACCCCATTTCTAATGGCGTCACACATCACACCATGCTCAAACAATTGCACCAATCTCCACTAAAAATGTCCTTATATGACCTCATCTAAACCTTAGAATCCCATCATCAAGTCCTCATGGAGGTTATTCAATCTATCGAGGTTTTACCCAATGACCCTACACCCATAGCCTCCATTATGAAACCCCATCATGTATCCTCCCTCACCAAATTACCACCTTCATCCTCACCTCACCTTGTTCACCAAGTTGCCTCCCTCAGTGAGGCAAAGATTACGCCATACCAAAATAATGACCCAAATCCAGCCCTCTTCATCTATGTACACATTGATGACATACGGGTATTTCATGTGATGATTGATAGAGGCGCTAGCATTAACATCATTTCATCCCATGCATTTTATCAAATGCGCATACCTAGCAATTGCATGCACAAACATTTGTTCATGTTGCATTCATTCAATGATGCTATCACCTCCACACTAGGCACTATCATCCTTCACGTTTGCGTGGACCCCCAAACTATTCCTGAATTGTTTTATGCTTTAGAGGGGGAATTCCAATATAACTTATTTCTTGGTAGACCCTGGATCCATGCCATGGGTTGTGTTCCCTCTACTTTGCATCGTTGTGTAAAGTTTGACCATGAAGGACACACTTATACTATTCCAGTGGACCCATCACCTTTCAAAACATGCAACATGCTTTACCGACCCAAAAATGTACTCATACCGGTCAAGCCGTCTACTTCCGCAACCAATACCACTTCAACTACACCTACACCCACACCTACTAGTATAACCACTACTTTCACTACACATACCTCCTCCACACCTACCACTACTATAACCTCCACGGCTGACCCATTAGCTTCCCAATCCATTAACACCACCTCCACATTGACCTCTAACACATCATCCATACCAGCTACCCACATACCAACCACTGATCCCTTAGAAGGTGTTTTTCAATGCCTCACTTTAGGAGAATACCTACTATATAGTGTCAACACCTTCCTTACTCCCCATGATTATGGAAGCCTTCACCGACACCCTCGTTATGATCACCGTATATGAGAATGCCTCCTTTATGGTCCTCCTCATTTTTGTACTAGTCTCACGTATGGGGGACTTGATACTACCACCTACACACCTGAACCACCATCACAACCCCACCAATTTTACATGGACTTCCAATCACCTACCAATCTCTGTTTCACCCATGCCTTCCTGCACTGCTGTGTGTGGAAGGGTTTTGGTTTTGAATTTTATGAGAAAGGTCACCATACTGTTATTCCATGTACCACCCACAAACATAATGACCGGAGTGGTATTGGCTTCCCCGACCCTTCTACAAAATAGGCCCATATTGAATTCATTAAGGACCCTAGCCCTTCTCCACCTTCATCACCACCCTCACCGACAGAGTTGATGGATCCTGAATCTATCCGTCCTAATTTTATTTTTTTAACTAAACACCATTTCCTTGGTGCCTTTGACTTATCAATGCGAGGACGAGGCCCCTTCCACTCTCCCATTTCTGTATCCTGAGATGATCAACGATGACACACTGACAATTAACATCATTCAATGTCAGGATGATGAATCCATACTAACCTACCTTGGTGTAGAAGACTCATTTATTCATCAGTTGTTACCCTATGAGACACAAACCATGTTGAATGAATCGACTATTGAGATCAACATTCATACTCAGGATAACCCGCACATCCTAAAGATTGGGAAATCTTTAGATGATGCTAAATAGGAAGCCATCACTTCCTTTCTCCGAGATCATGAAGTGGTCCACAATATAAAAACCATTCCCAATGTCAAACCTATTAAACAGACGTTGAGGAAAATGCACCCTCACATTGTTCTTCTCGTCAAAGAAGAACTTCAACGTCCTCTTTCCATTTCCTTCATATTAACCATCGATTATCCTCATTGGATTTCTAACATTGTCCCTATTACTAAAGCAATAGCAGAACTATGCATTTGCATGGAATTCTGAGACCTCAACCTTGCCTACCTGAAAGATGACTTTCCCTTACTTGGTATTGATAAACTAGTGGACCTTACTACGGGTCACAAGATGCTCTCACTCATGGATGGTTTCTCGGGTTATAACCAAATTTCACTTTCCCCAGAAGATCAGCGCAAGACCGCATTCATTACCCCTTGGGGAAAATTTTTCTATCAAATCATGCCTTTTGGCCTTAAAAATGTTGGTGCTACATATCAACGTGCTGACTTACATCTTCCATGATATCATGCATCGTATATTGTAAGATTATGTGGATGATCTCTTTGCTAAAACTAATCGTTGTGCTGAGCACCTTGTTGTCCTCAAAACCATCTTTGATCACCTCATTAAATATTGCATCTTCCTTCAACCTAAAAAGTGTGTCTTCGTGGTTCTCTCAGCAAAACTCCTAAAATTTATTGTTTCCCTCCGTGGTATAGAAGTTGACCCCACTAAAGTCAAGGCCATTCTAAAAATTCCTTTGCCCATGAACCTCAAACAACTTTGTATCCTATAAGGTAAATTGTAATCCATTCGTCATTTCATTTCACAATTATCAGATCGCTGTCAACCATTTCATCATCTACTTAGGAAGGATGTCTCCTTTAAATGGGATGATGACTGTCACAATGATTTTGAGGCCCTAAAACAATACCTTCTCCAACCACCAGCACTCATTCCACTGAAAGATGATCAACCTTTTTACCTATACATATCAACTACTGATCATTCTTTGGGAGCCATGCTCGTTCATCGTGATGAACAACATAGGGAGAAGGCAGTTTACTACATAAGCCATACTCTTTTAGACTATGAAACCAAATACAACCACCCAAAAAAGCTTTGCTTAGCCTTAGTTTTTTTTTCACCAAACTCCGCCATTACCTACTCAACCAAAAAACCTATGTTGTGACCAACATTGATCCTTTACACTTCATGTACGCCAAACCCTATCAAAATTAGCACACCACATGATGGATTATGCTTTTATCTAATCTTGACCTCGAATTAATTCACCAAAAGTCCATTAAAGGCTAGGCTATTGCTGACCAATTGGCTGACGCACCTATCCTGATGAATCCATTGCTACCCTTTCCCTGGATGAACCCCCTTAACAAATGACATTGTTCTTAAATGGTTCCAAGTGTTAGTGTGGGGGTGGATCTAGTGTTATCCTCATTCCTCTAGATGGAGAACCCATGCCTTTGTCTTTCTAACTAGAATTTTAATGCACCAACAATATTGCCAAGTACGAAGTGCTCATACTAGGTCTCCAGACCGCCTATGCCCTCAATGTCAAATCAATCCACATCTTTGGTGATTCATAATTGGTCATAAACCAAGTCAATGATATGTGCCAATGTCGTAACAAGATACTTCAAAAGTATAAACATCATGTACACATACTTTTCACCACCTTTGATTGTTACACCCTTCAAACCATCCCATGGTCAACCAACAAATTTGTAGACACCATGGCCTTCTTAGCTTCCCAAATACCCGCTTCCCTTACCGATTCCAAAATATTTGTCACTGTACAATGCCTTCATTCACCTTCTTATTTACCTCACAATGTTTACTCAATCAAAACTAATACCCCTAACCCAAGTGACCTTTGGTACAAAAAATACTCCGAATATCTTTCCCTCTCCATCTTACCACCTGATCTCACCTGTAACAGACAACGCACCTTCCTTAAGAAGCTCTCCCATTTCATTATCCTAGGGAGACTCCTCTATAAGCATGAATTTGATGGCATTCTCTTACGATGCCTCACTAGCTCTGAAATCCCCTATACCATCAAGGAGGTTCATGATGGCATATGTGGAGGTAACTTTAGTGGCCTTACTATTGCTAAGTGTATTCTTCGCCTAGGCTATTACTGGCCAACCCTTAACCATGATTATTGTGAGTATGTCAAATGCTGCATGAAATGCCAACAACATACCAGCCTTTATCATACGCCCAGTCATTCCTTATAGGTCATTTGGGACCTTTGGCCCTTCTCTCAATGGGGTTTGGATCTTGTCAGAGAAATCAACCCTCATTCTTCCCAACACCATCAATGGATCATAACTACTACCGAATACTACACAAAATGGGAAGAAGCCATACCACTCATCTCCATGAAAGTCAAGAAAATATGTTAGTTCATTAACCATCACATCATTTGTCACTTTGGTTTCCCTCATCGCCTCATCACTGACAATGGAAAATAATTAAAAAACACAAGACTGTAAAAAATTTGCGACGCCTTCAGCATGTAGCTTAGTTTCTCCTCACCTTATTACCCACAAACCAATGGCTAGGCTGAATCCACTAATAAAACCCTCAATAAAATTCTCATGAAAATGGTTGACGATACTAAGAAGGATTGGCATACGCACATTCCTTTTTCTCTATGGGCATACTGCACTAGTATTCGCACTGCCATTATGGCTAAACCCTTTTCTCTGGTCTATGGTACCAAGGTTGTTCTGGCTCTTGCAGTCTAGATCCCCTCACTTCACATTTCTCTCCATGACATGTTTACCAGATGATGACTTTTGTCAAGACCACTTAGCATAACTAGAGTTATTAGACAAACGTTGCCTTAATGCTCTGGATCACCTTCAAGTTTATCAAAAATGTATCAAATGTGCTTATGAAAAATGTGTTCATGAAAGAACCTTCCAAGTTGGTGATCTTGTTTTGAAATAAAATCAACACGTACCCAAAGCAGAAAAAAGTAAACGGGGAAAATTCACTCCTAATTGGCTTAGACCATACATCGTAACTCATACCTATGGATCGGGTGCCAATCGCTTGTCCGCGCTTGAGGGTAAACCCAAAACTGAGCCCCTTAACACATTACATCTTTGACCATTCTATTGTTGACTCGTTGTCCTATCTCACCCTGTTTCTCTTTACAAGCTCATCCCTTGAGCGCTATCCACTCCATCCATCCCCTAATGATTAAACAAGAATCATGTGATTACTCATCACCCTTTTGCCTTATCTTAAATATGTGCACCATGGCTCTGCACATGGCGTAATTCTCATGGATACTTTTCATCTTATTTTAGATGAGATCCCATGGTTGTTCACCCTTGCCTTCTCAACAAGAACAAAATGTTTCATTATAGTCTCGTCCATGACTTAAAAGCTAAAAAAACAAGATGAATCCCTCAGAAGGACATCTTCCAATATAAGGGATCAAATCCTTGAGTCAAACTTCCAATATAAAAGATGAATCCCTCAAAAGGAAATCTTCTACCTTCAATTATCACTATAAGTAGACTACTCCCTCGAAGGACAACTATAAAAATATCACAACTCTCTACATAATTTTTCTAAAAAGAAGACTATTTTCTCAAAAATCAAAATTCAGAAGCTTCCCACATCGATTAGCTTTGTGAAGATGTCAAGGAGACATATATTCCTCCCGTATAGACTTCCAGCATCAATCATTGTATCTACAAATTCAAAAAGAAAAGAAAAAGAAAAAGAATCTTTTTTGTCATGGACTTGCCTATTGTGATCTTGGCTCTATTGCCCAAGGCATTCTACTTCCCATTTTATGACCCAATTACCTGCACCTCCTTACCCATTGTCTTTTCACTTCATACCTCAAGGGACCTACTGAACCTATGACATTTGGTGATCATGTGACTATTCGTCACTCTTAGAATTATCAATCATGTAATGTCTTTGGGGTCTTACGTTGATTAGCCTATATATAGATGTGTTTTATGCATTTTGATCCTTACCAATCGGGTGGCTTTCTTGCCCCCTCTTATCTTTTCTCTTCTTCATTACCTTTTGATCTTCTTATATAGGACTGGGGCCTCGACACATTTCTTTTGAGATTTTCTTCTCCCACTTCAATCCACCTAAAATCACCTCTACCTATCTACCTATTCTCAACCCCAACATCAATGCCCTTAACCTAGTTATACCTATGACCTAGAATCAACACTGCCTATCGACCTAAAATCACCCATACCTATCTACCTATATTCTACCTCACCTAATCGACCTTGACCTCATCATACTTATGACCTTGAATCCAACCTAACTATCGACCTCACTACCTATTCTTCTATCTTCTCATATTATTTCCTAGCTTATAGGAGAATTACATCAGTTTGAGGTCCCTTTTCACCAAGACTATGTATGAAGCACTTCTAGGGCATGGGGCCCTAGAAGGTTAGCTTGGCCACTCTTTACCCTAACCATTTTATGCACCTTTACCTGATTTCCTGTTCATATAAAAAACCTTGACATCTAAACCATATACCACATAACTTTTACCACTTATATTATTTCACATTTTCATACATAACTAACATTTTCCACATTTTACACTATCTCATGCATTTATATTGCCATTTGTTATCAAAATACTGAAATGAACATCCATGCCTAAAACCAACCTAACTCAACCATGCCTAAACCAACCTGACTTAATCCATGCCTATATCAACCTGACTCAACCATGCCTATCACCTGACTCAATCCATGCCTATCACTTGACTCGATCCATGCCTACACTAACCTCACTCAATCCATGCCTACACTAACCTGACTTAATCCATGCCTAAACCAACCTGACTCAATCCATGCCTCAACTAACCTGACTCGATCCATGCCTATCACGTGACTCGATCCATGCCTATGACCTGACTCTATCATGCCTAGCTCATCTATTTTCCATCCATATCATAATAAAATAAAACTCATACACATCACAATGACATCACCTGAATATCGTCTATCTCCTCATATATACATGTATCTATCAATACAATGTACACTCGTATCACATAAATGTGTATCTCCACAATAATGATCATCAGCTCACAGGATGCTATCCAATACAAAAATTTCATCGGTACATAGACTAGTCTCATATATACAAAACACACAATAATCAATACAAAATCTCTTTGGCACGCCAGCCGGTCTCATATATAATACATAAAAAATGTCTCGGCACGCAGGTTGGCCCATAGCAGGTCACTGTGTCTCTCCCGACCCCTCTGCTACACCTGTCTAGGGTCCAGCACCTGCCTCACCTCTTGCTGATGACCCCTCACCTAGGGATGGTCTCTGCACACTAGTGACCTCACCATAACCCTATCCCTGGGCTCGCTATCCCCCTGTACTCTTGAAACTATGAGTGCGGGATCTGGTCCTTTCACTGGAGGCTTGTTGTGCTTTGTACTCAGCATAGGAAGGCACATCTAGCCTGATAGCTAACAAATTATCCTGGTAATGTTGTTCCTCTCCTAGGGAATCTCTAAACTTGGCCATGGGCACTGTCTGTGGAGGTGACATGGGTCCTGCTACCTATGTGGGTACCTATATAATGGGACCCTGTCTCTGAACCTACACTAAGCCCTGTACTAGTGCTAGAGCCTAAGTCACCCCTAGAACCTGTGCCTATATCTAGGCCTGCAGGGTAGTAATATGTGCCTGTGCTGCTGTCAGTTGGCCCTACAGACCCATAACCTACCCCTGCGCTGTGGCCAAATGGCCCTGTAAAGCCTACACTTACGCCTATAGGGAAACTATATAACCTCCATCTCCACCTACCTCCTCTCCATCTCCATCTCCCCCTACCTCCTCCTATGTAGGTACCTGTCCCTACCCTGCCTAAGCCTACAGCATCACTATCTAGGCCTGTAATGTGGCAACCCATGCCTCATAACCTGTAAGCTACCCCTGTATGATCCCCAGCTACGTTACCAAAGTAGCCACCTGCCCCTGTAGGGCATCTCTCTGAACTATGATGGTGGCTAAGCCTAGATGCCCTGGCCTCGGTGGTATGGCTCTCAGCTATGCCACCCACCACTACCTGTAACCATCTACAACCCTAACATCATCAATCTATACATCTACTGGCTACTCCTCCTACCTAGTCGGCACTGTGGGTCATGGTGGAGACATAGGTCTCTCCACATTATCTGTCTAGTACTAAGGCAATGGAGACGGTACACCCTAGACCAATCCAAACTGACATCTAACCCACTCTATGGGTATCCACTCATGCTCTCCCACTCTCCTCCCCTCTATCCACAGATGTATCTATAGCCTAGCTAGCTCCGTGGTCATCTGTTTGTATGAGGGGAATCCCATTTATGACCTCCAAATAATGTCCACCCTGGACAACCCCTCCAACAACCTCTTATAATAAGCTACATCATGCGTAGCTCTGGCACCTTGGGCCTCTTCGATGGCCGGCACCCACTGCATGTACCTAACTCTCATAATTCTCTATGGGAATCCATCTACCCGAGGCATCCCCACTGGTCAAACACAAACAATGTGCTCATATGCCTAGCAATGTAGTAGTACGATGTAGTAGATGTTAAACCTCCGTAGTCTCCTATAGGCCCATAGCTCTCTATACACCTATGTCAGCAATGCAGGTGCCCATGCGAACCATGTATGATGTATCATCATGTCATGGAGGACTCCCATTAGTGACCTCAGGAATCTCCCCCCCTCTGCATCTGGCAGTGCGAAGCAGCACACTGCCTTCATCACAAGTACCACTAACCTCATCTCCTCTAGCTGAGCTCTATACCTCACTCCATAGCTCATGTTAGCACTATGTAATGTTAGGTCTGCTACACTCTCACCAAAAATGGGTAATAGTAGCTCCTCAGACACCTCTAAAGAGATGGAATACACTTGGGCCCCCAATATGGGCAACTACAGGATCCTGTAGATGTTCTCTAGGGTGATCTTCATCTCACTGATCGGTAAATGTAAGGTGTTGATCACCGAGTCCCATTTATCGATGAGGGCAACCATAAGACTCGCCTCTCTAACTACATGCTGGTAGCACCGCACGCCTATCAATCCCACCTCTGTAATATGTTTCCACTCCACCTGCATCGTGCTCGCCTGTACTTTCAATAATAAGGGTGGCACCCGGGCTCTCATCCACAGATCTTCTCTCCCCTGCATCCACCAAAAACAATATATTAGTAGACCTTCCCAGCTTACCTTATTTTACCCCACATTCTGACCTAATCTCTTTACCAAACCCCATCCCATTGGTCTTGTCACTAATCCAACCTACCCAACCCCATCCACCCTACCCATCTACCCTAACCCTCACCCACACCTATCCAAACCATCTACCCTAACCCTCACCCACACCTACCCACACCCATCCACCTGAAACCATCTACCCTAACTCTCATCCACACCTACCCAAACCCATCTAGCCTACCTATCTACCCTGACCCTCACCCACACCTACTGACACCCATCCACCTGAAACTATCTACCCTATCTCATGGCCCCACCTCTCACCCACTCAATCTCACCTATGTGGCTTGCCGACCAATCTCTCTACCGTAATATTTTGACTTCTTCCTCTTTGCTCTCTTTTTTTCCTCTTCTTCTCCTTCAGAATGCACAAATGAATTTTAAAATGTGGGTTTTTCACTTTTTACACCCTACCCAACTCGACTGACGTCGTTCAACCCTAGGCTGAGGCTGGTCTGATGCCCTAGATAACTACCGTCAGTTTCCCTACAATGTCATCAGTTCATACTAAATTGTGTCGGTTATGTTGCGTACTCATTGCCCTCACATTCACTTATTTTTCCTTACCTCCCCTTTCTTTTGCTTTCCCTACACCTACCTGGACCACTTTACCTTCACTTCTGACCCTCCACCTTCTTCAACCTCACTGCATTCATTGTTGAAGCCTCCTTATTTCACCCCTACCTCAGCCTTACCCATGTTGTGACCTATCTACCTTGACTCAAAACACTATTTGTGACCATTGAACTAATATGCTCGCTATACCTTGCGGCATTGTTACCTGTGTTGATTAACCCAATGACCTTACCTCACCTATTGTCATGACTGTTTATCCTGACCCTACCTTTGGTGTACTGGAACATACCTAAATGTTCCTACACCTAACCTATGTTGTGTTTCATGACCATGTCTTATACCTTGGATACTGGATTCACTTCAACCTTGTTTGGTTAAACCTATCGACCTTAGACGATGTAGAGTTTGCCTGCTCTTCAACCCGGTAGCGTGCTGTGGTTTATACATGTGTGTAAGTTTGAATGTTGTTACCTTTGACCTTGACCTATTACCTAGATGACCCGATTAGACCTTTCACCCTCTTCCCCTACACCCACTTACCTTTTCCTCATATTTACCTTTTATCACACCACTCACCCCTTTAGCCTGCTACCTCGTCAATTCCTCGTTTGAGGGGGATCACCTTCACACTCACATGGGCCAACCACATCTTATTTTTGTTAGCATCACTTACCAATACAAGCTATAAAACAAAAAGGGGCAAAATGTAGACACTAAAATTAGGTCACACTCCCCCTTCGCCCCTCGACATATAAGCCCCCCTTTATTACATCTACTTACCCATGACCCCCTTTACCCTACTAATATTAATTTAATTAAATTAATGTATTATCCTCACCATATTTATTATTTAAATAATATCTACACAAACAGTTCACTTAGACACCTCACCAAGCTAACTCAACCTAAGACCTATTCTTAGCAAGTTACCATAATTAACTAAGACTTACCTAAAGCTTAAAAATCAATGTGTACACTCCCTTTAACCACATTCCCGCATGCTCACAAGAATTTCCCAGTCTAATCTGTGTGATAACGACAAAAGATCTGAGGAAATTAGGAGGATCTCCCTAAGTTTAGTAAAATTAGAAAATCCTGCCTTGACCGACATCAGTTTCCCCTAACTGTCGCCGGTTAAGCCAGACCACCATTGGTTACCCCTTTGAACCCCTAAACTACCTCATTCTCAAGGTTGGTAAACATTGGGAAAAAAGTGGACGAGTAAGAATGAAATCTCAAAAGAGATAATGCGTCTTCAGAGAGCTAATTCTAGCAAGAATTGACATCCAAGGAAGGAGATTGAGGATCTTCTCCTACACAGCCTTCCCAGCCACATTCTGATCTATCCAAGCAAAAGAGGAGTGTGCATGCAGCCCATGCAGAAGCTTTTCTTTAGTTGGTGATCACTTGTAGCCTTCAAACCCATCATCAACACCTCCATCCTTCACACATAGACTTTTAGGAATGAAATCCAAGTACAACATCATACTTCCTTGGTTATTTCATTTTATCATTATTTTATCATCCATTGTTTATCTTGCTCCCTATTGACCATATCCAACATTTTGTACCTCCATAGACCCATAAAAACATCGTAAAAACCTATTCCAGTCACCGAATACCTCGTCCTGACCAACCAAATCCTTTTTATAATCACAGAGGAGACCAAAACCTTGTTTTGTGATGTTTCTAGATCTCACAGTAACCGGCGCCAGTTATACCTAACTGTGGTTGGTCACCCCTAACCGATGCCGATCTCTGTGCTTGCCCACACATCCTTAGACAGAGACCTATCCACCTAATTTTACCTCACCCTCACTCACTTATGACCTATCCAAGACCTTTATCAGACCTGCAGAACCTAGAACCAACCATTTTACCTGTGGATTCTATTCTAGCTTAGCATGTTAGATTAGATATGTTTTCTTATTATGTTTTTAAGTGAGATACCTAAATCATTTCAAAAGAAAAAAATAGGATTTACCTTATTTTCAGCATTAATTTTTTTAAAACAGTGGACTGACATCCATCTAGGAAGTATCCCTCTTCTCGGATCTAGGTCACAATAGCCAGTTCACTACCCATATTGTTTAATTCTTTCTGGTGGTCTTGCTTTCATTACAGGTAGTTCCTCCTAGCCAAAAGGAAGCTCTCACGGTCAGCTATGGATTCAGAAGTCATACGTGCGCAATAACCCATCAACCTAAATTTGAACAGGTATTCCTCCTACACCCGTTACCCCATTTGTTTCATCAATAATTCAAAGAAACAATCTAAGAAAAAGGTGAAACACACAGACCGAAGATGGATTTCATACAGAAAATGTTCCAAAACTCCATGAACACACCTCCAAAACCTACAATTAACATCTAAACATGCACAAATACCCTGTAATGAAGTGAGGTAAGGAAAACAACAAAGAAAACGAGCCAAGGATGGACAAATGCATCACCAAAACACATTTTGTATTGCTCAGAATTTACACAGTGCATCATTTCATAGGAAAGAGGCAAAAATTCCACTACAGAGTAGTGGAGGAGGTTCAAACTCCATTTTTGACCCTAAGAAAGAAAAGAAGGGAGAGGTAGAGAATAAGGATGAACAACTTTTACAAAATGAGCCAAAACTGGTTTTTATCTCTCGAATAGAATGAAGGAAATGAGAAAACATAGGCAAATCAATTTGACATCTCTAAATACCAACAAGATTCATTAAAATAGAAATTTCACCATTAAAAATTCATTTTTTTATGCATTTGGCCATACTGGAGAAGAAACGAGTGCCGTACTTCATAAATTTTGGTGATTGGGGGTCAGTTCTACATTTTTTCCTGAGCTAGGGACATTTCTTCAATTTTCTCCCACAAATATCCATCAAAATTCAAAATTGAGGGGTCTATCATGTAGATAATTTCAAAAAAAATTGAATGATATAAGGATCATGAAACTTTGAGCTCTAGATTGAAAGATATGGCCCTCTGAAGATTTATTGCAAAATTAGGGCAAATATCGGGTCTGCGGGCCAAATTTTGACCTTTTTCCCTCTTTTTTCAAATTGGGAAAATTTCCCAAAAACTCTATATGCCCCGCTCCTCCGATGACATGTGGCACCCTCTGATTGATCCGTGGGCCTCAGGAGAAAATTATTCCAAATTTTCCCACTTGAGAAAATTTTCCAAAAGTCCCCACCAGTGTAACCTCCGCTACTGATGTGGACACATGGCACCTTTTGATTTGGTGCGGAGATGTGATTCAACTTTTCACCTTTGCGCTTTTATGGTTTTGGAAAAAAACCAAAAATCCTTCTGACCCACCGACTCCTACTGCTAGCTTGGACATGTGGCACATTATGATTGGTGTGGGGCCTTAACAAATTTTCTTGCGTTCTCCTTTGTTAGATCCACTAGCCAATTTTCAATTTTAACCTTTTCGCCCCAAAATCTAAGTGCCAACATTTTCTCCATGGCCCTGCGAGTTCACTTCATTCCTTGTTCGAGCCTGTGAGCCAAAAATTTTCTTTGTGCCTTTTAACCCCAAAAGGGCTAAGTTCCAAATTTCTCTCTGTGCTCCGCTAGCCAAAGCCTCTTTGGCACAAACCTCTCCCAAGCTCTACGGGCCTACCTTAGGAAACTTTCCCCTCTAAACTTCCTCGACCCATAACTCAAAAAATACAATGAGTTAGGAGGACTTCTTTACCTTTCTGGAAAGGGGAAGAAAAATCCTATCTGATGAAACCATTTGTAGAATATTTTGAGTGCTTGAAATGTGTGAAAATTGAATTTAAAGCATAAGGAAGTTAATAATGAAGGAAAGTTAGGAAAAATAAGTAGGGGCTCATTTTAGATAACAATTTTCGCAACTCAGAGGGGTCATGTGCCTGCTAGATGAATGATCAGTTTCCTTTGTTGCATCCATTGGGCATAGAGTCAAGCCTGATAACCAAATCTGATTTGAACTATGAAAATTTGACCTCTGAGCCACTTGAAGACCCACTGAAACTTGCATTTGATCTTCACCAAAAGCCACTAAAATGGACTATGCAAGAGAAACCAAAACATCACCAAACCACTATGTACAAAATTAGAAATCATACATACACAAAGTGGGATATGCAAAGTGTGCACAAGCACTTATTCTTCTGAAAGAAAACCTACCTACTCTACTCTAACCAAGAGAAAAGGGAGCTCAAACAAAGCCTGTAACTGACAGGGAGAAATAGCTTCCTTTCTTCAAAATTGGCAGCCATGCAATTGATTTGGAACTGATCATGGCTGGCTGGATGAGAGGAAAATCAATAAGAAGCTATTCTTCTACCCAAATTAGCAAGGTGTCAACATAAAACAAATTAGATACCTCTTTTAGTTGCTCTGCATTTGGAATGTAGAGGTATTGCAACTAATCCTTGGTAATTTTATTCTCATACTTATGCTTGGAAGTAAGAATGACTATTGGAAACTCTTCCTTTGGCTCAAATGAAGAAAAATATCTGATTGGGGATGGTCTAATCCATTTGATATGCCCATATATTTGAATTTTAACTCCAAAAATGGAGTCTTCTGGTAGACCTTCTTAAATGGATGGTGTGGAAGAGATGATGTAATCCTCATGCTCTTTTCCTTCCTTCATGGTAGTATGGAACTCTTCTATAATATGCAGCTCATTGTTATTGATTGCAACATCCAATGAAGTTGCTTTTATATTATTGTAACCTACTAAAATACATTGTTGGTTTTGGAGTTCCTCCATTATAGCTTTTGGAAGATCAAATTCTTCCAAATTTGATTCCAAAGAGCTACTATAAAAAGAAGGCTACTGCAAATGAATGCTCTCCTTCATAGAAGGAGGTTCTTGTGTTTGGAAGATGGATGATGAAGGAGAAAAAAATGTGATTCCAACTAGTTCCTCTCCATCAAAACATTCCTCCAAATTTGACAGATAAACTGCCTCTTTGTTGTCCTGCTACAAATGGTCAACCTCTTCAGTGGTGTTCTTTTGATCTATAACTTGGTCACCATGGTTATCTTCATTCTCAAATATGAAGTTTGAAAGATCAAACTCTTCTTCAACATTGGATTTTGAAGATAATGAAGTAGAAGGAAGAACTAAAGGTTCTTCTGTAGCCTGATTTGAGTTCAAAGCTCTTAGACCTACATTTTTCTCCTCCAGAGCTAGAATGTGCTCCTCTTCTTTTCGATTTGGAGCAACTTCTCCTTCCTCTGCTACTTAAAAACCATCTTTCTCTTGATTGAACTCTTCCTCTAACATGAAGTTTGTCAAATCAAATTCTTCAATATGTTGTTCTAGAGGACTAATTAAGGCTGCAAGATCTCTTTTAGAGCTTTCCTCTTCCATGGATGATTGTGCAACTTCTATTGGATCAACATCTTCTTCCAACAGAGTGCCAACATGGACACTACAATCTGATCAACTTGATGAATGATTTTCTTGCTTCTCTGCTGCAAAATCAGCCTCAACCACCACTTTTTCTTCAATTCTAACCTCCTCTGAAGGCTTAACCATCAAGGGTATGTTTTTTATCTCAAATTTGCAAGGCAAGCTCACCAAACTTCTAATATTTTCTTCTTTTTTTAGATCTTCTTCTTGTTGTTGTTATCCTTGACAAGAATTCTTATTTTTATCTTCCCAACATGTATTTGGAAATGCAAGAGAAGGGGTGGGTTGGGTTTCAGCTAGTTTTATAATTATTTTTGGTGGGGAGGGAGGTGGACGTTCTTGTTTGCTTGGAGGGCATGATATTTTGGAAGGTAAAAGGACAAAAGAATTGAAATGAGGTGAAAGACTAGGGGATGGAGAATTGAAATCAACACTTAGGGAAGCATTCAATGGGAAGCTTGGAAATTGAAGCCTAAATTTAGATGGTGCTGCTTGAGGAGTAGAAAGAAAATTACCAGATAATGGTGTAGGATTCACTCATTGACAAGGCTACCTGACACCAAGTTCATAAGCCCCTATCTCTACTGTCCATTGTACAAGTGTTAGGAATTATTATTAGTGCTCACATTATTATAAAAGTTAGATTATAATTATGTTGAGTTGATATTACAATTGTTATAATATATTGTTTTAACAATATATTATTTTAGAGTTTTGTTGTACCTATAAAGTTATAAATGGGTAAGTGGTTTGTTGACTTTCCTATTTTATAGGAAGTCAGTTTTCCTATGTATATGGCTATTTAATAGCCTGTGTATGCAATTCAGAGAGGCTGAATACAATATCAATTTATATATTTCCTATGTTAATCTGTTGATGCTCTAAGATTTGGTATCAGAGCGAATTTGATTTCTGATGGAAGAGTAATTTATTTTAAAGGGCAGACTGCTATTTAATGCCCTGTGAATGAGAGGAATTTTATACAGGAGAATTAGTATTGTGTGGTATTTTACTGCGCATCCTATGGAGATATAGTGGTCAGATCTGATTCAATAGGATCAAAATTCTTCTCTACGTGGCATACAAATCTGTATTGTTCAATGGTTTTATACTTGATTTCATTCAAGTTTCTGATTGGTTTCTTCTGTATAATGTGTTCTCTTTGTTGTTCATTTATTTTTTCTCAAGCCGTGAAGCCCTCTCATCATATGCATACGCTGTCCTGGTCACGCATTCCCCGGAGTATTGAGGAGTATTGATTGTCCATTCTACCCAGTGCATCGTGGTGTTTCATCAAGAATATCATTATATTTTTTGGACTCGTGATCAATAACTGTTATGGACGTGTCAAATGAAAGGGTGTAGATCAAAGGCACACGGATCAGATCTACGCATACACCCATCCACGAATTATTCCTCAAATGGCGATGCACAATTTGGCCTGAGCCACGGGTTGACACAAATTGTCGGTGCAGAGATATACGTTGGAAGTTTTTCTAGTACAGTGCATGTATATGCATTCAATCAAATCCACACCTTCATTCGGCATTGGGTTGATGTTAAACAATTGAATTTGTATCGCTTTTTGTCACGGATTCAACTTTCACACCAGCGGTTTTCCTCTCAACATTGGATGCCCGTGTATAGACCTCATCAAAGATTCTATGCACCAGTTTTTTTTCTCCAATTTTGACACGTGTCTCCATGTGTAACTAAGCAGTAGAGTGATAGTTTGGTAGGAATTCGTGCATGGAAGATATCTTTTGGTCAAATAGCTTTCATGCTATTTCATTCGTTCATATTTGATACAAGGCTATTACACAAATTTGTGATGGATAGTTATAGTTGTCACAAATAGAAGGTACATGTCATGTCGTAGCCTCTATTAATTGAAATTTTCAAATCTCATAGCATGTCAATGTTTATTGTTTAGATCAAAGTTTATAGGTTAAAGTCAATTGGTATTAGTTTTAGAACTCTAAAATCTAGTGTCGTATGAATCTAAAAGTAAGAGCTACTATTGAGTAACAAGTGTGTCATCAGTTTAAATTATTTTCTCTATACTTGTCAAAAATTGTGTCAAAAAGTGTGAAAAGTCGTGAAAATCCAATCTTTAATTGGATTTTGTTATCATCAATATTGTTTCCATCATTGATGTCGTCTTATTTTAGTCTTAAGTGTTATTTTTTGTTTATGTCTTGTTATCAAATAGGTGATTCTAGGTTGTCATCATGAGTCATTGTCAAAGTTTGTAAAATTAAAAATAAAAAAATTCGTCACGGATGCATTTTTGGTGTTACCCGACGTCCAAAAATAATTGCTTTCACATTGCAGAAGAGAGACAAAATAAAGTAAAATGTTAAATTTGATGAGTTTCAAAGACATATTCGGCTGAGTTAGCAGCAGATCTGATGGAGGATGGAGGCATAAGAGGCTGGAGGTCAGACAACAACCTCTTGTCAGTCACCAATGACAAGGCTACACAGAATGATTTGGTGGCACAGGTGTGCAGTGTGAGTATATGATTTTCAGTGTGGTTTCCATTTTCTCAGAGTGCTTCTATTTGCAGTGTTCCTGTTTTGTGTGGTATTTGATGGATGTTGGAAAGAAAGTTGTGTTGGAGAACAGATGATTGTCAGTGATCCTCTGACTGACTTGGTCCTCTGACTACCGTACTTCGTTGGAAGATGGTCAGCTAGGAGAATACGTTCACTAGCATTAGTGACCATGTGTAGCAAGACCTAACTAGCAAGATCCATTCAGGAGTATGTTCTTCGATGCAGTTTGCTTCTCAGTATCTATATGAGTGGAATTTCACATTGTGGGGGGGAATACATACCAATGTTCCATTCCCATTCTGCACCCAAAACGACTTAGTCAAGGAAAGATTCCAGTGGTAGTGGCAGTTTTCTATGCTGTTCGAGATCAAGTGGCATCGATCAATGATAGAGACTACTATTAAGAACATTATGATTCTTATAGGAAGTAATGTGAAATTTTTTCAGTATATCTTCTATTGTGCAGTTTTGTGATATGCATGTTGTGTTTCCTACATAATTCCCTGATGTATAAGCATAGTGGTGAATAGTAGCACCAGAGTAAGTCAGTTCATGGATCTTGAAAGGGTTTGTGGGAGGATCCAGAAAACCACACGAGGTCGACAGTTGATGAGGTTCCTGTCACTTCAAGGTTTGTGGTAAGCCTGTTTAAAACCATGGAAGGAGAGAGCCTTTCTTTTGGATCAAGGTCATGAGTCACAGAGTTGGACATGCCACAGGGGTGAGCATACTGCAGAGGAGTGTGTGGATGTTTTTCTACCATGTTCGCACTAAGGGGGGGAAAGTTAGGAATTATTATTAGTGCTCAAATTATTATAAAAGTTAGATTATAATTATGTTGAGTTGATATTACAATTGTTATAATATATTGTTTTAACAATATATTATTTTAGAGTTTTGTTGTACCCGTAAAGTTATAAACGGGTAAGTGGTTTGTTGACTTTCCTATTTTATAGGAAGTCAGTTTTCCTATGTATATGGCTATTTAATAGCCTGTGTATGTAATTCAGAGAGGCTGAATACAATATCAATTTATATATTTCCTATGTTAATCTGTTGATGCTCTAAGAGCAAGTTGGGGCTGTTAGGAAATTAATTATTAATGTTTACATTATAAATATTAGGTTTGAAAGAATATATTGTTTCAACAATATATTATTCATAGAGTATTGTTGTACCCGTAAAACTATTAACGGGTTAGTTGTTTGTATGGGTTCCTATTTTATAGGATACTGGTTTTCTATTATGATGGCTATATATTAGCCTAATGTATTGCACAAGATCAGAGGGACAGTAAATATAATACAAAGTATTATTATTGTCTTATTCTGCTATGATAGACTGAATCTTGCTCTATATTTGGTATCAGAGCGTTGCCATAATCCTTGCAATATGGTTTGTTGATTGGTGAAGGGGCAGTTGTGTCATCTTCTGCCTGAGTGATGGAAGTTCACAAGAGCATTATACTCTCTGCATTGTAGAAGATCCGCAGATCTATGCATCAGTGGTATCAGATTTTCAAAAGTGGGTTGCAAAAGTGGAAAGCATATATAATATAACATAATAGATTTTCTGGTTGAATTTATCTCTGGATTGGATTAGTTTCTTCAAGGACTTGGATGTACCAATAGATCGATCCATTCTTCAATAGGTATTTTAATTTTTAGTTATATCTATCCATGATTTGATTATATATGCTTTAAATGATATGGTAATCGAGATTGGCGAATCTACATACACATTACAGTCTTTCATTCTCCTACCTGCGCACACATTACAGTCTTCTTCATTGCTTCCATTGGGCTAGCATCCACGTCATAGCTTCCAATAAACTAGGTGGTGATTGTGCAAGAGATCAGTTTCAATGATTTAGCAGTGTTGACCGATCCAATTTTTCCTGACACACCTAGCATTGACAGAGATGACTGTATTCGAAAGTAGATATGCTACGCATGTTCTGATCTAGGAAATACGATGCAAACTTTACAAAGCAACCTGGTTTGGTACGAGCCACATGGGGTATGATCTCGGATTCACAAATTTTCAATAGTTCATTCTCCTACGTCCATGCAATCGCACCCATCGTGTGGATATTAGATTCAAATTTGAACAACTATTGTCCATAAAACAAGAAGATCACGCAGGTTGATAAAGGCAAGACTTATTTAGATAAATTGTATGGTCTTAGTCCATTGGTAGACACCAAATTTGTGTCTTACAACCCCCTGTGCCTCGCATCTCATTTCGCAACCTAACCTCATCACCTAAACCTTACAAAATTATTTATTAATTACCTTATAATTAATAAATCCACATCACCATACCTGGCACCTCATTTCACCACCTCATCATGACCTAGTCTTAACCCTAAAATAACCTAATTAAGACCTATAACTTGGTCCACATCCACACCCATGACTAATTACTCCTCACCCACACCTAAAACTAACCTCATAATGACTTGACCAAGTCTGCAACTAATCCCTCGAGAGGAAAGGAGGGAAAGCTGGCCACTTTACCAAAAATAGCCCGCTTTGACCTGACCGATACCGGTTCCTACTTGACCACCGTCGGTTGTGTAACCGCCATCGGTTCCCTGTAAATGACCACTCCCAACCAAAAACAAAGAGTTGGATTTTCATGGATCAAAAATCAGAAGTCATTAGAAGGATCCAGATTTTTTACTTGGCTGAACAGAGATAAGTGAAAAAGAAACAAGAAGAGTTTGCAGAGAATGACATCAAATCCAAAAACTGTAATTGAGTAACCAGAGCCTTGTGACACTCATCTATTCGTCGGGAGGGAAGATAGCTCATCTCCTGATTGTCAGGTCATCCTACCTAAGTTCTGTCGTCGTCATCGCAGTGCTTGGACCTGCATCCTCATCAATAATCAGTAAGTAATATCTTGTATGTCCTTTTAATAACATTTCTTGAACTTCTGAATCACAGCCATCATAAGTCTATTCCTAGATCTACTACCCAGTAACACACTACATCTAACTGTCATTCCTCCACATTTACGTTACCCCAAGAACACCCCCCGTATTCTCTGAGTCCTTCTCATCACCCCATTACCTAACCCCACCCATTTATCAACCTTATAAAACAACATAACCACCTTACAACCAACCTTCACCAAAAGCCCCTAAAACATTGCCCCTACCGATATCGGTTACAAACAACCGATACCGGTTACAGTGACCGGAATTGGTCACCGTGATTCTAAACCAAGACCAACCCTTTCTCTATTGTTCTAAGAAGGTAAACAAATTTTAATTAGACAATAGTTTATTTGTTAGAATTTGTGTTAATTCATATTAGCAGGGGAACTGACCACCTTCGAAAGGAAGTTTTATATTTCCTGGGCCCAAGGTAGTTCCCTCATTTATTGTCTAATTTAAATCTGGTGGTCTTGTATTCTTACTTGCAGGTAGTCCTTCCTAGACAAAAAGGAGTTCTTCGCAGTCAATATGATCTTTCTCTACGGTACGCCCACACCCTCTCGACATTCAACAGGTATTCCTCCTAGCCCTAACCCTTATATGTTTCTCAAAGGAATGAAAGGATAGAAGCAACTCTATTCCCAAAAGCTGAAACATTCTGTGCGAAACATTTTGGCACGCCTGGTGGGACCCATTTCAGGTTTCTTTCTTTCTTGCTTGCTTTCACATAGGGAGCATACTTGTTGTTTTCTTCTTCTAGAAATTTCACACGGTATTTTGTTATATTTAGTAAATAATTTGTCTTGCTTTCCCAGTTTTGCATTAGTGAAAGTCATCTTCTTTGCTTCATCCAATATCATTTTCGATTTGGGTTTAAAACACGTGCATTACATTCTTGCTTGTTGTTTTCAATTCTAGTGAACGTAGACTAAGTAACAGGTCGTACACGTGGGAGTGATTTCCATGGTATTGACAGGAAATTAATCTTACTTTCACTGCACAACACATACCGAATCACTTCATAATTAACACAACAGCTCAAAACATCCCCCCTTTTCCGCGGTATTCCTCCGCCTGATTGAGGTAACCTTATAAGCCAAAACAAACTTGAAATTTCCCCTAAGTCTTTTGTTTAGGATTGACATCATTCTACGTCTAAAGGCATAAGCCGAAATTGATTAAAATTAACCCTAGGGTTAATCTGTTAATTTGTTTGTGCATTATTGCTTGTTTTCAGTTCTGTTTCTCTGTCATACACTATTTTTCTATGATCACTACAGAACAGTTGGGTAGGCATACTAATCACTGTCAACACCAAATCAACAACTTCCTACTACTTCTTACACCAGTTCTATTATACCGACATCAGTTAGCTTACCAACGTCGGCTACAGCCTGACCGACATCGGTTACCTGACTGATATCGGTTATTTTCTTTCAAAGTTTCCGAAACTAGCAACCTGCCAATTCCAACATTTTGTTGCTGCTTCTGTTCCTGATAGATTACATCCTGCTGTGTACCCCTGTCCATGGTTGTTATCACTCAGAAGCAAGCCGCCGCCATGGTTTCACATGCCTGCTCTGTGCCTTTGCCTGAATCACCCCCTTCATATTCTATAGGAAATCCTACGGATACCAGTGAGGTTCCTAAAATTCCTGTAGGAGATAAAGAATTTGCCAAATTTCTGGATGCTAATCCTAGCACTATACAATACTATTTGTCTCATGCCCCTGACCATACACCTGACGGTCAACTCCTTGTTGGCATTCCTATTAGTATAGCTGCTCATTTAGCTCCTTCTCCACTGGATACCTCCACTTTGCCTACTACATCCTTAGCCCCGTCTCCCAATCCAGCAGCTTCACAAGTTCATACGACACAGATTGGCTTTCCTTTAGTTAACCTTGGGCCCCACATGTCATTACCACCGACTACTCCTACCTCTTCTCTCTTGCAGACTGTTCCGTTCATGACTTGCTCTCTGCCACCTATCCACATGAGTTTTCCTTCTCAAGCTCTGCCCACATTTTCATTCCCACACACGTATCCCGTGACGTCAACATCTTATATAGGACATCCCTATTCAGTTGCCTCAACACATTCATCCTCCATACCTTATCAACATTTAATGCCACCATTGTCTAGTGGAGCCCCTTGGCCCAATTTGCCTCCATTTGCTGCAACCGCACCATCAACTCATCCAACCATGGATTTCATCAAACAAATGATGGACAAAATGCAAAATATAGAGGCTTCTGTTTCAGGAAGTCATAGTGCCTTGACATACGAGCAAGTTTGTCGAGAGCCTATCCACCCTTCTTTCCCCCTTCATTCATATCCTCCTTAATGGGAATTACCAAAATTTACTCGTTTTAATAGTAAGGAGGATCCTCAACAACACTTGCGCTCATTTAGACATGCCTGCTATCTAATTGCTCAAGACGATGCCTTACTACTCCGCACCTTTCCCATGTCCTTATCAGGACCTGCCTTGGATTGGTACAGTGCTTTAACTCAGCACTCAATCTTCTCTTTTAACCAACTAGCCCAATATTTCTTGGATCATTTTTCCATTAACATTGCCAAGAAAGTATCTATCACTGACCTCTATGCCATCCGACAATTTGAAGACGAATCTATCGCAGATTTCGTTGGACGATGGCGGGGGCCTTATCAACCAACTTACGTATGCCTTGCCTCAAGCTGAACTTATCGAACTTTTTACGCGGGCCTACGCTAAACACATCTCCCCTACCCTCCAAATTCAAACTTTCCACACAATTGACCAAGCCTTTACTATGGCTCGAAAACTAGAGATTCGAGCCTTAGAGGAAGAGAAATTGTGGTTGCGCAACAAAAACACCAATTTCTGAACTCAAGATTCCACCAACAAACCTAACACCACCAATCCTCACCCATCGACTGCTTCGAAATAAAAAGGAGCTGTGCACGCGGTGATGGTCAAATCCCAACCCCCATCTAATACCCCACCAAAAACCACCTATAAGTATAAAGCTGAGCCCATCAATTACACCCCCTTGGGAGAAAATTATGGTGTGATATTGGAAAAATTGCTTAAATTAAGAGCCATTACCTTACCTAATGTCAAACCTCACTCCAGGTTTGATTCCACTCGTGCCATACCTTCTTGGTAAAAATGAAATGACTTCTGTAACTTCCACTGCGTGAAGGGACACAGTCATGAAAACTGTAAGATGTTGAAAAACATAGTGCAGGAAATGGTTGATGCAAGGGATATAGCCCTCGATAATCCTAATGCTCCTGCTAACCGAAATTTGAAAATTTTCAACAAACCATTCCCGAATCACTCTCCTAACAGTAATATAAACCAAGATATCTTAGCTGAGGAGAGTGTTCACAAGATCCATGCAGTCTTTCACTCCTAGCCAAAAGCCTCTATCGAAAAAATTCTGAATCAAGCTTCTTCACTAACGCAAGAACCTGAACCCCCTTCATCACCATCAAGACAAGACAAAATCCTTGCTGTTCCTTTACCCATCAAAGAATTAACCGCCCAGAGTTCCCTTCTCACAAATGAGCCTTCTTACACCACATCCTTGCAAGACTGTGAGCAATTTTTATCTAATTTATCTATTTCCCAAATGTCTCCTTCTACCATTCTTGCTATACAAGAGGAAGGTTCACCACTTCTTTTGTCATCCTTAGATGAGAAACCTCTTACACCAACATCACCACATTCTTTAAACATGACAGATCCTCTCAAACATGCCCTCCTACCTATTAGTTCTTCATCGCCTAAATCTTTTCAACAACCGGTTAACCTCTTAATGCCCATTGATACAGTGCCTCATCTTCCCCCTGTATCACACCCACAGTGGACCGGAATCACAACCCACCTTTCTTCCATACAAAATTTCCTATTCACACATGACGACTGTCATTCCCCAGAAGATAGAAAGGTCCTACGGGAACGTTTGAGTATGCCATATTCTACTCAAATGCAGATGACCAACCCAGATGCCTCTACCATATACTCGAAGTGTTTACAGAAGCTTAAAATTCCTATGTCCTCATCTTCACCCCCCTCATCTCTACCAAATACCTCATCCACCTCTATTAACCTAACCCAATCTTCCCCTACGCTTGGGACCTCACCAATACCCAGTCTAACACACCCACCTAAGCGGCTTGATTTATCTAAATGTAAAGCCGTTCATCCACTTAGGAGACAGACTCAATCTCCTCAACCTATGTCTCTATTACAACTAAAACCATCGTCATCACACCTACCTTCCATATTGGGATCTCATCCCTCCACCTTGCATCAATATATCATACCTCCTGCGTTTTCTTTAAAATGACCTACGCCTTCTGCACCCATACAGAGATCCAAGGGTACATCAAAACCATCACCCCGCGTATCCTGTCCACCTACCAACCCTAAAAAAATTCCATCATCAAAAGATTTGTTTGTTGTCACTCTTATTTCTCCGTGGTTGTTTTCTAATACCACATCATCTGTGGCCTCATCATCTAACCAGCTAAACATAGCTTCTGCGCCAAAGAAGCCACGTTTAGTTAAAACCCATTATCAAAACTCCTTGGCTAAACCATCACCCATACAAACCAACCATACCCCATCATTACCAGAAACTACCCAGTCAATAGCCTCATCTTCCTTTGACTTTGACCCACTCAAAGGGTCTTACGCTGAAATCCTTGCTATGTTGGTGGAAAATGCGACCATTTCCCTACCCCCACTTAGACTTTATGATCCATCTAAACCTCGACCTATAGGTTATGACGAGTCTAAAATCTGCGCTTACCACCGCACACTAGGACATGACGTAGAGGGATGCAAAGCGTTGAAAGCCATACTTCATCAGTCACCTCTCTCAGATAGAAAAGTTAAGAAAGACAACTTACAAAGGGAGAGACATTTAGCTTCAATTCCCTCTCCTGTACTACCTATCCCCGCCTCACCAAGATCTATCATTATTATAGCCCCGCCTCTCGAAGACCATGACTTATCCCTACCATCTTCCTCCTCTCGTATTTACGAGATCAATATGATTAGTGTTGCTACTCGAGGGCAGAAAAACAATGGGAAAGCAAAAGAAAACACACCTGCGGCATCTCTTTCTCCATCCACCATCCCAATCACACCACCAACTAAAGTGGGTATTCGTGGACCCACCTACCCCATCTCTAATGGATTTTCCCACCGAACCATGATCAAATAGCTTCACCAATCACCTGTAAAAATGACACTGTATGAGGTCATTCAGACTTCTGAATCTCATCGACAAGCTCTCATTCAAATCCTTCAAGGGATAGAGGTCTTACCTAATGAAACCTTGTCTGTTACCTCCATTCTCACACCCAATCATGTTGCTTCGCTCACCAAACAACCCATCTCCCCAACCACTTCTGTCTCTGTACAACAAGCCGCTGCTGTCAGTTTCTCCGAAGACGAAATTATCGACTTTGGTGCTGAAGATCGTGACCCTGCTCTTCTCATCTAAGCTTACGTTCAGGACATTTGGGTACGTTGTGTTATGATTGACGAGGGCACTAGCCTAAACATCATCTCCTCAAAAGCTTTCCAACAAATGAATATCCCTTCTAGTTGTATGTGTGCCAACCCCATCATGTTGCAGTCATTTAATGATGCTATTACTTCTACCTTAGGCACCGTGATCCTTAACATTCGTGTAGGGCCATGCACTTTACCCGAACTCTTCTATGTCCTTGAGGGAGAGTTCCAATACAATATGTTGTTAGGCCGCCCTTGGATCTGGGCTATGGGATGCGTTCCCTCCACCTTATATAGATGCATAAAATTTGAGTATGAAGGGAAGTCCTACACTGTAAAAGTTGATCCTCCCCCCTTCAAAACCTGCAATATGTTATATCACCCTAATGATGTGCTTGTACCAGTCAATACATCCATTCATCCAACCCAACCATCCTCTTCAACCACACCCCAACCATCCGCTTCAACCACACCTACACCTGCAACCAATGAAACCACCGTCACAAATACCACTTCCTTTCCCGCAGTGAACATCCCAACCTCAGACCCCTTAGTAGATGTTTTTCAACACCTTACACTGGGAGAGTATCACCTATATAACGTTAGTTCTTTCCATACCCCACAGGAGTATGGATAGTTACATACACATCCTACCTATGACCGTTGTGTGGGGGAAGTAATCCCCTACGGACCACCTCATTTCCGCACCAACCTAACGTATGGGGGTGTCGACGCATCCTCCGTTACCCCTGAACCTCCTCTTAGTGTGGTTCCATTCCAATCTGATTTTCAATACCTGATAAATTGTCATTTGGCCCTCACCTTCTTGACTCGCTGTGCTTGGAAAGGCTTTGGTTTTGGTCTTTATGAACAAGGCCGACATACAATCATTCTCGTAACTACATGCAAGCACAATGATCGTAGTGGTCTCAGATTTCCTAAAACACTTACACTGAAGGAACTTCATGTCAGTTGTCTCCTGGAAGATGATGACATCACCCCTACTGAACCATCATCACCCATTTTGCCATCATCACCTATAGAGTCGATAGATCCTGAATCTATCCCTCCTAACTTTTTTTTTTTTTTTCATAAATGCTATCTTCCTAGGTCCTCTCACTTATCAACGCGATAATGAGGACCCGTCTTCTCTTCCCTTTCTGTATCTAGACATGATCGAAGAGGATTCACCTTCAATTAATGTTGTTGAGTGCCAAGATGACGACTCCATCCTCACTTACCTTGGTGCGGACGACTCCTATATTCAACGCGCATTACCATCTGAAACTCAAACCTTGTTAAATGAGTCTACTATAGAAATTAACATCCACACAGAGGAGGATCCTCACATTGTGAAGATCAGACAATCCCTTAACGCATCAGAACAAGTTGCCTTTACTACCTTTCTCCGTACCAACAACCAAGCTTTCGCTTGGTCCTACGCTGACATGCCAAGAATTGATCATGACATTGCTGTCCATAACATCAACCTAAAACCCGATTCCAAACCAGTCAAAAAGAAACTGAGAAAAATGCATCCACGCATTGCCCTCTTGGTCAAAGAAGAGCTTCAATGACTTCTTTATGTTTCCTTCATCTTGCCTATTGACTATCCTCAATGGATTTATAACATCGTACCTGTCACTAAAGTGACGGGGGGACTTCAGATATGCACGGATTTCTGAGACCTTGACCTCACTTTCCCCAAGGATGACTTCCCCCTCCCTAGTATTGATCAACTTGTTGATCTCACTGTGGGCCATGAGATGCTTTCTCTCATGGATGGCTTTTTGGGATACAATCAAATTTTGGTAGCCCCGGCCGATCAACATAAAACTACCTTCATCACTCCTTGGGGAACCTTTTGTTATCGTGTCATGCCGTTTGGCCTTAAGAATGCTGGTGCGACCTATCAGCAGGCTATGACTTACATTTTTCATGACATTATGCACACTATCCTTGAGGATTATGTCGATGATCTTCTTGGCAAATCTAAACATCGCAGTGAACATCTCGATGTTTTAACCATTATTTTTGATCGCCTGTTACAATATTCTATCTAGCTTCAACCAAATAAATGTGTCTTTGGTGTTCTTTCGGGAAAAATTCTTGGATTTATCATCTCTTTACGTGGCATTGAGGTCGATCCATCTAAAGTCAAAGCTATCCTAGAAATGCCCCCACCCAAAAAACTCAAACAATAGCGTAGTTTGCAAGGTAAACTTCAATCCATCCAGCGTTTCATCTCCCAACTCTCGGATCGATGTCAGCCTTTCCATCACCTTCTTAAAAAGGACATTTCCTTTCAATGGAGTGAAGAGTGTCACCAAGCTTTTGAAGCTCTCAAAGCCTATCTCTTACAGCCACCCGTGCTTATCCCACCTCAGGATGATCATCCTTTCTACCTTTACCTTTTTTCCACTAACCATGTTATAGGAGCCATGCTCGCACATCGGGACTCGGCACGTCGAGAAAAATCCGTTTATTATATAAGTTGTACTCTCATGGATTACAAGACTAGGTATACACATGTAGAAAAATTGTGCCTAGCCCTATCATTCGTAGCCACCAAACTCTGACACTACCTCCTGAATCACAAAACTTTCTTCATCACCAACACAGACCCCATCCATTATATGTATGCCAAACCACATCTAAACCAATGCACCGCCCGATGGCTTATGCTCCTTACTGACCTCGACCTTGAATTTATACAGCAGAAGTCAATCAAAGGACAAACTATTGCAGACCAACTCGCGGAGGCCCCTTTACCTAGGGAACAATTTACCAATTTTAATTTCCCTGACAAACTCATCGCCACTCTTTCACTCAGGGAAGAGTCGTATCCAATGACCCTCTTCTTCAATGGATCCAAATGCCAGTGCGGCGGAGGGGCTGGCGTTGTTCTCATTCCTCTTGACGATGAGCCTATGCCTCTTTCATTCTGGTTCGATTTCCCCTACACTAATAATACAGCAGAATATGAGGCCCTTGTTTTGGGTCTCCAGGTTGTGTTACACTTAGGTGTCAAATCTATTAATATTTTCGGCGACTCTTAATTGGAAGTCAAACAAATTATGGGCATCTACCAATGTAAAAATGAGGAACTTCAAAAGTAAAAACATTACGTGGATTCACTTTTGACGTCATTTACTCGTTATTCTATCCAGATCATTCCCCGCTCCACTAAAAAATTTGAGGATACTATGGCTTGCTTAGCCTCGCAAATTCCTACCTCACCAACTGACTCTGACATATTCATCTTGGTCCAACAAATCTTTTCCCCATCTTACTCAGCCCCGGTTGTTTGTATGATAAATAATGTGTCTGCTAATTCGCAGGATATCTGGTATTACCAATTTCACGACTACCTTACAAACTCTGTTCTCCCACCTGACCTAACTAGTACCGGAAAACGTGCTTTTCTTAAAAGTGTTTCTCATTATGTCATCATGGGGGAATCCTCTATAAACATGGCTTTGATGGCATCCTCCTTCGATTTCTAACTGGTGCGGAGGTCACCTATACCATCCAACAAATCCACGACAGTATTTGTGGTGGACATTTTAGCAGCCTTGCCATGGCCAAACGGATCCTTCGCCTAGGCCATTATTGGCCTACTCTTAATAACGACTGCTACGAATATGTTAAGCATTGTGT